>JAOVVF010000010.1:12914428-12929117 GCA_028565595.1 Duopalatinus emarginatus | reverse complement strand
TTTCACTGCACGGATGGGTTAAATGCGGAGGTCACATTCCTCTGTGTGCAAGCACAGTAGGCAAATAGTTCACTTAATTTAATTTAATTAATGGGTAGTTTTCAAAGAGTTTTGTCATAGCCAATTCCCATTCATCAGGCATCTTTTTAGTTTAACCTGAAGAAGAGGAGTGATGTGTTTAATACTGCAGTATCTCTAGGATTTTAGTCTCTTATGAATCCATCATGTCAGTCAGTTTATAGGGACTTCACATGCACACACGTCAACGGTTATGCCTTCTAAAAAGATAAGCAGTAGAAATAACGTTAGGAAATGAGCATCACATTCAGATTGACATTTCAGTAATGACTCTTTTTGGTCCTATGTGAAAAGAAGATGGGTTAATCTGCATTGTAGTGCAGGGCCTCAGCTGTGAAAGGCCCAAAAATGTTATTTTAGTCCAGTGATTGGAATATTTTTGAAGAAATAATGTCTCTGACTAGTCCAAAAATTTGATAGTTTTGTTGAAATATATGCTTCGATTAGTTTGGTTAACATAAGTCATATTCGACCTGTTTGGTAGTTTACATTTTGGCAGTGCGAGATATTTTCTAGCTAATTGTCATAATAATGGATAACAGAAAATATGATAGTGGAATGTAAAATAGGATTTGGATGGTGGATTTTAATTGCTGGGGTTTTCAAGGACCTTGCTTTAAACAGTGCTTCCTGGTGACATAACGTATTAAAGGCAAGGACATACCTCAGTATTTTATTTTGGATAAAGTGTGCTATGTGAATACATAGAGGAGTTTTTCAGCTGAAGTGGTGGCATCATGTCTCTTTTACTGCACTAAAGTTATTTCTGGTCAATAATGCACAGAAGGCATGCCAAACTATTCTAAGACATGCATGTTGACTTCTGTAGCATACTGCGGTAAAACAGAAAAGTATGAGCAGGCTGACAAAAGCAATTAACTTTGAAATGCATACCGCTATAATCAGCAAACTGATTAGCTGATTTTTTTTTTAAGCTAGAAACGATGATACTTCTTATCTTAAAACAGAAACTTAGAACAGTAGCCACAAAACTATCTACAACTTCGAGCCACATACAACACTGCAGCTGAGCATTTAGCCTCAAATATTTAACTGTTTGGATGTTGATGTACAGTATATTGATTGTTAATAATTGTTACTGATAAATGGGACATAATTAATGCATAAGAGTGGCTGAGAAGTTGCTATATGATCATAACTCATCTGCTAATTCTCATCTTTTCTGGGATTTTAGGTAAGTGGTTATAATAACCATCAAACATTGCATTAAATATGGTGTATATTGTGTTAAATATTATTATTATTATTTTGTAAAATGGTCAATAAATACCAGGACACTGTGAAACTGCAAAATTTTTACACTAGGTTATCATACTGGGAAATTTTAAGCCAAATAAAGACACAAATTCTTCATGAATCCCACAGTTGAAACCTACTACAAAAGCACAGAGAAATAATCTACAGACAAAGAAACAAAAAATCAGAACTACAACCCCAGTCCCCACCAGCTTTTCTGCAGAACACTATTTATAACATCTAGCACTACTGGTCTGGACTCCAGAGTTCTGACAAGACATTAATTATTCAAATGAATGAGCAAACTGACAAAAAGGCACTGCTGACAGTTTTTATTGGTACCTTGCTATTAAGAGAGGCTAATCATAACCACCCCTAATTGTCTAAATTGATGATCAGAGTGTGGCAGCACATACATGTGTATTAAGTCAATTAAATGAAATAAGCTAAATGGACGCGGTGTGCGATAAGCAGACAGCTAATCGCTTTAAAGAGGACAGTCTACACGCTAAATACAAAGGACTTAAGCTAACAAGTGGACAAGGAGCACTGCTCATACCTACAAGCTCTGTTCATTCTGTTCTGGTCCAGATTACAGCTTTAACAATGCTCAGAATATCTGATATTATCTTGTTCAATTAATTAGTGTCACAAACCAAAAACAAGAACATGTTTAAATGAATCTATAATTTAGAAAATTGTACCAAAAATATATATATATATATTTATGAAGCTGACATGTAAGCCTTACTTAAACAAATTATTTTTTATACTAATTGTTAACCTTTATAGGTAATTGAGAGCTGTTAATCAGTTTATTGAGCAGGCTGGATCATGTATTAATATCGTTATGTCTAGGTCTAAATTCATTGTCTTAGTAATGAACATTTACATGATATTTTACCTTCTGTGCAGAATAAATAACCACGGGAAATAATGCATGAATTACTGTACCATGCTGCAGGTACTGCCTTGTATATGTATAAGAATCAAAGGCATAACTGCAGCGTATTTAATAATACTTTAATGTGGAAATTGTTAAGTGAAGTACACAATGTACACAAAACTCCTCAACAAAAATCAGTTGTGTAAGCAAACAGCTATTTTGGAGTGCATAATATCTGATCCTTTTAAACAATAATCAGCCATATTACACAAATTTATAAACATCAGTTCTATAATTTACAATAACTAGATATAATCAATTATATACGAATGGTATGAAATTATATACAATTATATACGAAAGAGCTTCTACTTTATTATTCTTTAATATAAAACCAGTTATGTGTAAAACGTTTGAAAATCATGTAGGGAAATATAAAGAAATATAAATTTTCACTAAAATTTAGATCCTGATTTAATGTATGATTTTTAAAAAAATATTTCTGATAAGGTATTTGCAACTTGGAGTGATTCCTGTGAAGGAATGATGAATGTGATGCAGTCTGATATCACTACAGATGTTAAATCTAGTTCATCCTCAGAAAAGACATCCTTGTTGGACAAGACTGAAAATAATTAACAAGCTTCCTTACTGGAGTCTATTATGATCACCAAGAAATTTAATTAAATACAATAGTAAAAATAGGCATTTTTAATTATTATTGCTTATATCAAAATACAATTAATTAATATATTTAATGTATACTAACATCTTGTAATATCAGACATTAGTTTATTTTTTACAGCATCCTGAAAGCTGAACATCGTGGGTGGTATAATAAATAGTGTGTGTGAGTAGGAGTAGCAGTCAGGTGTGCTGGTACCTGTTCCCATGGACATGCGAAGCACAGAAGGCATAGCTGTAATGGAGGAGGGTGGGGTCCACTAGTGCATTGTTCTCTGCGAATTCCATCAGGTCCTTCAGGTAGCAAAGGTGGCGATGACAGCCTCTCACGCCATACCGAGCACAGTACTCATCCAAAACAAACACCTGGCCTGGGCTGAACCATCCCTGCACATTGAGAAGAAATATCATCAGAGAATGTGTACATTTGTAAATTCATTCGAACCACTGGACAAAGCAGACTTAAATGCACAGATAGTGTATGGAGTTGTTATGACAAAAAGAAAGATGAAGGGAGTGGCTCAATTTTTCTACATCACTGCTTGTGCACTGGCTTTTGTGTGCAGGTGTGCTTTTCACACTCTCAACAGGTTGCAGCTTTGACCTGGAATATAATGCTGAAATCCTATGCCACAGAGATGACCTTTTGACGTGAAACTGGAAAATGCATCATATTTAAAGGCATCTTATTTTTCGAACACATTGCTAAATACAGTTTACAGTGGAAAAAAAACACTATCTACTTCATACATTTTAACAAACAAGTGAGACCAAGGTTAAGCGCAAACAATTCATTCATAATGCTGAAAAGTCAACATAATGCGGGCAGGTGAAGCACACAGAGAGGCTCCTGTTGCATTCATTAGCTCATTCATCCCTCACATAATAACTAAATTAGGCATGAATCTTACAAAGTTAATTAACATGCCTTCTCCATAGGAACATTAACAAATTAGCACTTTGAGGGAGCCGCACGCCTACGACACTGCTGAAAGATGGGAGTCGTGAGGACAGAGCTGAAGCATGCAGGAGACCAGCAGGCTCGACACGGCCCCCTTTCTGACCTTCCAGCCTGCAAACGAGGATGGAGTGATCATTACTGTTAAAGACAGAAAGATGAGGAGCGCAGTTCAGAGGCTGGGCAGACCTGACACATACTGAGTGCGTTTTGACTCGAGTTTGTGTAATTGCATTGCCTTTCGCCTTATCCCTGCATTTACCTTTCAACACTCAGCATACAGCTTCCACTTGATATGAATGAAAATTTATATTACTACTGAAAACAACAAAATTATTAACGTGCCGGATTCCTATTACCTTATAGAGCTGCACTACTGCTTATTTATCTGATGGTGTTCTTTATTAATTGCTGACTTCATATCTGTTTACATCTTCGTAATGACATCAATAAAGAAATGTGTCATCCGTCTACACAACTACTTCTCTCTCTCTCTCTCTCTCTCTCTCAATTGATCTCTTTCTCCCCACTTTGTCACTATGTCTGTCTCTCAGCCTGTCTCTTCCCTGGATCTATTAATATCGCACCACTAAGAGCTGCAGCATAATGGCTCGATGCCGAGCAGAGTGCCACAAGATGTTCCACCGTGACAAACAGATGGCCTGCTCGTGTCTTGGCTCCGACCGCTCAATTACCACTAGCGATTGACTGAGACGGCACTCGCGTCGTCCTAACGAGCACAGCACAGTCTGGCTCCTACTGCTGCTCATAGTCTGAAAGAGCAAGAGAATCTCCTCACACACAGGCACAGAAAGAAACAGGCGATTTGCATACAGTGCTGTCTGTGAGTGGGGAGTCAGACTGCTTTTACTGGGCTCTGAGGCTGCTTAAACCGGAAATGAGAAAATGTGAAAATCCAGGAACATCATATATTTTTTTTTAACTAAAGCACTATGTTTGCTTATTCTTTATAGTTTCAGTCACTGTTCCATTCAGACAATAAAATATGTTTATAGATGCACTTAATGTGTGCATATTCACGATGGCTGTGAATTTACATTTAAATCAAATCAGAAATTATAGAAAAAAAAACGTCAAGCATGAATCTCTAAATGCTTCAAAACTAGTACCATTTATTCATAAACCACAGGCTTAGTATTCTGGCTTCAGAGCTAGTTTTTTTTTATTCATTTTTCTTCCGTAATTAATTTTATTGATTACTTTTGCCAAATGATTATGCTTAATTAACGAAAAACAAACATATATATATATATTGTCTCAGCTATATTTTAAATAAATGCGAAATTATTGTAATATTACACTCTAGTAGAAAACCACTATATAAAGGCTAAATAAAATAAAAAGACGTACTTACAGCATTCAAGTCATATAAGCCCTTTTCTAAATTATTTATTTAAAAAAAGAAAAGCCTGGATAGTCATGGCAATCATCAGCATTATGCAGGCTGTTCTGTTTCATATATTCAAGGCCCTCCAGCTGACAAGACATCAGTCTGAGGCAGACAGTTCTCATTAATAAAAGGTATAATTTCAGAACAGATGCATGTTTGTGATGTGATGCGAGTGCGTGCGTGTTATGGGGAGTGTGGGTGATTAGGGGTGGAGAGTGAAGTGGATATGTACAATTACATTAGGGCTGAACATGACTGGCCCTGACTGCTCCTCATTTGCTGTGATACTCACTGGCATCTGGTGTCATACCTTTATCATCAAGGGGACGGGCAGACTATTTGTATTCATACACAACCTGACTACCTTAAAGCCTGTCAACTCGTTCTCATAATTAGCTTCTGTTATCTATAGCTTCAGTAGTGAAATTACCAATGACTGCAGAAGAAAGACCCGTTTGATGCAGAAGACTACATCTAGTAAAGGTGATGGTATAAAGGTTTCAGTACTAGACATCTGCTTATGTAAGCTTGCCTTTTACACCAACTACAGAATGCACAAGTGAGGCATGAGTGTACATTACTTATTACAAGTCAATGAGATTATCTACTTAGATCACATCGGGTCATTTTAAAATGAAGTCAAGATTCCAGTGGGTTAATGGTTTACATACACCAAGTTGACAGCCTCTTTAATTATCAGTCTAAAAGACTTCAGAAACTTCAGATTGGCTAACTGGCATAAATTGTAGTTAATTAATGCACACCTGTAGCTGTAAGAGGCCTACCATTAGAGCTGGTGCCTTTTTGCCCTTGACACCATGGAATTCATCCAAGCAACTCAAAGAAGACCCTGCTTCATTCAGGAAGTAGGCAAAAATATACTCCCAATAATTCAAAGAATACCATCCCAAATGTGAAGCATGGGAGTGGCAGCATCATGTTGAGGGCTGTGCTGGAAAAGAGACCTTGATGGAAATAAAAATAAAACTATTGACTGGCCATCAGTCTTTACCTGAATCCCAAAGAAAATCTGAGTCTAAATAATTTTAGCCTGGGTTTATGTAAATGTTTAGCCTCAACTGTAAAGCAATGTATTTCTTTATTTTTATTACTCACCCTCTTTGTGTCTGAGCACAAAACAACTGCACTCCAACTCTTGCTATTTATTCAAGCACCATGCTGCTACAAATTTATATATAAAAAAAGAAGCAACACACCATGTAATGTTTGCATGTATTAGATGTAGGTCTCGTGCCCCAACTCCCCCTCCTGGTGCCCCAACCCCCCCTCCCCCCATGACCCCATGATTGAAAAAAACATCTCTAAAGTGCCCTCTAGAGCGGCAAAAAGTTGGTGCCATGACAGCAGTCTGGGGGTCCAGTGAACTAATTCTGATAGGATTTTAGACATACATCTTACGTTCAAAACAAATTGTACAGCTGCTAGCAAACATAGTATTTTGGCAAGGGGCCACTAAGTTAGGTTAATACCTATAATACCTATAGCTATAAATTTAAATTATAATCTTAGATATTTTTAGCTATTTTATCTTCTTTTCTGCCAGATTTTCACTGCACAAATCGTTTTACACTTCCACCTACAGATTCTTCAGTACAATTACGTGATGTGGGCTTGTATACAGCATTTTGATTGGACACATGATTTCCGCGTAGGTTTTGGCACAATTATAAAATTAATAGCGCAGTTTTATGATTTATGCTTTATGAACGAAAATATCACACAATCATTGTTTTATAAAGGAACATTTTAGGAATGTAGAAATGAACAGCAGAATGTTCATAAAAATTACACTGATCATGTAACTCCACACATTGGAATTGTTTTAGGGTCATTTACACAAATGGCCATAAAAACTTTAAAGTTTGGTGTGAATTGCTTTTTTAAAATTAATGTAAAAGTAGCGTTAACATTTAGCTAACTTTAAAAGGAGCTGTAAAATTCTGCCAAAATTGTTTTTTTAAAGACTGGGTCCAAAGCTGCACCAGTGACTAAGGAGAGAAGGATAAAGGTCTGACTTCTGACAGCTAGTTATGCACTGCTTTGTCTTATGTACAGACATTATTTACTGACAAATAAAAAATTATTAATATGCGTATTGGTACGTATCAGCAACATAGCCATTTCCGAATGACAAACATTTAATTTTTTCACATGATGTTGAGGGGGATTCATTCCAATCAAGTCAAAAGGACTAATGGTAATGGTAATGGTAATAGCATATATAGTTTTATTTAGTGCCAAAGAATGTAAATCACACTGCAAATTAAAAATGATCTGCAAATTCACAAAACATCCAGCAAAATGAATGAACTTGAATCAGGATTCTGTTTTTGTATAATAAACGCATTGTAAAACCAAGGTAATCATAGTCAGCGTACATATTGCATGTTGTATTTGGTGTCATTTTGATGGATGTGTTTTGTGATTTTGCAGTTCGTTTTTAATTTGCACTTCATTGGGTTTTCTTGGCAAACATGTGATGCAATTATATCACACAGTGCATAGTCCATGCAGTACATTTATAATTGATTATAATTAAAATATTGATATTTGCTCAACCTTAGATGAAGACAGCACAGACAGTGATGGTGGAGATATCAGAGATCCAACGGATGCTAGATAAGAGGATAATGAAGATATTACAGCACAGTAATAAAGCTTCCTAATAATGTAATGATTTTTCATAATAGGTTTTGGCATGCTGGTGGGGCCCATGTCATGCACTACCCTTCAAACAGTCTGGGTCCGCCACGGTTTACACCACAGCACTGTTGTAATTTTCTATAACAGTAGCAGCAGCTACAAGGCAAGCTACAGGTTTATATTACTGTGCATATTCCAATGTTACTGTTCCTATAGTAGCAGCCACTTGACAGGGACCTTATGGTGGCAGAGTTATAACTGATTATTAATGAATCCCTTCTCTACGTTAGCTTTAGGTCAGATCATTTACAGACACAATAATTGGTTAAATCTATAACAGTGACCATAATAAGTACTGGTTTGAAAAGACAATCATCAGCATTAGTGATATTGCTAGCTAAGCTATTTGCTAATGTTCTCTGTAGTTGCTGTAGCACAATATCAGTCCAATCGTGCATGATGTTTGTAGTTTGTGCTACTACAACCGAGCCAACCGCCACTGACAGAGTGTGTGGTGGAGGTGTCGATATGTCCATATTTGATTCAATTATCACAGTGTAAGCCTGTCATTACAGTACAGAGGAATTTAACAGACAATTTATACTAAACGAATGTACTTAACAAATATATAATATTCTACACTAAATGGTTGGGTTTTGTGTAAGGTCAATGTTTACACAAAATAATGCAGTATTTTAAATAAATAGTGCAATAATAAAGATAAATCCTGCCAAAAAAAGTTCTCATAACACAAGCTTGTGAACATGTTCCTGAAGATGATCAGCTGGCATCTGTAACCTGGGTGAGGATGTAAACCACAGGGACTGATATGTTAGCAGTAAAGTGTATCTATATATAAATCAAATGAGCAGCCAATTTCAATAATGGATACTGATCTGGGATACTGTACTGAGATAAGTACGTCTTTATCAGGCATGGGTTGTCCTTTCATATTCTGGCTGGGTTTTAAAAAGTGTATCTGATATTATTTTAGGAGGCATGCTGACACAAGAGGAAGCATTGCCGCCTCACAGCTCCAGGGTCCCAGGTTTGATCTTGAGCGGGGGGTGTGGAGTCTGTGTGGAGTTCCTGTGCATGTTCTCCCTGTGTGGGTTTCCTCTAGGTCCTCCAGTTTCCTCCCACCTCCCGAACACAAGCCAGTAAGTAGGTGGACTATAAAGCAGCTATTAAAAATGAATGACAATGATATTTCATTTAAATAAATAAAAAAAGGATAGCAAAAAAGGATCTTTTTCCTTAGGAGGTAGCACACTTTGCATCAATGTAAATGAAAAATGAGAAATTCAGGGCCCACATGTTTTACCAACGAGCATCATGGTTTTGCTTTTTAAATAAGTGGCTGTTTCTAGTAGCGGTATAAAATGATTTGATATTCAGCACACCAGGGCCACAGTAACCCTTGATTTGAGTGGCCGTTTAAACAGAAACTGTCTTTACTTTGAGATATATGATGTTTAATAATGCACACAAAACAACAAAAAAATAACACACACACACACACAGACACACACACAGACACAGACACAGATGTCCTTCTCCCAGGTATCATGGGAGCAGCACCACATTCAGGTGGCTTCTGTGGCTCTGTGATTTTAACAGTGTGTTTTGCCGTCCACTAAAGTTCGAACAAAACACACTAACAAAGAGCTGAGCACGGACTTAGTCTAAGAGCAGGTATAATAAGGGGGACAAAAGTCGAAGCTGGTCACATATTTTAGTAGAATATAAGAAATACTTATATAGTGCTAAATGTGCCATAAATCCAGATATTTCAACATAAAGCACAAACCTTCTTCCAATCCTAAATTACATTTCCACCACCTCATGTGCAGTGTTTACTGACAAGTAAACCTGACTATTTGCAGGACTCATTCCCATCATTCCCATCTGGCTTCTCATACATATAAGCATTGGAAGTCACAGCACGGTTCTTTTCTTCACCCTGCAGAGGAGCGCGGACCAGCACGATGGGTTTCCTTTTTGTGGTGTATTGATTGGAACCGTTTATACTCCTCTTGAGCGTGAGCTCTCACTTAGCCTGGAGGGCCACATCCCTCCCCTGTGGGCATTTAAACCCCCCCCCCATCACACACACACACACACACACACACACACACACACACATACACATACACATACACACTCACTCACTCACTCCGATCAACTGCATTACACACTGTTCAAGCTCTAGAACACTGCGGTTTGATATCTTTGGCATCTGTGATGTGAAAATAAAAATAAAGCAATCTAATATCACTTCCTTTGAGAGATCTTTTCAGCATGTACTATTACTGATTGAGTCTTTGACTCTTCCCATTCTCTTATTCTCCCTTTGAAAATCACCACGCTCCATAAAAAGACCGAGATCTCTGCGTTATGCTCTAAAGAAAAATAAACTCGGTTTATTAATATAATTTAAGCCTGACAAAGTTCTGGTAGGGTTTTGTGTACTCTCACATCCAAACATAAACACAAACACAGATAGGTTGAGCTCACCAGGCAGGAGAAGGAGTCGTTCATGCGGTGGTGGAGCGTGTGTTTCTGCAGCATTTGGAACAAGCTGGCGTGATCGAAGCTGCAGGGAACGGCAGAGATGAGCTCCTCGACTCCTGCCCTCTCCAAACCTGAGCCAGAGACACACTCAGTTCAGCCTACACAATAACCTACAACCTGGCAATCCTCGCATTCACAACAGGATTTGAATCAGTGAATAAAATATAACTATAAATATACAACGGATATCAAATATCAAATTTCAGAACATAAAATGTAATTAAAGCTGAGTAAAATGATGAGTAACAGGATCATTATGCATGCTCAGTGTCTAATAAGTGGGTCAGTGCTACTGATGCCTGTGCATTTTACAAATGGTCGGTATGGGCAGAGCTCACACTTTAGTGCACTCTGTAAAGAACACAAATCTGTCTTTGGGTGCATTGGCATGACTGTCTTCCTTTATTTGCATGTCACTTCTTTTGGCCAAAGCTACTTTGTGACAGCCAGTTTTCCTGCTTCTGTAGTAAACATTTGACACTTACAGCCCTCCTCAGACATGTTAGGTCCATGATCTAACAGCAGATCCCTATATCAGCCAATTGTGATCTTCGGCTGATAAAAAAAAATGCGAACACCAACAAAGAATCCTTCAGCTGAGTTAACTATGACTGTGATTTATTTTCAAAGCCAGAAACATTCAATCAATTTTCCAATTTTTTTCCCCACTGTTCTTCCATCATTCAAATATGATCTTAAAAGTAGCACCGGTAAAAGAACAAGACAGCATGAACTGTGCAGTCAAGGCAGCTCAGAAATATATGAATCTCGGATACAGTTGGCCTGAAACTCAACCTTGAATGAGGCCTTACTTTGTGAAGGTTTGATAAATATGTGCATTTGTGTGAGAGCGTGTGAGTGATTACCATCTGTCTCCACACATCCCAATTTGCACTCACTTTTCATAAATAAAGAACAAGCAGATGACAAGCGCATCATGGCAAAGAAAGAAAATGACACACATGGGCGATGTGAAGGGTTTGGGGTCAGGGCGGACTGTGTGTGTGTGTGTGTAAAGCTGTGGGAGTAAAAAAAAAAAAAAGAAAGAAAGAAAGGAGGAGGGAGCACTAAAAGTGTGCCCAAGTTCATTTCCACTCCTTTCATTGCATTTGTCACATGCATCCTGAAAACTGGCTAATGGGGGACCCATCAAAAGCCTAACACTTGCTGCCGGCAGTCTAAGAGTGTGCATATGCGGAGTGAGGTCTTCGCTTCACAACACCCACAAAAGACCAAGGCTTTTGAGACACATCTTCAGACGCCTGCATGGCCAGCGGCACCTTTGTGAGCCGGGCATTAGTGATCGCTTTTATTAACGCTGCCATTTTTGGCATGCCGATGACTTTGTGGATGCTTGTATGGACAGAGAAAAGGGCTGTGTATGTGCCCAGAAGCGCTGTGGGCATCTGTCAGTCCTCCCTCCCTCAACAACCCGACCACAACAACGGTAGACAACAAGTGCAATTCTCGAATTGACTCCTAAACACTTCTGTTCTGGCCCAGAAAAGGGTCCACCTCTCCATTGTCCCACTCACTTTAATTCCGATATAGGTCATATTACATTCATTACTCTCGGAGCAGCAACTGCTTAATGTCATTTGGCAGAAAACGGGGACAGAGGCGATTGTTGGGCAGGGGGCAGAAAGAAAACGAGGAAGAGATTAAAGAATGGATACAAAAGAAGATATAGATTCAATGCCATAATAGAGAAAAGGGAAGCTTTATATTGATCTGCGAGGCGCGAGTCTGACAGAATCAGTTCGACTGAGGAATCATATTGATCTGTGTCAACCTTAACTTACAGCTATTATCTGTAGACGAGGGGAGGAGGAGGCAGACAGGGCCCGTCGTCTCTAATCAGAGTTGAAGAGCTGAGGCATGATGCCCAGTACAGCAGAGAGACACCGGCTCTCGTTTCTCTCCTCATGGCAGCAGTCACATCCATGTGACGTGAGTCACCAAGGTGGACATGAGCTTCATGACAGATATTAACGCAGCACCGGGCCGAAATCACAGGTACAGCCGCGACAGTCACTTCAGCCACGGCAGCCTGAGTTTGAAAGACAGATGTGGAAAGACAAGACGGCTGCGCTCTATTGGGGTAATATGGCCTATATGGTGACATACACGCAGGCCTGCACATTGTGAAATGCAATCCTGAGCTCTGTGGCTCATCTGTGCTATGAGACGCAAGGTCCAGACCGGTCAACGAAGAGACTAAAGCAAGTGGACAGCACTGACACTGACGAAGGACCTCAGACATGTCAGTGATCCAGGTGTATAATGCTGATAAAAACACCTCAGGAAGTTAACTTCAGGAAGTTAACTATAATCGGCCATCAGATTTCAACATTTTTAGACGTCTAATTTAAAGATCATACTAAATGAGCGTGTGAGATGGAGAGTTTTCGCTTAAATGTATATAAGCTAGAGGTGCCAGTACCATTCTGATAATACCACTGCATCACCCATCGTTTTCAAACTTTTAGGTGGGAATTATTCAGACTGATCTTTCTACAGAAACTATGTGAAATCAGTGAAATTTGAGAACAGCACTAAGCTGGCCTGTTAAAATTCAAATGACTTTGTGATGGAAAAAAAAACACACTTGGCTTGAATAAAGTGATAGCAATGATTGTGGAAGAAAAAAAATATTGTATGAAGTCCAGAATGATGTGAGAAACAAGGAGGAGGAGGGCCTTGAAGATTTGAGAATTTTTTGGAAATGGAGTGCTTGTCCTCACATGCCTGAAATGTCAGTCTAAGTCACAAAGTGTCTTATTTTATTCTGATAACTGTCCAAAATTTCAGTCAACATTGGATCCGGTGAAAGTCTCTACTTGTTATGGTGACAAAACTAAAAGGAAGGTCGAATAAGGTGAAAGCAAAAGTGTGACCAGCACATAGCTACGGGAAGGACTTTTCTGATGTGTGTTTTTTTTTTTAAATAAAAAGTTATAAGGTCGTCTAGTTTTCAGAGCTGTATGACAAACTTTGTCATTAAGTGAATGAAATGACTGAGTGTTCGAGTTTATTTATCTATTTATCAGAAGGGCTTTGGGCACACAAACAATTATATAAATCTGAATAAGAAATTAGAGAGTAAATATGAATGGTTTAACATAGTAATACAGTTATGGAGAGGATGTAACCTACTGAGTAATGAAGCAGGGGCGTCTTTTTGGATGTTTCCCCCTCTGCAGTTGTGCTGCTGGTTCTGGGCAGGTGGTACTGGTTTGTACGACTGGCCTGTGGCTCGGTACATTGCCTGCACCCATAGTGTTCGATCCTGCTCATCATTTGTGGCAAATACAACCAAATCCCCCTCCTTGACTGCACTAAAAAAGGCTTGGCCTCCCTGAAGACCTAGAAAACATGGTTGGTTGTTAGCAGAGAAAGAATGTTGGTCAACATCTTCAAAATATATTATAATGTATTCAAAAGACAAGTGCAGAAGTATAGCCTTGCTTAGTTAATCAGTTTCTAAGTCTTTCTTCCACATGAAGGACAAACATTGCCTGAGGAGCACTCAATGTTTTAGAGACACTACACTTCAACCACATTTTTGCCATTGAGAGTCTGTAGCTTTTTTTTTTTTAATATTCTTATCCACTTCAAAATGTCCCTTTTAGTCAGAAGACTACAGATCTATATGGACTTTCTGTACAACCACTTAGGAACTGATGTACCTTCCTCTTCAAAAGGCTCGGGATTAAAATATCAAAAATGATTGTTGGAGGGCAAAAAAAAAAAAATTGACCCTGAAACATACAGGAAAGAAAATTACAGATATGTCCCAAAATCAACTTCTGCTTGATGTTCACACTGAACTTCAACATGGTCAGATCAACATGTCACAGTTTCTGTCTTCATTGCTTTGTGCACAAGTGTATAACAGGAAATATGCAATTCACGTTTTCTCCAGCATCAGCAACATGGCAACAGCACAAACACACATTACCTACATAGTTTGAACAGTTAAGGACAAATGCACAATTGCCTTTGTCAAAACAAACGGTGGATACGGCGGTCAGTGTAAAAGTGATTCACAGTAACACAGTGCTGGTCATAAAAATAAATAAAGACATTTTACATGCACACACACACACACACACATATATATATATATATATATATATATACACACACACGTATTTATACACATATATATACACAG
>JAOVVF010000010.1:12863901-12878104 GCA_028565595.1 Duopalatinus emarginatus | reverse complement strand
TGGTTAATAAATTTGATTTTCATTGATGATTTTTGTGTGATTTTGTTGTCAGCACATTCAACTTTGTACAGAACAACGTATTAAATGAGAATATTTTTATAAATTTTATAATTTTATAAAAATTATATTTTATTATTATTTTAGTGTTCCCTTTATTTTTTTGAGCAGTGTATATTTATTGACATGGGGTGCCCAAACATTAGCAATCAACAGTAGATGGCTGTTTTATCATATTTTACAGTATCAGCAGACTATAAAATCAACAGATCAAAAAAGAAAAGTGATTTCTGGACACAACTGGGTACTCGTGGTAGACTTTTATATACCTCCTGAACAGCTGGCTAATTCTATTGTTAAAACATGTGCAAGTCTTTTCACCGAAAACAGGCCCTAGCAAATCAGTGAACTAAGTACAATTAGCAAGAAGGCTCACGACTGTGTATTGTTCATTTTAGCTGAGACCATATTGTCACAAAATCTACCACTTTTGCTGTAAATCTTGTCTAGTCTGCTAGAAGTTCTTACTTACAAGCAGTCCAACAAATGAACAATTAATAAGCCAGACTGTGGACAACAGACACAAATATATAAGACAGAATTGTCAGAATACATTTGGGAATACTCATGTCTGTCTACATGTAGGTTTGCCAAGTCTTGGTTTTCAATCATCTGGTGGACTGTGCTTCTTTGTTGATGTGATGTATTTTAGCCAAGTAGACAAAAACCTGCACAAAGATGGTACAGCGTCTAGGGCTAAAGTGGCCTGTCACTTTCAGTTCAAAAACTCAGTGAAACTTAAAAATGGACTTAGACATTGCCAAAAGCCACTGCAAAATGTCAATGTTAATAGATGGAAAACATTTGCCTGCCCTGCAATACACCCATCTTCCTTGTTACTGTGGATGATGTGGATGCACTGTTGAAACTACAGCCTGGCCAAACAAATCAGATTTGGTCACTTGTAATTTCCAACATGTAAACTTAGTCATAAATTTGGATTTGACAGATAAATCAGATTTGCCCTGCTGTGTTCTTTATCTTAACTTTGTCAGCAGAATTGAAAATGAAGGATTACTGGAAAGGGAAAGTAACACAGCAAGAGTTTCCTGTAGAAAAGAATTACCAATTGGGTAGTTTGATGTGGCCCAACATAAAGCAGAGTTGATTATTTTGAAATAACAGCACACCTGAAAAGAGTTCACTCCTCAAAAACAACAGTAATTTGTCGTTGGTCAGAAAAAGAATACTGATTGTCATGTTACTGGGAGACCAGAAAGTCCCCTGTCCTTTTTATTAAAAATAAATAAATCAATAACAGCTTTATCACTGAATCTTATAAAGGCCTGAGACTGAAGATTCCTTCAAAAACAGCAAAATAAACAATTCCACACAGAACACACCACCGTTCCAATCCGTACAGGTAAATGTTCTGAAAATCCACTTATGTGGAGCATCCAAGACCCTGCGCAAGTTGAATGAATCAAACATTCTGTTTAAACAAAGTCTCTTTGAGTAAATACCACACTTCAAGCACACAAATACACGCAGGAAACCATTTTTCAGTGACCATGGTTACATGGTAGCATGCTTACAAAGTATCAGCATTGAGTAACCGAGCAGAAGAATGTCAGTGTAAAACTGTACAAAAAAATTAGATGTTGAAAAGTGATGCAGTACATGCAAAAGGGCTGATAAATATCTAAACCAGGGAAGAACAATCAGAACTGCAGCACAAGGAAGACAGGCACGTGCTTGAGACAAGATGTATCATAAACTATCATTGCTTTGACACCTTGGGTAACACTTTTAGATATCAGTGCAAGTGTTTTACACAAACTTTAACCGGACCCACTTAAACAACCTGCACTTTAAAACCCCTTAATGCATCTAGTGTAAATAGGGTAAACTTACAATGGAAATATAAAGCAGGTCACACAGGAACTAAACTGACATTAAAGTCAATATTTATCTCCCTCAGTTTATTTTTAATTTCTATCAGTTTGCACCATAAAGCAGCACAATGGTACAGTGTGTAGTGTTGCTCCCTCACAGCTCCAGTGCGATCCTGATCTTTAGGGCAACCTCTGTCTGGGATTCTCCCCAGGTTCCTGCGAGCTTCTATATAGTTTTCTGGAGTAGATGGATTGCCTACTAAAAACTGCCCCAGCTGTGAGTGCGTTTGTGTGTGTATGAGTGTGTGTGAATAGTGCTCCGCGATGGACTGACAACCTGGGTATATGCTGAAGTGCCAGAAAAACTGGCTCACTAGTCTAATACGGTCTACTACTAGTCTAATCACTCATCAGGAATGGCAAAAAACCCAAATTCAGATGAGTGTTACACTAACCATAATTTTGCGTCTCTAGACAGACATGCAGGACATTAACGGGTGCAACTCATCAGAAAGAAGACACACACAGTGTTCACCTGTCAGAGATGTTTGTGGATGGACCAGTAGTGCCATAGAATGCCAGCTAAACAAACCACATACTATTATGCAGCCAGCATAATATTTTATAATAGTATTTTGCGTGTGTACCAGTTCTTCTGGCACTTCAGTGTATTCCTGCTTCATGCCCGATGTTCCCAAAACAATCACGCTGATGTGCGATTACTATAGTGTACGAAAGATTTCTTTATGCAATGTCACATCCATAATGACAGATTTGTAATGTGTACAAAAACAAATATTTAATCCAAATCAATTACATATAACACTTTACTGTATAGTGTCAGTCAGTTAGTTATTCTCTTATCCACTTAGTCCCACAGGGTCATACTTTGTCCGGAGCCCACCAGGAATCACCAGGCGCAAGGCAGGAATACCCTCTGAACACGGTAACAATACATCGTAGCATACCACATACACACACCAATTCACTCACACCTAAGGTCAATTTAGCATATTAAATTCACTTTTTTCAGGAGGTGAGAGGAAACCAGAGCATCCAGGTAAAAAACCCAGATGGACATGGGCAGAACACACCAAACTCCTCACAGACAGAGACCAGGGCGAGGCTCGAACCCGCAACCCCAGATCCATAAAGCTGTGTAGCACACATACCACCGCACCATCATGACTGATGTTCATCCCAAAACACTCAGTTCACGTAGATAAAGTGCTTTATACAATATCTGTAACATTTAAATGAATATGTTACTCTCTGAAAAGGTCACAAGAAACATGAAATCTACAGTGGTTCTTCGAGTCTAATCTGTGCAGGCAATTGGACACAATTTTAAGCCAATATTGCTTTAAATGTCACATTTACATTAGATTAGATTCAACTTTATTGTCATTGTGCAGAGTAGCAGAGTACACAGCTAATGAAATGCAGTGAATCCAGTGATTTACAAAGCTGGATTTGCCCTTTACTACCCTAAATATTCATAGTGTCTTTACTACTATTAGTGTGTAAATATAGCAGTGCCATCTTACCTGAGTTTGCATTAAAAAAAACTACCAATAGTGTTATATAGTGCTATAATATAAAATGAAGCAGAATGGGTGTAATAAGAGAAAACATGAAGTGTAAAAGCTGCTGGAGAAAGTGAACCTTAAAAATAAATTTGTACATGTTTTATACACACTCATAAAAAAAAGGTATCCATGAGCACACACCTGTTGCACCTGCAGCATGAATTCTTCGTTTAGTGCTTTTTATTCTCGGAGGTACTTAAAGATAGAAATACTAATAAAAACACAGACATGTGATTTCAGTATAAACATGGCTGTAGAGCAGTGTGCCCTGAATAAACCTCTGCAGTTGTGTTATTGTTCAGAGGCAGTAACAAAGGCAGTGGCAGAGGCAGTGAGGGAGGCAGTAACACAAGGATGCAGTAAGGCAGTAAGACCGTGGTAGAAGCAGTAAGAGAGGCAGAATGAGAGGCAGTGTGAGGGGCAGAATGAGAGGCAGAATGAGAGGGAGAATGAGAGGCAGAATGAGAGGCAGTGAGAGAGGCAGTGTGAGAAAATGCTCCGGCTGTAACAGGTGTCTATTTCCACTTTACTCACCACACTCACTCACCTTCTGCTGTCTCCGTGCCATGTCTGTCGGCTGTTTGGCATTAAACGGATAGGCTATGCATCTCAGTACAAACACATAAATCTGCAGTTTGGTTTTCCTCTCCTTTTCCTCCCTCTGAAGTCTTTCCTGCTCGTTTTTCTTCTCGTCCTCAGGAGCAGGAGCAACTGCTGCTTTCTTGCTCTGTTGAGTCCTCACACCTCCTGAGCTCTTCTCGTGTTTCTCCGACTTGGAGGTTTTCTCCGGCACTTTTTTTTCACGCAGACTTTTTTGCGCCGTTTCGTCCTCTGGTGGAAGCTCGGCCTCGGATTCTTCACTGGAGGACGGGTCCAGCATGGTCGACACCCGGGTTTGGACAACTCAGTCAAGAGCGTCTCTGTTACTGCGAGCGTCTTTTCGCTTCTCTTCGCCGTTCAAGACTCGAGTCCACTTGATAGCACTGTGGGAAGCGTGTGAGCTCGAGTTCGGGTATGAGAGGGAAGGGGGCGGGGCTTCACCGGGGACCATTCAGCGCGTCTCGCGTTTCCGCGCGTTTCCGTGCGCTGAGCGCGAGCCTGTGTGCAGTGTGCGAACTCTGTTGCGCTGTTACGCAGACAGGTAGCAAACCTGTGGCGCACTGCAACACGTGAGAAGACGTGCTCTTAAAGGAGCACACACACACACACACACACACACACACCTGTTTAATACTAATACCTAATCTTATTTATAAACATCTATCAAATATAAATACATATATGTATACCACATATGCCCCTAGGTGTGTGTGTGTGTGTGTGTGTTTGTGTGTGTAATGCCCTGCAATGGATTGGCCAGTGATTCTGGGTGGGCTCTGGACAAACCCTGATGGATGAAGCAGATAAGAAAATGACTGACTAAAGGACTATTTATTCATTAATGTGATAATATCCTTAATGTACAGAATAGCAGGATATTTATCTGATAAATAGCATATTGCATCACTTAAAATTTACATTTGATTTCTCTGCAAAGTTCAAACAAAATGTAGAGGCAGACAGACAGACAGACAGACAGACCAAAGAGCATGCTGTACTGACTTCCACTCACACTTTGCTCAGCCAAACTGGCCTTTCTGGAATTATCTCTCGTTTCTGGGATAAACATTGTGTATTTCACCCAGATGCCTCTGTGGGCAAGCACAGTGGTCAGTGAGTCACTTCACTATTAATGACTCAATAAAGGTACTCACTTGTGTATATTGATGGATGTCAATCAGCTGTTAAGTGGAAATCAAGGGCACACCACAGCTCATTTGCACTCCATAAAGGGTAAAACTCAGAGTAAATACAAATTCTAAGAGGCAACCATTAATTTAATTCACAACTGAACAACAACGAAATTAATTTCATTCACATCTGAACAACATATATATTTATACAAAAATATTTAGCAGTGTATCAGCACCCAAGCAGACTTACATTTACATTAATGTAATAGATTAATTAGGTATAAAGAAAACGGTTTGGCCTAAAAACACTTAACACACTATACTAAACATGGATACTAAACATATAGTACATAAGATACTAAACTGCTATGTTGACTTGCTTTAAGTGTCTCAGTGTCTATTAGCCAGACGTCTCTCTTGATGATGCGCTCTTCAGCCTCCCACACAGTTCAGCTCCTCACGCCACAATGTATCCTTCCCATTGCCATGCTGAAAAGCCGGAGGCCATGACATGCATGTTTTCTAATAAATGTTTCTCCTCATTTGACATTTCTGTGATTAAAGCCCTTAATATGAAACAACTTGGTTTCACAACATTTCATTAGATTTGAGATTCATTCCAGTAAATAAGCTATTAAATATCATCATATCAATATCATCACCATATTATATATATTCAGGCATATTTACACGAATGACTAAATGATGCTCAACAATTAGTACTTAACATATTCCAAAAGGCTTGTACACAAACTCTCAAGTTGTCCAGATACGGTGTTGTTTTCTGCTTTTATCAAAACGTAGTCAAATGGCAGTTGTAACTCAGTGGTGACCAAGTGGCAACTGCTGGGTCCCCGAGCAAGGCCCTTAACCCTCAACTGCTCAGTTATATAAATGAGATAAAAGTTTCTCTGGATAAGGGCATCTTTCATATGCCAAAAATGCACAAGTTTGGTTTACTGTTTGTGACTAGAAATATCCGAATGTCTGAATATGAAACTCTACCACACAATTTATAGATAGCCACACAGTACACTCTAATCTGTATTATTATCAGACAGCATAGTGGCCCAGCAAAAACCCATGATAAATCTAGTCCAAATCCCTAAAATAAAACATGAAAACGTGGTGTTTGAAAGTCTGTCGCTTTCAGAACTTATGTTCTCAAGATTCCCTTTCAGCAAAGTCCTTGAAAATGTTTCATTCTCCACTTTTTTGTGCTCTACTATTATATTTTTTATCTGACATTTCTAGTCTCTATTAAAAAAAAGAACATCCTCACACTAGAACTAAAAAACAAAGTTTTCATATGTCTATTCAGATGGGTGAAGGTAAAGAAGTGTTGCAGTAGTCCAATCTCAAAATGACAAAAGACTGAACAGACACCTGAGTGGCCTCCATAGAGACAAAAGATCGTCCTGAAGATGTAGAAGAGACACATTTGGCTAATCAGGTGAAAAAAGGAAGTTGTCCAGATATACACCACGGTTGTGTGTGTTGTGAGTTCTTCAGGGCGAGGACAAGACTTAGACATCTGGCTGCATCACCAGATATCTTTTCTTATCTCTGTAATTTATTTACCTGACGATTAGTTGCCATCCATGACAAAATGCCCATGAGAGATCTGAGCAAAATGATCAGTTTAAATAGTAGAACTTCTCTTTCTTAATCTGATATAAATAATCTCATAAATGGGTCTAAAATGACATACACAGTAATACAGCCCAATCCTGCTTTTTAATGTAACAGGTCTTTTTTTGAGTATTTAATTTTTTTGTTTCTTCCTCAAAAAGCTCCTTGAACCTTTACTACTGAAACTAAATGATGCATTTTTTTACGACTACAAACTAATACTAATGAGGAAGAAGTCTTATTACGAAGTAAACAGTAGATCATCAGTGCATTTTTTGCTAAGTCCACCCCCCCTCTCTCGCTCTCTCTCTCTCTCGCTCTCTCTCTCTCTCTCTCTCTCTCTCTCTCTCTCTCTTTCTCTCACACACACTCACACACACACTTTCCTGCTCCTTTTCTGTATTCAGTGCTTGTTTTCTTTCTTTCTTTCTTTCTTTCTTTCTTTCTTTCTTTTCTTTTCTTTTCTCTTTCATAATCTCCTTTACTGTGTTTTTCTCCTTTACTGTGACCAGCAAGATGACCTTGTAAACACTTGAGGCCAGACACCCATTCTATCCCAATTTTATTCTTACCACATTTATGGTGAGTTTGCTTGATTAAGAAAACTATCGACAAACAAATACACCATAACTTTATCAGTCACTTCTATTTTGTTCTACATGCTCCAACTTTGTGCCTATTAGCTTCATTGCACTATGTGAAGTTGTATAGCTGGTGTGTGTCTGTATGACTGCTTCTTATCTTAGGCTATTGATATTGACTTGACATTCAGGCTTTTGGACCACTCTTGCCTCAGCTTCTCATTAATCCGGAGATATGGACATTGTCAGTTTTATCTTAATTAATTTGCTTCATACTGGTTGTTTTGTACAGGATCAGTGCTATGCTGTAATGAGCTGCATTACCAGTTCTGATCTAATCATTTGAATGTCTTACAAAACACTCTTCCTGGACACAGCACAAGAAGAGCTGGATTGTATTGGATTTGCTATGAGTATAATATATGTGATAAATATGATTTGTTGTGTTTTATTTTGTTTTTGCATATCTCATAGTATCCTGTTAGCTTTAAAATCAGTGCTGAACTTTACTACCCATTGGACCCTGTACAGCCCACTGATTAGACAAACATCTATTCCCATTGAGATGAAAAATGCAATACTGATCTATGGTTTCATGTTCATATTTTGATCTCAAACCCAAATATCTTCAGTATATAGCAAAAACAAAAGAGTTCCAGTACTTGCATGGGACTGTAGGTTTGTATTGTGTGTTTAAACTGTGCAAGCAATGGACCGCATGAAAACAAGGATTTGCATTGGCTACATTAAAGTGCAGTAGATAGGGCAATATTAGGACATAATTATTTTAATGGCTACATTCTAGTCACACTATATAATTACACCTTTTTTGGGATGTTGATGTCTGTCTGTCAGTTGTGGGGTTATTGTGTAATCAAATTATCACAATCATTAATTCATTTATTCATTCATTCATATGTCTACTGTCACAAAAGTCAAAAAAAGACCAAGAAATTCAGTATAACACATGCACAAGGAAGTAGTTTACAGATAACCATTTGTGACCGGTCCCCATATCTCCTTAAATATAAAAGTACAAATTACTTTCAACGCTCAGTTGGCTGAAGTACACTGCTCACTGAAAATAAGTTCTTCCTTACACAGAAATATAGACAAATGTCAAATTTGCTCAAACCTTTTTTAAAACTGACAAATGTACAGTTGACAAAAACAACACGAATGCTTAGAGGAATCATTTCAGTTACTGTTTTGGACAACAGTAGGTCTTCTCATATAAGGCCAGCTGGATACAATGAATGCAAATAAATACAATTATTTTTTTCTAATTTAATAAATATATTCTATACTGTTCAGCCTACAGGATTTTGCTATGAATATTTAGGTAGCAGCTCTCTGAAGCTCCCTCAAAATGTTTTAATTTTGGATTATTACAGGTGAGCTTAACACCTGCCCTCTGCCCCCCTTTCTTTAATCTTATCTGGACCTTCTAGTGAACCCCAGGTTCCTGCTTTTAAAGATGGCATTTACATTTACATTTATGGCATTTGGCAGTTGGCAAATGGCATTTGGCGGCATTTGGCATATGACCCCTTTTATTCATTTGGTTTGGACAACATTTCTATGGATTTAATTAAATTCTATTCAATTTTATTTGTATAGCGTTTTACACAATGGACATTGTCCCAAACCAGCTTTTCAGAAATGATGAAACCTGGTTATAAATTGTAGACGTTTTATCCCTGATGAGCAAGCTGGTTTAAATGAGTACTTGTATATCAATTTGCAATATACTATTCTTTTTTCACCTTGTGAAGACAAAACGTGCTTATAAAAATAAAGATAGTATTTATAGAAGTAGTTATTAAAGTATCTTTAATACAAAATAGCTATACAACGCCCATTCAGTGCATTTATACAAACTCTTTAGGATGCTTTCACTGTTGCAGTAAAGCTATATACATAGTGCTGGTTTACATTTACTACCCACAGAACAGGGAGAAATGAAGCACATTAACCAAGATACAAGATACTGTATCACTATTTACATAAGACGCTGCAGTAAACTGAAGCAGTTTAGAACCCAGTTGTGTTTGTCGTGCCAAAGGTAGGAGCCCAGTCTGGATAAATATCCAGAGCAAAGATTGGTCTTCCCCATGTACTGATAGCCAACAGTACTGTAAGAACACCGATGACATTCAAGCCCAGTCCTGCTTTCACCTAGACAGATTAAGCAACCACAATCTACTATTACCACATCGACTTTGAGAAATTAAGTTGAATATTTAACTTATATTGATAAGGACTCACCATATCCATGATTCTTACATGGCCATATGCAAAGACAATGGCATTTGGAGGATTTGAAACAGGAAGCAAGAAGGAGAATGACACACTAAGAGTCGCTGGTATTAGCATATAGAGGGGGTTGAGACTGATGGCTTCAGCCTGATAATGACATACACATAACACTCAATATCATTAATATGTATCATGCTGATTTCCATACAAAAAGCTTTCCAACTGTATCTAAAGTTAACATACCAGTGGAGAGAGTATAGGCAGGAAGATGGTGATGGTGGCTGGATTACTAGCCACCTCTGTAATGGAAGTGACAATCAGACAAGCAATAGTGACAATGGCCAATACAGGGAGATTCCCCAATGGGCTCATGAGTTCTGCAACCCAACTGGATAAACCAGATACCTGTTGGTTGAATGACAAAATGGGTAAATCAATGTATCAGTATATATCTCTCATTGAAGACATGGAATCAAGCAAATAACAATTGCTTAGACAAGAAGTTCTCAAAATTGTTGCGACCAGACCCCTTCAGTGTATATTAGACTGTGAACATAACCAAACTAGGCTAATATTATACTCATTATACAAACATGTAGAATAACATTTTCAGAATATATCAGTGCTGCTCAGCTTATTTTTATTATAAAAAATATTATTATTAATAAAATTAGTTATTAGTTTTACATTATTTGCAGAGCTACTATTATTGAAATGCAATGACTGTAAAAACTAAATATAATATCTATAATGGTGGTTTATGACTGTCAACACCATAACAACATTTATGCTTCATGTCTGGATCTTATTGAAAACATTGGGCTTAGACTAGAAATGCCCTGTCTTATCCGGCACCTATCTTACCGATAGGATCAGACACAACTGGCAAAGACCAAACAGTTAATTGTGGTTGCCTTAATTATGTGACCAAACACTAGGTATAGTATTATACCTTATAATATCTTATACCTTATAATTAATAGTATTAATAATATTATACCTTATAATACCTTATAATAATTACACCTTATAATACTATTAGTAATATAGTACTTTTAGCCCTGATTTTTTTTGCTATATGTTATAATGATGCCAGTAGAATTCATGTGCAGCACGTTAAGCATGGCTGTCAAGCATATCCCTTTGAGGCTGTTCAGTGCTAAACTTGCCATGACATTTGGATTACTGGATCAAAAGCATACAGTGCTTACAACTCTCTCAGTCACCCCCTTCCCTCCTTTCCTGCCTGTTTTACTACGCAGAAAGAATAATAAGAGGCAAAGACAGTCATCAACCTCTCCTGCGAACAGCACATAAACAAAAAGAGTCATGAACTGCTCTGATGGAGGGAAAGTGGATGCTTTGTAGCACTCTTAAGCTGAATCACAGCTGTGTCATTCTAATAATGCAACACTTATGCAAAGTGTGTGTACACGAATGCTTAAGAATTGTGTTCATTGTGGAAGCTATTACCTTGGTGCCCTCTGCTAATGCAAAACCCCCTCCCACGAGCAGGCAGATCTCCCACGGCATACAGGCCTGGAATTCCTTCCATGATATCATAGTATCTATCAAAACAGTGAGGGAGAAAGAAAACTTAGCAAGAAAACTGCAGGCTGCAACTATATATAAACACCCACAGACACACATAATGACTAATGGACTGTGTATACTATTATATAATGAGTTGATTCTGCGATTTTAATGGAATTTTAGGATGACAAGGGTGGTTAAGGATGTACCATAGATAACTGCAGTGGGCCTCCTAGCAGGGATGATAAAGAACAACATGCCCAAAAGGAGAGCCACAG
Organism: Duopalatinus emarginatus; assembly: GCA_028565595.1. Taxonomy (NCBI): domain Eukaryota; kingdom Metazoa; phylum Chordata; class Actinopteri; order Siluriformes; family Pimelodidae; genus Duopalatinus; species Duopalatinus emarginatus. Next base: position 12,866,607 of record JAOVVF010000010.1, on the reverse strand, counting down.
TGGCATCAGTTGCATATCCTGGATAGCTACACAAAGAGATGAGACATTACTAATTACCATTAAATGAAAGACACTGGAGATATATACCATATATGAGTTTTTAAAAAAAATACTTTTAGGGTCTGTTTTGCTTTTATAGTCATGAAAGATTTCATTGAGGTATCATTGAGAGAATGGTTTATTAAACAAAATATCATAATCCTAATCTAAATATCTTTTTTACTCTTGAAAATTATAATTAGATGATATTAAAACCTCATGTCTCCATTTTGTTTAGCCTGTAGAGTACGTAGGTTAAGGTTAGTAGATGAAGCATGGTGAAGGTAGTATGATCTCGGTGAACTTACTCAGGAAACAGTGATGCCCAGCCTGGCATGAAGCCTGGCTCTCTCACAAACCACAGCACAGCCATCAGTATAAAAACAACAAGGGTGATCAGCTCCTGACGGCTAGTGATGGAAAAATAAGAAACCTTTAAAAAATTTTGTTCTTTGTGTCTAATTTCTTACACCAAAATACACAAATTACAAACTGCTTATGGATAACACTGCATGACTTAATGCTCCTTCCTAAGTTTTTGAGGTAGACATGACTTTTATATGGCTAGGTCTCATGATTAAGGCAAGTAAGCCCCTTTAACTCATTGTTACACTAACACTTCTTACAACACTTAACACTTATTAACAAGCATGAGTGGTTTTTTTTCCTGACCTCATTCTCCCAAGTGCATTGTACTGATCTTTAATATGCTTGGCTGCTGCAACCTCTCTCTCAGAACGACCCCTTCTGGAGGACAGTGCCGGGCAAAAACTGGGGATCAAGTGAAATATATTATTCATGTCAGTAGGAGGTCTCTACAAGGAAATACTCCTGTGTGTGTGTGTGTGTGTGTGTGTGTGAGAGAGAGAGAGAGTGTAAGAAAGAAAGCGCGTGTGTGTGTGTGTGTGTGTGTAAAACTCACTTAGAGCCCAGAAACATCCAGTGTAACCATATCCAAGACAAACACAGGACAATAATGCAGACTGGCAGAGAGAAAATGAACCAGTTTCCAAAATTGATAACCTTGCATTCTGGGTAAAATCTGTAAAAGTAACCATTAATAATTAAAACCATACACGTCTGAATAATGAATCAAAGAAACGAGTTAAATCCAAAACAGAACACAGGTCGCAGTTCTGCAAACGTACTTACTGATGCATATATTCGGCAAAGATAAGATTTGAAGACGTTCCAGGCAGAGTCGCCAGTCCACCTATGTTTGCGGAGTAGGCGATGCCCAGAGACAAACTTTTACACATCATTCGATCTCGGTGTGATCCATAGTTTGAGTGTAATGGAGAACTTGGCAGAGACTAAGGGATAGATAGAGGAAAAAAAAGTTAAATATTTAATATCAACATTTACAATGAGACTTTACTAACTGAAACGAATCATTAGCTGGTGGGACTGAAAAACTGCACACTGAATCATGCTCATAAAAGTGTTTTTTGTTATGTAGATGTGACTTACCTCTGGGGAATGATCTTCCTCTGGAACAGTAATAACTACTTCCTTTACTGCTTCTGTGCTGTAATGTAAATACAACATTTAGGAGCATTAATAAAAGAGATAATATAAACAAATACAAGTTCTTATAATAAAAAAGTTTATTATGGTCACCGGTTCTCATCTTTGTCTTTTTCACACTGTTCCTCAGCATCTGTGAAATGTGGAATATATAGTACTTGGGATATAGTATATAGAGTATCTATTTCAATTAAATAAATAAATAACTGTTGAGTTGTATTTTTTTATGTAAAAGACCTTCCAGCTGAAGGGCAGGATTGCAGGTGCCTTTCAGTGCCTCATCCTGCTGACTGCTGACCTGACCCTCTGCACTCATGACCTGCTGCATCACGGCCTCAGCTATCGGCATTACCATGGCCACTGTGGAGGTGTTGCTCAGCCACATGGAGAGGAAAGCACAGCCCGCCATGAAGCCCAGCATCAACCTGAAGTGAGTGCATTTTGTACATGCTGATATTGGTCAACCCTCCATAATGTCTTCAATAAATCCAAAATTTTTGTTCAAAGCAGTCTCTGAATATTAAGTGCATTAGATCACGCATTAGATCACCTCATCAAAAGGTTTCTTTGAATTCAATATATTTAAAATCAGAATCAGAAAGATAAAGCAGACTCACATGCCAGGGTTTACTCCAACCATAGTGACCAGTCTGAGAGCAATTCGCCGGTGCAGACCCCACTTCTCAATTGAGGTTGCGAGACAGATTACCCCAAGCAGAAGTAAGTGGAAATCTTTAAAGTACATTGTTGCAACCTGTGTATGATGAAAAACATGCACCCAGTGGAGTAGTAACATCTAATAATAATAAATAAATGCAGTAAGCTATCACTTTTAGACATTTCTTGAGTCTTGATAAAGCTTACCACTGAGGACTTCATAATGCCAAAGAGAGGAAAGAGAAGTGCCGGGAGAAGAGCTGTTACAGACAGAGGTAATGCCTCTGTCATCCAGAACACCGCCATCAGCACCAGTGTAAATGCACATTGAGCCACCTGAAGAAGGTTACATAAATATTTACAGTGTACGTACACTGCAGCTGTGAAATCGTCCAACTGAACAATAATCATGTATAGTGTTGAGTTAGCACTATTAAGGGTATGCAAAAGAAGGGCATGGAGAAGAATCAGTGCCAGATAGAA
>JAOVVF010000010.1:12833091-12855058 GCA_028565595.1 Duopalatinus emarginatus | reverse complement strand
CTGGTCCAATTTAGCCATGAAACCTCCCACACTAAAATGACAGGTGTTTCAGTTTCATTGTCCAACCCCTGTATATATACACACAGACACACAGTGGGTATTTAGTCAGCCACTGATTGTGCAAGTTCTCCTACTTAGAAAGATGAGAGAGGTCTGTAATTTTCATTATAGGAACACTTCAACTATGACAGACAAAATGAAAAAAAAAAAATCCAGGAAATCACATTTTAGGATTTTCAAACAATATATATATTCAGTGTGTAATGGTTTACTGCCCATATGTCATGCTGTTCCTTATAACCTGCTTGTCAGATGTTATTACTGTTATTATTCTGAATGGCATGACAGAAAGGGGATTAAGAATTTACCCCTAAGAACAGGAGCCAACGTAGCAGATTCCCCCCAGTCAGTCATGTATTTGTGCATTTGTGAGCTCACGTACATGGAGTAAACATACTAAGTACTAATAAGTTCAATGTATATAGTGGCTTTTACAATACCGAGGATGCTTTACATAGGAGAAAAACAACTAGGAAGAATAATGTGCTATGATAAGGAATTTTCAGCTGAGTTTTGGAGGAAGACCGAGAGAGGAACAGTCACAAGTGAAAGATCTGCCACCCACAGAAATCCAGAGCCAGACGTTCAGAGCCAGAAGATCTGAGGGTGCGGGAGGAACAGTATAAATGAATCAGCTCAGTGAGGTACGAAGGGGAAAGACCACACAGAGCTTTGAATGTCAGAAGAAGGATTTTATATTTCATTCGGCCAATTGCTGTAGAATAGATGTGAAGTGTGTAGTGTGCTTGGTGAGTGTAAGGATGTTTGAACAATGTGGCAGGGAGATAGCGCTTTCCTCTAAGTGTGTTATGCTGCCCTGTAATGTAGAATGGGCAGCAGTTTGAAAAGCTAGCTTCATGCGTCTTAAGGATGCCTGTGTAATCTTTTACTTTCACTCATAGCTGTTGGATGACAGGGGAGAGGTGGCTGGTGGCCAAATTTGGAAGAAAAAGAGCGGGGCATGACAACTGACTGACAACCCTACATACAGTTCTAGTATTTTAAACATTTTTGTGGTCGTTTCTCTGGGCAATTCTTTCTATATCCATGTAGCAGTATCACTTTAGAGTGAGCTACTCTTTTGGCCACTCTGCAGTGGAATTCACCTCCGCATTTAACCATGCAGTGAAACACACATATAAACACTAGTGGGAGTGAGCACGCATGTCCAGACTGGTGGATAGCCCCTTACCCGGAGCGCCCAGGTATAGTGGAACAGTTGGTGGTTAGGTGCCTTGCTCAAGGGCACTTCAGTTGAGTCTCTCGAACCTGGGACCTTCAAGGAAAGTTCCTTAATCACAAGCCCACGGCTGCTCCATAAAGATAAAATATAGGTAAAACAGTTTTCGAAGCTGTTGTTTTGAGTTAGTTAGGTTGTAATTAAGTGTGTTTTGTTTATTAACAGTATTCTGCTATTAAACAGAATTCTACACCTACCTGCAACATTGGACAACCCTTTTAAAGGTTTGCATCTGCCAGCACACAAGTAAGAAATATGACTGGCTGTCTATAGGCAGAGTAAGCTAATATTTGGGAAATGTGTTCAGCAACATGCTGCTCTAAAACATTTTAACACTTGCTGAAACTGAATTAAAAATTGATTTATGCAAAATTAGTAGATTATCGATATTCACTTCCTTTAATAGAGAACTGCAGCTCTTTTTGTAAGGGGTTTGAGTATAATAAAATTAACAACGAAGATACTTATTATAGGGATGGAATGATCCACATAGGCATAATACAACTTTAAATGCACATTCAGGTCATGGTCCTATCCTATAGTTGTTTTGTAAACACCATTTTGAATGTAAAAGCTTACAGTCTTTTATGTTTAAGTGGGGAAAAAAATACATTACCATAACCGAGATCAGGAAGTTTATCTAGAGAAGTAAAGTAACCAAGAGTAAGCCATATCAGTACACACCCGTAGCTGTTTGGACACCTGGGGGTTGAAAGTGGGGGTTTTGATGTACTGGAGGAAGAGAGTGGCAATCCTCTTCCTCAGCCCCTCCAGGGTACTCTCCTTAACACCCCTCATCAGTAGATCGGCCTCTCTGTCAATTAACTGCACAATCTCTCGAGTCAGCTTGCAGTCATGTTCCTATACACACAAACGAGAAAACAGACAACGTCAGCTCAAGACTACACAATCAGGACTTTCTTCTACGTCCTACTGCATACAGAGAGCACAGATAGAGCGGCGCACGCTGTTTTATTCTTAGTAGTTAGAAAAAACTATAGGTTATTGTTAACCTTGACAGTATGTTTGAGAGTAAGCAGCGCATCAAGACGCTCTTCCTGGTTGAGATAGCTCAGGGTGATGCTGCAGTAGAGATCCCGGAGCTCTCTGGCCCTAATTGTTTGTGGTGTATCCATCTGGGTCATTTTTCCATCAGAGGTTTGCCATTGCAGGGGGGCAGCACACTGCACCAAGGGCGAACACAAATGCAGCGTGAAAACTACTATATGAAAAACCAGGGTACAAAATGTTGCACACACTATTGAACACACAACAGGAGTCTCTTATACACTGTAAAATGTAAGAACCTTGTTGAGGAAGGCTTGCACTGCCTTCTCCTCATTCTTTTCTCCTGCTACAATTCGGTGGCGATCTATAGATGCGATGAACTTTGCCTCCTGCTCCAAAAGAGCGCAAAGAGCTGCTTTTCTTTCTGCTCCACACAAAGTGGCATTAATGTGCTCCACTTCTTCCAGTCTCCACTCTAGAAGAGATACACAGATTAACGGAACTGTATGAAAATGATTCCACAATTATTTTTGCTCAATATTAAATCTAACTTCAAAATAATCACTTTCTATCAGACGAATAGGGAAAAATAGTTGAAAAAAAATATGATGGTAAAATTGACATTACAAACAATAAGTAGATGTTCTTATATCTATGAGAAAGAAACATTTTAATGAGAACTTTTCAAGTATTATTTCAAATAGTATCTTAGAAATATCTGGGGAATATAATAACATAATCAGATTGAAGAAAAATGAGAAAAATGCTCAGTTGCAAATTTGTGAGCTGCTTTTTTCATGATCGAGGGATTTCTGGGGATCTGGCTTATAGTGCTTACAAAGTGTGCTTTACAAAGTGTGTTATTGTCATTTTAATCAACGATGCTGATAAATTTGAAGTTGATGATACAGGGACAAACTAAACGACTAATTCCCTCAACAGACTTAAGAATCACACAGAAAACTAAAAACCTCTACACTGTAGGATATTTTCCGCAATCTTCACTGTAGAAGTGAAAGTGGGGCAGCCCTAAACCATGGTGCTCAGGGGGGTATTCCTTGCTCAAGGCAAGACCAGTTCCCTAATCACAAGGCCACGGTTGCCCATATTTATAATCCTTTTTTTTATACATTATTGCTGTGTAGGTTTGTGGGTCTTCCTCACACCAAGGTCCTACTTACTTTCTAGTGCATTATAAAGCAGGACAAAGTCTTCTTTCTTCTCTGGGTTCATTCTTCTCTGGTACTCTAATCTAATCTGCTCTTCCTTTTCTTCCTTCTTTCTTCTTTCCTCCTTTTCAACCCAGGCCAGATGCAGCTCCTTATCCAGCCTCAGCTGGGTGGTCAGTCGTTTAGCCAGCCAGCGCCTGAAGTGTGTCTGGATAGTTATAACCTGAAAACACACATGCAAGTCCATAATTAAACTCAATCTCTATCAAAGAAATCAAGTAAATAAACACAAATTCACAGACCCACACGTACAGCGTTAAGCCTCGTGTTGTGGAGTTCGTCTGCAGTGATGTATCTTCCCGGTGTGATGAATTTGTCCTTTATGTCAGATATGTAGCACCCAGGTTTACTCATCTGAGTGGAAGTGGTGATGGTGCACTGCTGAGCCTGGTTCTTCTCCTGTACTGTCTGATGAAAAAGATCAAAAGCATTGATAGCAATTGCAAAATACTGGGGAAGTTTAAAAACCTGTTTCAGTCAAGAGATTTGAGATTAGGTTGGAGATTCACCGTCAAGACCAAAACAACAAAACTAAACATGGGCTAAACACGACTTGTTTAAACAAGAGCATGCGTGGCTTACAAAGGCCCAGTTAAAACCAGCATCGTGACCTGATCTTCAGTAAATTTAACAGAGTTTCATTAATTTTGCCAAAAAGAATGGACAAAAATATTCGGGTCCAGATGTGCAAGCTGATAGAGATAAAGACATCCCTGGACTTTTGTAACTGTAATGAGAGAATGCGGTGGTTTTACCAAACATTGGGCAAGACGAGTGTTTAATTAACCTTTGTGACAAGTACACGATCAAAAAAGTAAAAAAAAAACCCAGATATGTATGATAGGTGCATGAATAAATATATACCAGCATTTAAAAAAAAATGCTTTGATGGTTTATTTGACTTAATATTTTCTTGACCTGTGTGTCTCTGCTGAAAGTCTCGACGCCTCTGTCAGGCCTCTTCCGAGCCACTGTCTGTACACCAGCATGGTGATACTCAGTTTTAGTGACCTTGTGGCGATAACCTCCCAAGAAAGGTTTCTTTCGAGTGGCTCTTTCAATCTCAACTACCACATCTTGATAGGTGTCTGCATCTAAGGGTGGGATATATGAATAGTGTGAGGAAAGGAGCAACAGACTGAGAAAAAACAGTACAAACGGTCTATGTGTCCATTAGTATCAGCCACAGAGACACTTATACAAAAGGATATTATTCACAGTAGGTGGATAAGAAAAAGGAAAAAGTTGACCTGTCTGTACTCTGACAGTAATGACATCAGGCATGTTGCACTCCTGCTGAGATTTAACTGGCTTGATGGGGTAATTTTCAGGATCTAACGAGCTCATCTCAAACTGGACTGTGGCGTGTGGCCGAACCCCAAGATTCACCAGGGTCTGGTCATCCTCTACGGCATTACCTGACAACCAAACAGCGGACAATTACTTTTATTTACACCATTACGTTAAAATTAGTAAGTTTGAAAAATACAACTGTGTGCACAATCTGCATCGGTGTATGTGTGTGTTTATATATACACAGTAATTAATAGGACAAGAGTGTTGAGTAATGCAAGATCACCATTCAATGTTATCTGAATAAAGTCAGATGGTACTCGCAGCTCATCGGAAAAATGCTTTTTCAGGTCTTGAGTGGTGAGGCCAATCATAAAAGCCACAGTCATCATGTGTCCCTCTGGCAGCAGAAGAACTTTAACTGGGAAGTTAATATTGAACGATAAACAAGAAATCAGTTATTATATATATACATTCATTGCTATGTATCTTAATATGAACTTAATTCATATTAACTTAATATGAATATTTCTGTAATAATAAAGCAGAATGAAAGTAAATGGTTACTCATGTAATTATGTTAACTCTGTGTATGTGTAGTTTTTCACTGCAGTTAGATGAAGAGCGGTGTTCTAGTTTCTAGTGAACTATTTGCCTACTGCACACACAGCATTGAACCCATCCATGCAGTAAAACACACACACACTTCATTCATGTCCTGTCCTGTTACTGGGATCGAACCTGGGACCATCTTCCCTAACCTCAAGGCAATGGCTGTGAGGATGATCTGCCATAGTGTAAGTGCTCACCTGTGGCTGTTGAGTTTCCCACATCATCAGCAGGTCTGACTGTTTCTGTTGGACTCATTCTGTCCTGTCTCAGTGCTTCAGATGGTGAACTCTGTGGTTCTGCTTCCTGATCTGAGCAGAGGTCCTCCTGGGTCTGTTGGAAAGTTTGTGTCTGTGTAGCGCTTTCGGTCACCGTCTCGTCTGGGTTTGGCATGTTTGTGTGTTCATCATCAGTCTCCATTACCTCCCTCATGTCCACCATGTCCCTCATGTCCACCATGTCCCTCATGTCCACCATGTCCCTCATGTCCTTAATGCTGTCGGTCACAGCGGCGGTATTAGTCTCTCCCTCAGCCTCAGCCATTACTCATTAGATTTTTAAGATGTAAACATGAACAAATAAATATAATCTAGATAAATCTAATACGTTAATTTAGCTCAATTTGAATTAAGACACACGGAGATGAGTTTTAAAGAAACAGCACGAGACCTCAAGCCGCACTGTTTGAAAGCTGCTATGGCAACGGCGCCGTCACGTGACTCACCTTCCTGGAGACATTATTATGGGCTAAACCCTGAGTTAGCTTCATTAGCTTAGCCGGTGTAATAATAGCTTTTATAGCTATAAACTGTGCAGTGAGGTCTGTTACACAGCGTGTGTATTTAAAAGATCTGGGGGAAAGATATAAAAAATATATAAAAATATATAAAAATATTTTTTTAGATAGAGAGAGACATTTTATATATATATAATGTTTATTTCTAATCTTTTTTATTGCTGGCAGTAATTATAGTGGCAGGAGGTTTAGTGTGTAGTGCCTGTTGGAGGGCAGGAGACGGTACAGGATGTTTCTTGCCATAGGGCGTCAGTAGGTCGTGGAAACGCCTCCAGTCTGTATGTAGACTTGTTGTTTCCTGGCTGAGGCAGATGATTAGTGTTATCAGCAATTTTCGGGATCTTGACAGAGATAAGAACACACACCCCCCTGGTGGACACACCCTCCGGTGGACACCGGTGCTGAGGGTGCAAATGCTGGATGTGATTTTCCCCCAGTTTCTCCTGCTGCTCTCTGTTAGTGAGGAAGCCTTTGATCTAGGTGCGCGTGGGTGTTAGAACAGAGAGCTGGCTGAGTTTGTAGTGGAGGATGTATAGAATGGCCATAATAAAAACTGAGCTGAATGCAATTTGCACACGCGCGCGCGCGCGCGCACACACACACACACACACACACACCAGTTCTATTTTTATATGGTTCATTTTTCTTTTTGTGCTGCCTCACTGTGCACAGTGTCTGTTCCACAGTGATGTAATTATATAAAAATCTATAAAATTAACAAATTGCCCTGTTGCCAGTTAAAAATGAGCGTGCAAGCTAATATGGACAAGATTCTAGTTTAATGTTCTGCATATGCCTCCTGAAAGCAGGTGACAGCCAAAAATAGACGTGTGGTCAGTATCAGTAGTCATGGGGAGTATCTGAGGGCACAGTTAGCTTTGACTGCATTAAAGTTCAAACAAAAGCAGAAGACAGACTGTGATTTTAGTGGAACTATACTTTTTGAGGTGAGATTAGCGTAGTTTAGTGGATGCATGGTTCTCCAGATATTATTTAAAGTTTATTGTATAGCTCAGAATCTTTTAGTGTCTAGTACTTTACCAGGACCCAGTGTTTTGTATGTAATGCATGCTGTAGCAATCTCCTCTGTTGAAAGGTACTACTTTTAGTGTGATGATAATATGCTGTTCAATATAATGACTTTAATACAAAATGATCTTCAGTGACCCAGTGTGGTTAAAAGGAAAGCAAAACCACTACCCCACTATTAAGCATTTATTTTGTTAGGTTAATCCAAGAAAGCTCTTGCATGCATGCACAACATTTTAAGAACCTTTATATAGTGTATGAGGACTGTTTTACTGCTTCAAACTGGACCACAGGTTGCCAGTAGGGTTATTTTAAACCCTAGCCTTTAAATGCTGCAACCATTTCTCTAAGTCACAAATGTACAGGACACTTCAGTCTTATACAACAACACATACAGGAATTCTAAATGCAGATCCTACAAAGCTTAAGCTTGTTTTGTATTGTACTGTTTATATATTTGTTAATTTATTTCCTTGTGCATGTTCCTATTATGCCATCTAATTGTAATAGAATAAAAAATAAAAATATGTGGAAGATTACATTTTTCAGGTAAGACAACTTTTAAATATAAAAGATGAATATTAAAGTTGTTTTAATTATAAGAGTTTTTAAAATGATAAAAATGGTACTGTATATGACATTATTATTATTATTATTATTATTATTATTATTATTATTATTATTATTATTATTATTATTATTACTTATCAAAGTGCTGTTTTTTGTTAGAGGAATGCAAGGTCATTATGTCACTATTTGTACTTTGATATGTTCAAATCAAACCCTGTTTTTCTCCCTCTCAGAGTAATTTGTAATGGACAGTACAGAAGAAGTAGATGAGGATGACCAACTTCTTAATTATGCCATCCAGCTGAGTATTGAGTCTTGGAGCAACAATTTTCCAGCAAGGTATGGTGCACAAAAAGATTTGTAAAAAATAATTATCACTTTAATTGTTACTATCAGTGTATGTCAACGTTGATTCACTTGTTTTATTCTAAAACTATAGTGTGGAAAATCAAAAGATTTTTGATGCGATCAAAAGAGGTAAGATTTGCAGTGAAGCTATAAACACTTATTAAAGTCTACTGTTCAGTGCATGCATCCAATATGTATCTGTATCCTCAATGTAAAACTGTCATGTCTAATCAAACAGCAACAGCAAAACCAATCTATTTCTTTCCAGGTGACCTGTATACACTGCAGGAGATGTCAGACTACCCAGCTGCATTTACTGAGGTGGATGCTAAAGGCTGGTACCCTCTCCACAGGGCGTCAGTACAACAGTCAGTACAAGTACTGGAGAGAGTGATATACGGTGAGCGATTCAGATCCATACTCAGTGGTGTAGTCTGTGCACAATGTGACCACAGAACGGTAAAAACAGTATCAAAACTCACTTTTATGACAGCTTCTTACAGGCTGACTCTAGAGGAGGAAACAGCAGATGGAGAGACGCCTCTGACTCTAGCTACCCAAGCAGGGTTGGTAGAGATTGTTCACACATTGCTGGAGCATGGAGCTTCTCCTCATAGAACCAATAGCAGGAATGAGTCTGCTCTGTTACTGGGTATTATTACTTACAGACCAGCATAATCTTTATAAAAAAAAAGTGCAGGTTCCATGAATCATTTCAGTATCATAAAACGGTATGCATACTTTTCATTTGCAGCTGTAAGAACAGATTCTTATGACATAGCTTTAGCACTTATAAAACGAGGTGCACTGGTGAACCAGGTCTGTCTGAAGAAGTGGACGGCGTTGCATGAGGCTGCTAAAGTGGGCTGTATTGACATCCTGAAGCTTTTGCTGCAGCACGGAGGTCAGGTCTCAGAGCCAGATCAGCACGGTGTAACCCCAATGGGCATTGCTGCAGAATATGCCCAGGCAGAAGTTCTAGACATCCTTATACACAATGGTAAGGATCACGTAACATAATGAAAAGTTAATTCCAATAATTAAACATTTTCAGTGTAAGAGAATCATTTGCAGAACATTTGTCAGTATCTGAATAGATTAAAAATAATATCTGGTCGACTATGGTGTGTAGCTATCCAACAACATGACCAACACCTGATTTACTGCATAGCTTTTACTGCATTTAGTGGGGCATGTTAGACAGCAAGTAAACAGTCAATTCTCAAACCTGATGTGTTGTTGGAAGCATAGAAAATAGGCATGTGTAAGGATCTGAGTTACTTTGATAAGGGCCAAATTGTTGGGGCTAGATTACTGGGTCAGAGCATCTCTAAACCTGCAGGTCTTGTGGGATGTGCCCCAGTATGCAGTGGTTAGTACCTTCCAAAAGTGGTCCAAGGAAGGACAACCCAGTGAACCAACGAAAGGGTCATGGGCAACCAAGATGTGCATGAGGGGTAAGCGCTAGCCAATCCCACATAAGATCCACAAAAGGGTCTGTTGCTATTATAGTGGTGTCAGCCAGATACCATAACATATCTTCAAAGGTTTTGTGGGGTCCATGTCTCAGATCTGTTTTGGTGGCTGTTTGAGGCAGGTTATTTTAATGTTATGGATGATTTGTATGTATACTGACTGACAGTTTTTTCAATTATAATTTATGCTGAAAACTAAATTTTAGACAAAATCATTTGGAAGATGAAAACTAAGCATACTAACTGTAAATCAGTGTGACTGTTTTCACATCACTAGGTGCTGATGTAAATGCTCAGGCTCCGAATGGAGACAGTGTTTTATATGATGCTGCTGGTTCGGGTAATCCTGACTGTGTCGACCTTCTTCTCCAAAATGGGGCCAATCCGAACATCGCCAACCTCTCCTCACAGCTCCCTATTCATCGCGCTGCCTACGAAGGGCACTACCTGTGAGTACTTAAGATAGACAGAGGCAAGTTAATTACATTACCTATAAATAATTCCTTATTACTGATATGTAATTAATAATTATGATAAATTGCATCATGGTATAGGTTTCTACAAGCAAATGTGAATTATTTTCCTTAGCGTGTTGAGGATACTGATTCCTGTTACTACAAGAAGAGCTCTGAGGCTTGCAGGTCAGAGTCCAGTTCACTCAGCAGCAGATGGCGGCCATGCACAATGCCTCAAGCTTCTCCTGGAGAAAGGCTTTGATGTGAATTCCCTACTAGACCAGCATATATCTGAAAATTATGGAGATATGAGAAAAAGTGCCCTGTATTTTTGTGTCTCCAACGGAGATGTGACTTGTACTCAGTTGTTGCTCGGTGCTGGTGCTAAACCTGACCTAGATCCACTGAGCTGTCTTCTGGTGGCAGTGAGATCTGGCAGATATGAGATTGTCAAGCTGCTTCTGGCCAGCGGAGCTAACGTGAACGGCTACTTCACGGCTGTCAATGATACTCTGTTCCCCACTGCCTTCCAGTATTGTCTCAGGGACGAGATGATGATGAGGATGCTTCTTAATAGCGGCTATGATGCAGACAAATGCTTCATCTGTCATCACGATTCAACGTGGACTGACCGGAGTCATCGCTCAGACCAGAGTGAAAAGATCCCTGTGAGTTTGCCAGAGTTGCTAGAAAAGATAAGATATGACATAACTGGGGTTCCATGCACAATTTCTACAACAGATAATTACAACAGATTTCTATTTTTTTATAGACTACATTAAGCATATCTTTTGTGTAGTTCTGTGACTTCGTCAGTGTTTCATGGCTGGTGCAGTATGCAGGAAGAGTTGTGCGGGTTCTTTTGGACTACGTCGGCTATGTCCCCATCTGCTCAAAACTGAAAATGGTTTTACTGAAGCATAAACAATGGCCAGAGATCTGTGACATTTTAGGTGAATAATTAAAACGATGACAACAGCAATATGCACTTAGGTGTAAGAAAGACATGATATTGATGCATGATCAAGAAGCCTGATGTAGTGTAACTCATGGTGGTCCTGTTCATGATCTTTTCCAGGAAACCCCCTGTCGCTGAAGCACATGTGCAGGCTGTCGATCAGGAGAAAGATGTCTCCAAGGAAACTGGGAGACCCGGATATTATGAGGTCTGCTCCATTCCCACCTTTACTTAAGAAGTACTTAATGTATAGGGAGTATGACCTGTATGGTAGCTTCTGTGCAGATAAATGATGATATTCTGTCAAGAAACAGGTACTAGTATAAATACTGTGAAGATGATCTGAGGCAGGAGACTTACCTTCCAAACATACAGTACCTACCTGTTAAAAGAGGAAGAGACATTACTGTAATAAAGGATAGATATAATGCTAAACTGTCCTGTCCTGGAAGTCATTATGCAGCCAGTGAAGTTTCTTTGAGTACTGTATTATGTCAAAGACCATAAAGAGAAATTTCACAAATAGTCTTAAATTAGAAATCGAAGTAAAAGTTCAGCTTTCTGGTGCTATGATGAATTAATCAATGACCACTTTGCAGCCTTTGAAAGTTTGTTCTTTGCTCTGATGTGTACTGTAAATAATATTTTCATATACCAATACTGTCTCATGACTTTTTTCTGGGTCCAAGTGAACAGATAAGTCCAACTAAAGTCCTACTCGGTATAGTCTGCCGGAAATCACCTATTTACAACCAATTTTACACATAAAAGAAAAATGCCTTCTAAACAACCCAAAAAGATAAACGCATAATGAGGTTTCACCTAGAAACTGCTTCAAAATCAGTATTGACTCAGGTAGCTCAATGTTGAAGCCTTCAGTCTGTCAAGATAATGAGATTTTCTCCCATCTTCCTAATAACCAGAAAGTTGTCCTTGCTGACATCTGACACCAAGAACCAAAGAATGAGATTATCTTTGTGTAATGTCACTTATTTAATAGATTCAACCAAAGTGAATTCATCAAATAAATGAGATTCATATCATAGAATCAGAATATGAGTCCTTCCAAAAGTATTGGAACAACAAAGTCAATTCTGTTGGTTTTTTTTGTTATGAACTGGAGACATCTGGGTTAAAGAACATATTCATAAATATGAATTTCAGGTTTCATTTTCTGATATATCACACTTATGTGGACAAAAAAAATATTGGACCAGGTAATTAGCTTGTAATTAAACTAAATAACACGGGTTTGGTTGCATATACAATAAGTGCATCAACCACACTGTTGCATTCTTATTTCTTATGCTTTTCGAAACTTGTACCACAACTATTTTCAGTGGGGTGAAATGCATTCTCAATTGGATTATGGTCAGATGATTCATTTGGTCAGTGCAAAACTTGACACTTTTCCCCCTGATAAAGTCATTTGTTGTGTTTGCAGGGTGTTTTGCTGCATGAGGAAGTTTCTCCCAATTAGACTGTTTGTATTTCTCTGTTTGGCAGACTGAATGTTTCAGTAATCTTCTGAATTTGTTTGTGTGTTACATTAATAAAGATTAGTGAGCCTGTTCCAGATGCAGCCATGTAAGCTCAAGCCATGCCACTACCTCCACCATGCATGACTGATGACTTTATATGTTTTGGATCATAAGCAAATTGTTTCTATTTATCACTTTGGTACAGGGACCTTTTTTGTTGTTTACTTTTGCAACTCTTACTGCTGACAACCTTTTAGTTCCAGTGAATGGAAATATTAATGCTACAGCATACACAGAAAATTCTCTGCATCCATCTTTGTAGTTTGTAGAAGAACCACATGTTGGTTTGTTGGTCAAATAGACAATTTAAAAATAAAGAAACTGTGTTTTAAATGTGTCTATTAAAACAACTTCTATAAAAAAGCAGTAACACAAAAGTAAACAGTTAGTAACAAGCCTTTGCATGTTTAAAAATACATCAGTAGTCTCAGGTATATTTTGTACAGTTTTTATAAGGTAACTGGCTGGTATGTTTTTATAAGCATACGGGAGAATATCTGTAAAGATACACAATAGATTTTATATTCACAATAGCATTAAAATATTTTTTTATGAAAGTACATGTTATTTTAATCATTAAACAATAAAAATGATAAAACATTTCTGTAAATTTTACTCCCGAGAAATATTAGTTATATCAGTTTTTTTATAAAGTATGCAAAATACATGCACTTTAAATTAAAAGAAGTATTACTTGCGCAAACATCTTTGAAAAAATAAATAAATTTTAAAAAATGCTGTAGGCAGTTAAATATTGAAAGTGACGGCTATTTGAAAACGTACACTATTACCCTGCACCGTCTTGCTTTACAGTTTCCATGACTTTCATGCACCTTGCCTTTAACCCCTTTATCCACAATTTTTAAGTCATCTATGACAAACTCTGTAAACGGCACGTGTGAAACTTGCTTTGTCGATCTTACATAACATTACTATGCAAACACAACCCACCCTTGGACTTGAATAAGATTTGCAGGTAAGTGACTTGACAGCACCACTGACACAAACACAAATGACTGAGAAAATGAACCAATATTACCATTTATTTAAGTATACAATTTTAGTGTTTTCATTCCACATTCCAACCCATCTGTCAGGTTTGATGTCAGTTTTAGAGTTTTAATGCAGCTCAATCCTTGACAGATAGCAAAATTCAGACAAATACTGTTAAAACAGCATTAATTGCTACACAATGACCCTTAGTATTGACCTTGCATGTGTTTGTCATGCATTTTAAAAAGCAGTGGCTTTTTAAAAGCTTATAGTAAATGATTTAAGTTACAGAACTTTTTGTGTAGTGCTCTTCCATAACATGACTGTAATAAAAAAAAAAAAGTTATTGGGGATGTTTATCATATTTTAAAGCAAACTGCATAACTGTCAGTTTCAATCTACAGCATTATCTTTTTCAATAACACCATAAAGCAAGAAACTACATAATAAAACTATCCATTTCGTAGTGTGCGGTATTTTGTAGTCTTCAGTGAAATCTTAACCTGGTACTAAAACCCACAGGAAATAATCTGTGAAAATGCAGCACAATGTGGCGTTGTAGTGACTTTCATCTCGACATCCGTGCAAAACATGATCGTAGTTTATCAGTCGAGTGTACATTTACATAGTTACAGGATTGGTGGCTGGGTGGAGGTGTTAAATATCTGATAGAAGAACCTCTTACCAAAACAGAGTGCTAAACTAGGACTTGTATAAGAAAATCAAAAGTACAGAAAAGCAGGGTATGAAAATAGCGTTTTCAGTCGTTAATCAACAATTAACAAGAACATAGAGGATCCTGTCCATCTCCCTTTCCCTGTTAATGAGGGAACAGAAACATTCAAATCAACAAGTAAAGAAAGCCCTTCCTGGCATTAAACTTCACATGGTTATTCCAGGATATTACTTTACAGAGGATACATGACAATACTTTACAGAATATATGAGGTATTGCACAAATTATTTAAAAAAAAAAGGCAACAAAAATATACAGCGATTTGAAAGAACATGTACAGAGTTTGAGTACATTTTGGAAAGGTGAGAATTTAGTGTCAATTATTCTACTGGGTTTGAGTTATCATATACAGACATAGTCTAATCGTCCCATTCATCATCGTCCTCAAAGTCTTCTTCATCATCATCGTCCTCATCTTCATCTGTGAAATATAAATACAAATTTTATTTTTTACATTTTTTAATATAGCTGAAACTATAGTGATAATCACTTGAAATAAAAAAAAAAAATCTTCCTTTGCCCTTTTTGAAAAGATATGTTTCAGAGCTCGTTTTTAAGATGCTGAACTTAAGGGAAAGCTTGATGGTGATTAATATGCTTGTACACACTAGAGGTATTGTTTAGAAAAGCCACACTTGCTCAAAAGTGCATTTGATCCACCGACCAGTGAGCCAAGTCCATGCAACTGTAGCATCCCCAATCTTTAGATTACAGCATAATCTAGACTTACACCTTTACCTACCAATCTACAATCACTGTCCACTGTATAAGAAACATCCGTAGACCTGCCTAATAAAGTGTGTATAGAACCTACAGCCATAACATTAATGCCACCTGCTAAAACCTCTCACAGCTAACCTGTTGTGGCATTTCTGAAATCGTTCTGTGGTATATGGCACCAGCACATTACATTAGCAGGACATCTTTTGTGAATCTTTTGTAGGGTCGAACCAGATGGGTTTGCCTTTACACGCTACGCACTTGAGTGAGTTACCGACGGTTAGAGGACTGGGTCAGAGCATCTCCAAAACAGCAGGTCTTATAGGGCACTCAGAGTATACAATAAATAGTACCTACAGACAGGGTCATGTGTGCTGAAGGCATGTGTGTAGGGTGTGAAGGTTAATCATTCTGATCCAATCCCATATTCACAAAAGGAATGCCTGGTAATGTCTTGGTGCTATATACCACAGAACACCTTTAGAAATCTGTGTAGAGTGCATGCCTTGACAGATCAGCGCTCTTTTGTCAGGTAGTGTTAATATTATGGATGATCAGTGTATATATAGCATAATATAGAACCTGTATACCTACACTGCCTCAACCTAGTGTAACAGATCATATGTGCCCATTTAGCAATATTTAGGACTAGGAAATTCAAAACCCTGCTCTGTACCAATTCAACTCATCAGCCCATGAGGTACAAGAAAATGTAAATGCATGTCGCAGGACATTTTTCTAGCTCTGGCCATCTTTAAATAAAATAAGATCAATTTCTTTACTAAGCACTTAAATGTAGATGAAAAAATGTATATGTATATTTATATGTATGTAAATGTATATTTATACTGTTTATCAGTTTTTATCCCCCTTAAAATTTCTGTGTGTGTGTGGTTTATATTTTGCTTAGACTTAAAATTGTCACAAAACTATTTAAATAATAAAGTTAAATTCAAATGATTAAACATTTAAGTATTGTTTAATATTAAACAAGAGTATATTAAATATTTATATGCTCTCCCTCAGCTTGCGTGTCACTTAAAATTCCTTTAAAGTATATTCTTGTCTTCAGCAGTGCATTGTTATAAAGAGCTTCACACCCAGTACACAAGAAGATGCAAATAAATTCCAGTCTGCTTCAGATCTAATAAACAGCTCTTACCTGAGGAATGGATGGCTTTGCTCCTCTTCTGCATCACCTCCATTAATGCTCCCACTATACCTGAAGCAGGAGCAGGTGTGGGTGGGCCTGAGTCCGTACTATCTGATACCTTCACCCGAAAGAGAAAATAATTATTAGCCAACACCATTTTCCCCAACAGACAATTTCAGCTCATTCTGTTTTCTGTTTTCTGTCTAATAGAGCACAATATTATAGTCAAAAACAAGGAGTCTCGTTTTTTTTAGATTCTGAGAAAACTGTCGCAGGCAAAGATTTTTATAACACAACCCCTAGCACAGGGTTTCCCCTAGAAATGTGCAGCAAGAAAATGGTGAGGAAAAATATTGCAATGACTACTAAATAATAATAAACAGTTTTTATACAATTTTTTACTGAAGTCACCACAATCCCATCTGAGGCAGAAACCATCAAGATTATTGATTTCATAGGCCAACATTTTCAAAGTCGACACAAACAGAAAGCTTTAACCAAAACAACAGAAAAGCATCGATCTCAGGTTTCTCCCATATCTCCAGAGCAAAAAAATGTAAATGCTGCACCATGTTGGCGCCTCTGAAATTATAATCAGACAAAATTAGATTTACACTTTAGTTTTTACCCTTGTTAAATCTGCAAAAGATTTCAGAGACCAAATACTAGGTGGTGTAGGTTTTACTCTTATCATGTTGATAGATGAATGAAAGCGACAGCTGCTGACCGTTTTGAGCTGAATGCCCTGGCGGATCTGGTCAAGTAGAGCGTCACGGCCCGTGTTGGTGGATGCTGGACGCTGACTGTTATTGTGGTCCACCTTCCTCAGTTGGGTGCCCTCTCTGATCTGCTCCAGCAGGGCTGACTTACCCCCTGTGGGCAAGGGCACCGACTCCCCACCTCCGTCCACCTCGGGTGGAGGTGGCGGTCCAGGAGGAGGAGGAGGTGGTGGTGGAGGAGCTCCTCCTGCAGCTGGTGGTGGAGGTGGAGGAGGTGGAGGATGAGATTGAGGGACTTGTGGGGGCATGCTGGCATGAGCAGGAGGCGGGGGAGGTGGATGGCCCCTGCTTGGAGGGGGAGGAGGAGGTGCTCCAAAGCTCTGACGGGAAGGTGGAGGGGGCGGAGGAGCAGACGCGGGAGCTCTGGAAGGAGGAGGGGGAGGTGGTGCTCCTCGTCCACGAGCAGGGGGTGGGGGAGGAGGAGGTCCAGAGTTGTGAGGTGGGGGTGGGGGAGGAGGACCGCCACGTGACGGAGGAGGTGGAGGTGCTGGAAAATAATTAAAAAATATATATAATTTGTTACAAAAGCACATATTAGTTGGAGCTCTTCAGCACAGCAAACATGCAGCAAAAGGAAATGAGTTAAAGCTTTTTCTACAAAAGGGGGAATTCTTTTACTGAACTCAGGCTTTCAGATCATGCCTCGACATCCACAGCCTCCCTGAAGTGCCATTCCGTAGTGACAGTTTGGACAGTAGATACTGAAATTGTGAGCTGGAAGTGTTGTAGGCATCAATTAGCTTCATTTTATCCATCGTCAGCTGCTGATGGCTGTTAAGTGTTAGCACAAGCGACATAGAATTTATTACGCTCTGAAATCATCATCATCAGCTGACGATCCCTAATGATGATCCTTGACCTGAGTAATGGGCCGTAACAAGTAATTACAATGTTAGTTTTTGGCACTTTACAACAGGAAGGCTATTCTTTGGTGAATTTAATATTTTTAAAAAATATTTATTCATTAACATTTTTAGTGCATGGCTTTTTAATAGTTTCCTTACACATCCAAACCTTTGCATCCGCATTTACATATGTAATGAGTTCACTGTTAGGCATGTTCTCTTGCATATGTTTGTGCAGCTGCCCTCAGGTTAACTCCTGTCTTATCTCCTAACCTTGCCCCTCTCTACTCATTCACCTGGAGCATGAACAGCACGTGATCGGCAGTCACCCGCCGCGGGATGCTCAGTGCGTGTGGGGTACATGCTCAGGGGATGCGTCTAATCAGAATGATACCCAAATAACTGTAAACCAATCACTATAGTCTATGCCTCTATATAACCGCTGTGCCATCTTGAATTACAGACACACAGACACCACGTGTGCAGTGAATCAAGAGTTCTGCTTTATTTGTAATAAATCGATTACTTATATATACTTTTTTTTCCCATTAGCACACCTGTGCCATTATACTCATGATGATGATGTGTAAATGTAAAAGCTGCTGTGCATGTACTGCACACTGCTGCCATCTAACTGAAGTGCTACCTTTACGCACTGCTCTTGTCTTATACAATCGCTGATCCGATTTCATTTTTAACTGTAACCATCTGCTTATTTATTGCAAATGACCTGAACTAAATACATATTGGCCTGTTGTACATTTAGATGTCTTTTAAAATGTTTTAAATCAGTGTTCAGGGAGTTATTATTAGATTACACACACAGGCTTAGCACAAAGCCTGCACTCACTCACTCATCCAATTAAATATGTCAGGAGGTCTTAAAGGGCCCATGGCATCAAAATAATGTAGTTTTACAGGAAAATGGAGAAAATTAAAGGCTTATACTATGCTTATGCCCTCCAGGATGTTTAAATCACCCCTCCTATTATTACATTTTCCATTCAATACTACAACATATATAATAATGGAAATCAATATCCTCTAGCCATTGCCTGGGCTCTTTAAGAAGGAATTTAAAAGCCAAGTAAACAAACCCAGGCAAAACACTGCACACGAATGTAACAATCGCTTGAAAGATCTAGCACATGCAAATCTACTGTCAGCTTCCAGTTAGAGCAAAAAAAAAAAAAGTTGGCTACACCTACCACTCCACCTGGGGGGACCTAAAGACAAATCACACAGACGTTTAAAATACACAATTTACATAGAATAGTGCTTTAATAATGCCTTGATTCTTTTATTTCAAGGAACGTTACGCAATATGGAGACCTTTAGAGGACGTGGTCCATCATCAGCCTTTCTCTGAACTGCTTTTTGCACAATTCACAGAGCACAATAAACAGGGACAGCAGGTTTTCTACTAGCAGTAAATGGTTAACATGCTGCTAACCTGAATGCTCAGTCACTTGGATGCTTAAGTTTAAACTTTTGGGTGTGTTTACACTCACAGACAAGTGACATATTGATTCCTCACACACACACACACACACACACACACACACACACACACACACAAGCACTGACTCCAACTTTGTGGATCATCAATCCGCTTTGTCATGTGTCCAAAGGAAACTATTGCAGCCATGGCAGCCAACTGACTTTACTTTTCCTGCCTCAGGCCTAGAGTTCATGGGATTTTACACAAACACTAAGGCTAAAAGTATGTGGACATCTGATCATCACCCCATCAGCACGTTTGAGTGCTCTCCAAAGTGTAGCACAAAACATACTATTAGAAGCATGTGATTGTTCGGCCACAACATGCAAAGATATTCTTTACAATTTACTTATCAGTGGAAACCTAGCCCAACATTATCCCAGCATAATAATGCCACCTTATGCAAAGGTTTGGTGTATAAGAAGACAAGTGGCCTGCACAGAACCCTAATGTCAATCCTATTGAACACGTTTGGGATAAACTGGAACTGCATCCCACGTCTCCTGGTTTGAGATTACAGCCTTCCCTAAGTAATACCAGATCCCAGATCTGGGAAAGAATAATCAGCTGTCCACAAACATTTGGCCTTGAATTTCTATTCTGAAGTTAAAACAACGGTTATGTTGCTTAGCAAGTCCTCTGTCCTCTGAAATCCTAACCAAATTATTTTAAATTAGGAAGCGAAAGGCGTCATGTTTATATTCATGTGAAATCATTCCCCTCTGGTAACACTGCCTAAGGAATCGATTTATGTTGCAGTGAACATCAGTGAGAGCCTCCCTGATTAAATATCTTACCTAAACCTGCTACCAAATTCCAACAAATGTTTTATCGATATGTAATTAAAACGTCTGAAGTACAACCCGCAGATGTTTTAATGACCTGAGCGAATGAGCCGAGTGATGCCAAGTGCTCACCTTGTCTCTTCAGTTCATTCTTGACAGCCTCCACACCTCCCTTCTTCTCGATGAAGTCATAAATCACTTTCGACGTTTTCTTGTCTTTAAGCTGTGCTTCAGAGATGCCACACATATCAAACAGGTTCTTCAGCTCTGGGTCCAGGTTATTCAGCTAAAATACAGGCATGAGCAGATCAGATTTATATTGAATTTCAGAAATTATTTCAACATTAAACACATGTACTCTTCTTATCAATAATAAACATTTTGCGTTTTTTTTTATTAATAAAAATAAAAATTATAATCGAATAAAATCAACTATTTCTGTATTGGTGCCAGTTCTACAGTAGAATACTTTTCTTTAATAAACACTAAATGTATACCGAAGTTTAGATATCCAGACAGAGACTTCAGCATAACTGTGGTTATGCAGCTTTACTGGGTGCTTTGATTATGTGGTTTTACTGGCTGGGAACCACATTTAGTCCAATTCTGACACCTTGTGGCAGACTTTTTTGGCTCATAGATGACCCACTGCACAAAGCCACAAGGCTCTACATTAACCATAATACGTCTGTGCATTTTGTTTTCCCTTAGCTGTAAAAGGACATGCTCACTTAATAATGAAAAACATCATCTCTGTGTTTGTGTATCTTTTCTTTGCTTTTTTTTTTTTTTTTTTTTTTACAGCTGAGTAGGATGAGAGTGTTTGTAACTGAATTTGAGCAGTCCATTGTGAACACAAGGCCTTTCTCACTCCGACATGCCTCTGACACACGGGTCGGCATTGTGTTCCAAGTAAGAGCCACTTCACTATGCATGCATGTGTGAGGGTGAGCACGAGAGACAGAGCAAAGCCTTGTTGTAGTACTTACATCGAAGCCTGTGTTCGGGTCCCAGCCTACATGGCCGATGTGTCTGTTAAGAGACGTGAGAGAGCCTGTGTTAGTAAATACAGATACAGCAAAATAAAACTAGGCAGACAGAAAAGATATTCAACTGCCCCATAATTTCATATCATCATGACCTGCACACACATGGAACACGTACAAAGAAACAATACATTCAAACATACAGAACCTGAACACGCACCTTAAGGCGGCCCAGACACAGGTCCACTGAAAAAAATGACAAAAAGACTTACTGGAAGTTGCTAGGAGTCCCGATGTCAGCCTTTGTCAGTTTCTTCCTCTTGCCTTTCACCTTCTTCTCTTTCTTGTTAAGGCTACTGTGCACCATATTGTTCATGTGGGAATTGTTATGGAAGCTCATGCTGTTGATTTCCGGGTTCTTGATGTCCACAGTCGCCATCGGCAACGTGGGCCCTGGACACAGCACATTAAACAAGGACGATTAGCTAGAACATAACTTAAATCCCGGTTCTGTTATCCATATAGCTGAGCAGGGAGGCAGTCCTGCTGGCTGAGCTCTGAAGAGTTTGTGTTGCCAACAACAACTTATTCTTTCCATGCACAGACACTGAGGGGGTGTTCTACAAGCCGTCCACAGCCAACAGTGCAGCTCACGCACACTCATATGCCTGACCAACTTCAATTTGATCACAGATTAAAGAAATTGTACATAAGTACGCAGTTAGGGAAACAGAGTCTTGTTTTGTAGTTTTCAAATATTTTTTCCCAGCTTCTAAGGATTTATTGTGAAGACATGAGTCGGGAGGGTGAGCTGAGAAAATAATTTTTAACTCGAACAATTACATAAGTGTTGTATCA
>JAOVVF010000010.1:12795946-12810825 GCA_028565595.1 Duopalatinus emarginatus | reverse complement strand
GAAAAGAAAAGAAAAGAAAAGAAAAGAAAAGAAAAGAAAAGAAAAGAAAAGAAAAGAAAAGAAAAGAAAAGAAAAAATTGTATCAGGGTTAAATAATGGAAGCATGTTTGTGAATTAAAGGCATTCCTGCTGAGATGATACTATGATTATTTTTATGCTGAAGCTGATTTACAGGAATGCCATTTCCAAATGCACTGAACTGAGGGTAATAATAATGTCTGTATGTTTCAAATGGCAAAAACTACAGAATAAAGCAAACACATTAGATTTAGAGTAGGGTTTAGATCATGTGGTAGCATTTTTTGGCAGTTGGAGTGGGGAAAATGTAATTCATCTTTGGTTTGTGATGTGAAGAAATGCCCCATCTGAATAAGCAAACCAAATACTACATGATGCTGCAAACTTAAAGAGAGTTGAACTCGACGCCAGGGCACATTGCCCAGAGTGTGGTTTATGAAACAGACCTCCCAGCTTGTATGAATAAGAGGCAAAAGGACATAGGATGCACAACATCCACAACACCGCCTACCAAGAGCAATATTATGGAAAGCTGGCATAGCTGACTGTTATGGGAGCAACTAGCGAGAGCTTTGATTTTACCATTAAGTGTAGAAAGATTGATGAGCTAGCCATAGTCACAATGTTACTATAGGTTTCTCATAACACACACACACACACACACATACACATGTAGACCCCTGTGAGTGCTAGTATTACATTTTAAAAAGGACAGGGTGTGTCGCTTGCACTTGTTGCTAATTGCTGTTTAGAGCTGACTTCAGCAAACAGGAAACCTGTAATCTACCGACTGACTGAATAAAACAGGCCTTGGGCTAAAAGGTGACAAAAACACGTACATAGTTCTTTTGACAGAACACCTTTTCACAGCTTTGACCAAGAATTATTAACCAACTAAACAAACAAAAAAACCCAGATCAATATTTTATTCTTACAGCAAACTTAACATTTGTTTTCACTATGTTTAGTTCGAAATAACAGGACAAGCCAATTCTTTTCCATCTGAAACCACTAGCCCTTAGTAACCTCTATGAATCAGAAAGAGACAAAGCAAGTCTAGGAATGAGACTTACTTAATGGTTTATTGCCCCTGTTATGAACCTCCCGGATCACATTTGGTCTCTTGCACTTTATCCTGAAGTTAAATTCTGAGGTTTTTGATGCTGGTTGTTCTACTTCAACCAAACCTCAATGTGACATCAAAGCATCTTTAAGTCTCTGTCCTTCTGCCCACAAGTGCAACCCCCATGTTTTTACTTCTTCTGTGTCTGTGTCCTATACAATTCCATATAAAATGCTATGTAAAAATTTGGATAGTTAAATGTTCTTTGTTTGCTAAAGTGGTTCTATTTTGAACCCAGTCTAAAAGGTAAGCCCTTTTTATAGGATTCTCTTTAAGGCTTTTTACATTAAGGGTAAAAGGTCCCTAGTGTTTTTCTTGCACTGCACTTTAGACATGGGTTGATTAAATTATAATTGCAGAGCTTCCTGAAAAATGCATCTTGTGCCTCAATCCACACAGACAGAGGCCTTCTGTTTAAAGTTTTCACCAAATTGTTTCAAATTTGCTGTAGTGGTTTTGCAAAGGACACGAACATCAAAACATGAATCAAAGTGCTTAAAACCATAGTAGTGGCATGTAATAATCCGAAATGGTCGTCTAGTTCAACTTCAATTAAAAAGAATAAAAAGTTCATTTTTTGAAGAAGTTAAAGATTTCTTTCCAAGATTCCAAAAGGGTTCATGTGAGCAGCGGCTGCCCGTTACACCTCAGAAACACATTTGCCCTTTTTTTCTCTTGGGGAACAAGAGGTAGCGGAAAGATCCAGCGCTCTGGGCCAACATAACCATCCCACTCCTTCGGCTGTGGGAATGTGGTTTCTTCTAAAGCACTCCTACCCCCCTCTCCTCCTCTCCCACTCCTCCCATAGGAACAAACATGTCTCCACATTGGCTACACGCAGACTGGGAGGCGACGGCATGGTGGAGATTGGAAGCCTCCTGCACCCCATGGATCATTCTACGCATGACCCGCTGCTGGATCCAAATGTCACTATTGTGTCTGTTAACAAATTAAAATGCTTTCTGTCACTTTTCTTCATGACAAAACCGCCAATAAGAAGGGAGGGTCAAGATGATCCGATTGTTCCAAGTGCCATGTGGTGTGTTCAAATCATTATAATCTTTGGCATTACAATATATGATTTATTGATATATTGCACATATTTAATGCTTACCATTATCTCAAGGATAAATAAAATAAATCACCATATGTCCATTTTTACTCACACTGAGTTCTGTATAAATAAAAGCTGATTTTGCTGTGTGAGTTTTACATGTCCTGATGCTCTGGCCTCACATTTTTGTTGAGTAGTAGAGCAATGCAGAGTCCTGGAAAAACTTCCAGCCTTGGTTTAATTAGAACAGTAACAGTAACACTGTGATCCTGCTACGGAGTAAAACATAAAAAAAATACAATTACATACACAAACACATGACAGTGTTCATATGCACACGGCTTAAACTAGTAGGTTTGAGGAAAATAGCAGTAGAAAATGAACATATGTTTTTACATGCCCCAGTTACTTTGTCTGCTATACAGATCCCTGAAAGTGGAAAATCACTAAGATTTCATGTGAATGCATTTAGATAATTTAACCCCAGGCCATTATATATATATAATCATGTAGATTATAGACACACACACACATTTATCCACACTCCAGTGATACTAAAGCTTTCGTTTCCCATATTGTCTTATCAACGCAGTCCGTCCTGGGTTGTTGTCTCCCCAGACACTGCTGTGCAGGTTTGAGGTTTGTGTTAGGTCAGTTCGTTTGTGACTGTGAACGATTGCTGCCCCACTTTGCACAAAAGAAAAGCAGGGTGCAGAGAAAAAGGTTCAACAATCAACAGTGCTCATTACAGTGAGATGCTTACTCAAGAGCTGAAGTCTAAAATCCATACACATCACAGAGCACTGTTATCCAAGGGTGTTATGTTATTGCATACATGTCCACACACTGCTGTCCATACTGTCGACAATCTTCAAAAACTTAATTTAAGCCCTCCCCCCCACTTACACCTCCTCTTACACCTTTTACTATTGTAAATGACAGCTAAAGCCACACTGATATTCATTAATTCATACATTACTTCATTCATTACCTAAGCTGATTATCATACTACTGTGGGTACTGAAAAACTCATTGGGTTGGAAGGCAGGGAAACACGCTGGACAGGTTGCCAGTCCATTACAGAGCAGACACACAGACAGACAAGCACACAGACACACTGAGAGGCAATTTAGCATCTCCAATTCTTTGGACTGTGGGAGGAAAACAGTGCACCCAGAGCAACACAGGGCGAACAGGTAAGTCCCACACAAAGAGGAACTTGCTGTGAGGAGACTAGTAGACTAGTGCTACCCACTGCATCAGCGTGCCACCTGCTACACACATATGCACAACCTAAATAATATTTACTCATGGTTACGTTATTAGGCCACTATAAACACCACTCTTTAGCTATGATTAATGTTAAGACTTTGTATATCAGCAAAAAACTGAAACACTGCACAGTGCCACCTTTGGAAGTGTTGTTTTTCTCAACTTTAATTATATCTACCAAAATACATTTCTGAGTAATGTCTAGTCTACACTGACAACAGACAGTGACTAAGACAATGACAGGTCAGAGGAAGAGTGATAAGATGAGCTAAAGTCTTTCACCACAAACACTTCTGTCCATGGGTCAGAAATGTGAAAGGATAAGATGCGAGTTAAATGTGGAACACACACACACACACACACACACACACACACACATAGACAAAACCTTTCCATACACACATTCTCACTCACTCACATAGATTCTTACCCAGTCAACGGAATATGGAGTCCTTGCTCTCTCTCTCTCTCTCTCTCTCTCTCTCTCTCTCTCTCTCTCTCTCTCTTCCCTCCCTCAATGTTAATCACAGTGTTGTGGTTCCCTTCCCTTGAGACTCAGTGGTTGTTTTCTCCTCCCTCTCAGGAAACTCTCCTTTTTTACTCTCCCATTCTCTGCCTCTGTATATAAAAGAGTGGTGTATGACTTGTGAGACAGAAAGTATGTTCACATGCTGGGGGCAGAGAGAGGGCCATGTAACATGTGCTCAGGGCAGTGGTGCTGAAACAAACTTGCAGAAACTTCGAGTAAGTACTCTTACACACACTTACTCTCTCTCTCACTCACTCACTCTCACACACACATATACACACACATGTAAAACAAGATTTTTGAACATACTTTTAAACATAGTTATCCAAAGAATATATGGTAAAAGCCAGACTAGATTGCTGTCTGGGGTTTTTGAGAGGTCACATGATCATTCCAGCAGTTCATGTCATGACCTCAGGTGCAGGAAATGTAGGTGTAAATGTAAATGCAGTGATTTAGATAAAGTCATATCTAAAGTTGTTTAACACTCCAGAAATCAACTGAATAATCTACGTTATTGTAATCTATGCTTTGAATGTTTGGATGATATGTGAAGAGAATACAGTTACTTCCTGTTTATGAGAATTTATGCAGAAATGTTTACCCTATTATAAATGCACAACAAGCAGAGGAATGAAATGTTATTGAATGATGATTCAAATGCAGCTCATCTTTTGTACTAACTTTACATAAAGTGAGGCTTCATGCTTATTGCTTACTGAAGCCCAGCTGCTTTCACTTGTGGAAACCACTCTGTGTTATATTTATTTGCATTTAGACCTATATTTCCAAGTTGAATGAAGATGATCTGGAGTGTTTCATCAGGTTCACTCTGTGCCATCTGTGGTTTCTCTGAAGATGTTAACTGAAAGTTTTCCATAAAAAACATTTACCAACAAACACTTATCATAATTACTGCCAGAGACAGTTGAGGTTTTCAGGAAGCTTGGGGATAAATACATCTTTCCAACACCAACTGTGTTGCAATCCTCTATAATTTGCTTTTGTGTCCTAGAGTTTTTAAATACCAATGTACAATCTTTATAAACCATCTGATCAGTATAACCTCTCATTGTTTTGACATTAGTGTTGGTAAATATGCCAGTAGCACTCAAGTATAGACAGTATCTTGGCTTCCTGATTGTGCAGGATGTGGTATAATAAGTCCCCCCCCACCACCACCACCACCACCACATGGTATGGGACTGATGCCATGAGCAGAAAGATCCAGTGGCTTGATCCAGTGGTTACTAGAGTAACCGCCACTGTGATCAACAGACAGTTAATATTTTATCCTGATGCCCACTTTTCAACTACTGATTTAACAAATGACTGTCGTTAATAATATCTAACGACATGTTATTATCATCATGGTTACTACAGAATGATTCCATACATAACTAGATGTTGTAAATCCTGTGGTAGAGTTTCTGTTTTAAAAATTTCAGACCTAATTTCTACCTATGTATTGAGCTTGTTTGTGCAAAACACAACCACAAGGCCAACATTTCAGCAACTTAGTACAAACTAACGTTTTTCTGAATTTAATGAGGAGATTCATTATACCAACATTTCAGGATACAACCACAACATTTTTCAAAAAAGTAATAAGACACCCCAAAACACACGGTTATTCCTTATGCACATCACTGGGAGAAATCTGACTAGAGGCTCCAGTTTTCAGACAGGCTTCTGGCAAGGGCAACTATGATTATGGGTATGTGGCTAGCATGCTGGTGTGTACCTGTGGTTGGATGTGATTATTGCTCTGCTGGTCAGCTGAGCATGATTTGGTTGCAGACTAAAATCCTCAAGGTGCCATCTAAATAACAGTAAAACCAGCAAAAGGCCCAGAAAAACCACTCCATTGTTCAATTGTTCTTTTGCTTTCTGTTCATGACTCTGAACCTAAACTAGTCTAAGCATATCATTGCGATTAAATTACCAACAGATTCCTGGATTGTATTTTGTGGTTTTGCATTTCGTTCATATTTTTTGTTCATTGTTGGGACAATTTCATTCTTTTTTGAAGTGTGCTCAGAGCTAACGAGTAACCCATCCCTGTTCACTTCTATATGTATCATTAAGCTCAACATCAACAGTTGCTGTTAGTGGCTTAACAGCTGTGAAGACCAGCTGTTTTGTTCTAATACTGGTTCACTAACTGTGCAGAAACTGTAATTGGATAATAAGACACATTCAAGTTAAATCTCCACCTTCTGCTAAAATAAGTGCCAATGTTGGGACATTTTCATTAGATTCACCTCTAATCCTGTCCCTGTCATTACTCATAGGATGATTGACAGTTCTCTTAGGTGAGTCAGAAAGCAGGATGCCCGGTGTGCCCTGCAGGGCCTCGCATCAAGCCCTGCCTATTGCTTGTGCCCTTGTCCTGTCCTGGCTTTTACTCTTGGTGCATGCTGAGTTCAGTCAGAAACCTGCCAAGCTGCCCTTGGTGGGCCGCAAACCATTCTTGGCTGCATGGAACGCACCACTCGACTTGTGTGCCCTCAAATACAACATGAATATCAGTCTGGACCTTTTTCATATTACTGGCAGTCCACGAGCTGTCCATACAGGCCAGGATGTCACCATCTTCTATCCAAACCGTCTGGGTTACTATCCATTCTATACAGAGCAAGGTGAGGCTGTGAATGGAGGCGTTCCTCAGAACTGCAGTCTGGAAGCTCATCTCAGTAAAGCTAGCAAAGACATTGCACATTTCATTCCCTCAGAAAATTTCCAAGGCCTAGCTGTCATTGACTGGGAGTACTGGAGGCCACAGTGGAGCCGCAATTGGCAGAAGAAGGACATCTATCGGCAACGCTCACGTGAACTTGTCTCCCGAGCCTATATCAATGTGACAGAAGATCAGATAGAGGAACTGGCACGTCTACGCTTCGAAAAGAGTGCCATGGCATTTATGCAAGGCACACTGGAGCTTGGGATACGGGCTCGGCCAAAAGGCCTATGGGGCTTCTACCTATATCCAGACTGCCATAACTACAATGTGCAGACGCACAATTACAGCGGTTACTGCCCCATGGTGGAGAGCATCCGCAATGATGAGCTGCTCTGGTTGTGGAACAGCAGTACTGCTCTCTTCCCTGCAATGGCTATCCGTAGGAGCCAAATGGACAGCGTTAGCAACCTGCACTTTTGCCAAAACAGGGTGCTCGAGTCTCTAAGGCTTGCTTCCATGACCTCACTGCCGTACGAGCTGCCCACATTTGTGTACACGAGGCTCGGGTACAGAGATGAAGCCATGACCTTCCTGACACAGGTAAATACACATACTGCTTATAGCATTTAAATGTTGTTCCAACCCTGCTCCTGGAGCATCATTTGTCCTGTATATTTCAGTATTTCCCCTGCTCTAACACCCCCACTTCAAATCAGAGGGTCTGTAAATTAATTAGTTCAATAATAATATTAGGTGTGTTAGAGCAGGTAAAAGAATTAAGAATAAATTAATATCCAGGAACAAGGTTGAAACGTGTGATACATTGTATATTAATATGGTTAAACACAATGCATCATTCAGTAGTAAACCAGTGACACCATATAAATGCAACATGTAAATGTAAAGCTTACAATAAATAAATACAAGTTAATAAGATGATAGTAATAATGCAATTTATAATAATAATAATAATAATAATAATAATAATAATAATAATAATAATAATAATAATAATAGTGTTAGTGTGTATAAGTGTAATAGTGTTTTGCCACATTTTCCATATTAATTCCATACTCTTTACACCAGTTAGTACTTGGGGCATCATTACACTTTCTGGGTCTTAGAAGGAGTTAGACACTAGAGGGGGACTGAATTTGCCCAGGCCCAGGTACTAGGTTCATGATAAAGGCCATAACACAGCACTGGGTCTGCATCTGTATTGCCAGTGTTACATGGATTAAATGCTTACATGAAATCTGAAAATAAGTGCACCCTCTTGTGGTGAGAAATTTAGCAGTGCTTTATTTATCTAAGGATAAACATGTCATGCAATTAATACTAAATTCCTTGCATCATTGACACAATAAAGCAAGCAACCATAAAGTATATACAGGTAAGTGACAAGAAAGAAAAATGAAAAAACTATTAAAATATTTTTTCTAGCATAGTCTGATTATACTTCCTACAGGGAAGTTTACCAATTCTGATCATGAAGATCATGGTGATGCATATCTACATTATCATACAGCAAACACTTTATAATGGTATTTTTTATTGTGTTTCACAGAAGGATTTAATCCACACAATAGGGGAAAGTGCTGCTTTAGGTGCTGCAGGCTTTGTGATCTGGGGTGACCTTAACCTCACATCTTCTAGAGTAAGTGACTTTAATGGGTTTTTTATTTATGTCTGGTGGTATAAGGCATCACTAGTTCAATAAATTCACTTACAGTTGCAGGCAAAAATTTGAGCGCCCTCACAAAATTACACATTTTATAGGTATTTACATCGATCATAAGTAAACAGCATCTCTCCAAATGACTCCAATTAACATTTTTCTGTAAATGTCACTGTACAGTTTGATCTGTATGTGATTAAATTAGGAACCAGAGAAAATAGTAATTATGGCATGTGTAAAAGTGTGGACAGCCTGCCAGCTGTAAAGTCTATAAACATAATAAACTTATTAGGCTTTAATTGACTCATTAGAACTCAGGCCACAATGTTTCATTAGGAATAACAATTAGAGTGTAATAAATTCTTCTATAAACCTCTTTAAACCTCCTACTAACACTCAACAACCATGGACTCCTCTAAGTAACTGACTAAAGATCTAAAAATGACACTCAATGCAGCTTACAATGCAAAGAAAGCTTATAAAAAATATCAGAGCACTTCAAGTTCACAGTTTCCACCATCTGAAATGTCATCAAGAAATAGTAGTTACAGGGAATCAAGACAAGACCTGACAAAACTAGGAAAACTCAAACAGAAACACTAAGAACCTACAGAAAACCAACATATGAAGCATGCTAAACAAGCCAGAAGCCTACTGAAAACAACCGCTGTGGACTAATAAAGAAAAAAATTAAACTCTTTCACTAATTGTATGTTAACAGAAATAAATGAGCGAGATTTAATGGAAAGAACATCTTGCCACCTGTAAAGCATGGAGGTGATTATATGTTGTGTGGCAGCTAGTGGCACAATATTTATTGTACAAAATAAATAGAAAAATGGATTCTGTATATAATAATATATAATAATATATAAAATAATATAAATCAAAGTTTACAAAGTTTAACTTACAATTAGTCTTAAATGATCTGAATATCATCATAGACTGGCTTTTAATATCCTGGCCCAAAATATAGATTTTACCAGTATCCCTGAAAAGTGTGAGAAGTAGCACTCAGATTTTATAAGGTTAATCGCTTTAATTAAGAATAAAATGTCATGAACTTTACATAATTATGCAACTACATTTTCTTAGGTCCCCATTTATCTTAGGATTTCAGCCACACCATGACATTTGGTCTAATTATCTTAATTCCTACGAAATATGTTAATAATATCATTTTAAAAAGTCAGTATTTACCTTATAGATAATATTATAGTCAGGCTATGGTGTAGCACTGGGAATCTAAACTCATGCACATTATTTGTTATCTGCACAGTAATTTGCCTATGAGTACAAAATATGTACATATTATTTATATTAACTTAGCACCTGAAAAAATATAAACCAAAAGTCCAGAATCTTAGGAAATTGATCCATGTAATCTTAAAACAGTACATAAACAGTTCATGGTGTATAATCACGCTTTGTTAATTGGTTCTTTACATGTCATTGCAGCAAAACTGCTCCAGGGTAAGGACATTTTTGAGCTACAGACTGGGCCAGTACATCACCAACGTGACCAGGGCGGCTGAAGTGTGCAGTGAATATCTGTGCCAGTCCAATGGTCGTTGTGTACGGCAAGACCCACGGGCATCTCATTTCTTGCACTTAAGCCGCACCAGCTACCGCATCCACTCACACCGCAATGGCACATTCACCGTCACTGGCGGGCATTCACAGCGTGAACTACAACAACTGTCAGAAAGGTTCCACTGCCACTGTTATGAAGGGTATGAGGGTGAACACTGTGACAGTATAGAGTCAATGAACACAGCAGACCCTGAGGAGGAAGAGAAGAAGGTGGAGGAGGAAGAGCAGGATCATAGAGCAGAGAGCTCTGCTGAGTCTGTGGGAAATGGTATTGTCCTGGTGGTGCTGCTCATTCTGTTTACCTTTGGCTGTATTTGAAGCACTGTGGTACAAGCTATCTTATGGCACATGGAGTGATCAATGTTTGTATGCAGACACTTTTGATATTATGTAATCATTATATAGGTTAATATCACTTGAAACAACAGGAAAATAGTCAATGACTATAGTTTACTTACATTTACTCTCAAGTCAGTGTTTTAATCTGATATCATCTACCTTTTTTTACTTGTTAGCCTTGTTTGCACAAACTAAAGTACTTATTTTGCTATAGCAACCCTACAATACTGTTTATGTGAGATTCTCTATCTATGTACATCTATGTTATTTCTGAATAATGCACCTATATCGTTAATAAGGTTTCTGTAAATTCATTCAATATCAGAGAGTACTGTTTAACCCTTGGCTCATCATTGTAGAAATACACTAACAACAGACAAATAAACAAAAAATGATTAGAATAGTTTTTAAGAGACGATATTAACAAAGAATGCATTAATTGTCTCTGTTGTGTGAGAGGTTTCACTGCCACTCCATAAGACAAGAAAAATTAGAAAGTGATTAATCTAAAGTTAACTAAAGTCCAATAATTCAAGAACATATACAACACTTTCTGAATATAAACCACACATAAGGTAAATAAATGCTTTACTTAACTGCTTATGTCATGTTAAAGCAAACTATCACCATCTCATTTAACAGAAAATAACATAGACTTGATCCTCATTTTCATGAACCAATATCACTTTTAAATATTGCGTGGTACAAGACAAACTGAATGTCAGACAAATGTAAATATATTTCACTACATTTTTTACATTTTTTTTCCTAAATAGAGGAAAACTGGATTGTTTCATTAGCTTTCAGATTATTTTTTCAAGTTTAAACTTTGAATGTTTCAAACCAAGCACACATGTTACTACCTTACATTTTTCAGTACTAATATGTAGCCTATGAGTAACATCACATTTTACCATCACTTATTTTCTCATATTCATTTGAAACAAAGCACAAAAATGGAGAAAATTTTGCATATACCTCATATAGAGTAATTTTTCTCAACCTTTCTGAATATCCATTTCTACAATATCACACAACTCACGATGTAGAACCTACTAAAGATGTTCGGATAACTTGATTGTTATATTCCATACTATTTTACTTCATAACTACATAAAGGTTAAAACAAAAACAAACAAAATATTGTCATTCACATTTTAATTGAATAGATTTTTTACAAACTGTTGCCAGTTTTTACCTCATCTGCAAAAGTCTTACATATCCCACTAAAATCAGATTGTATGCATTTTATAATTGATTGATTTGTAATGAACTTTGCATGTATAATTTTGTATTGGTTAATCCAATATTACATGAAGGCATGTATTGCCTGACCTTGAATGCACTAGAAATAAATGTGTATGTGGACTGATTGTTTAAAGTATTCTTTTATGTATGTATTGACAAGTTAATGAAATACTTTTTTGAAAATAATAAAAAGAAACAAAATTATCGCTTAACTTTTATATCTGAATAAAGTGTATGTGTGCTTTAAATCCAACACGTATGTACAGTGAAATGTCTGAAGTGTCTCTTTTATAATTAAAGGTTTTCAACTTTTAATAACCATTTATATCATGAGATTCAATACATCATGTTCTTTGTCAAATAACTTGTTAACTCAGTAATAAATCTTTTTGCTTTACCAGTCAAAAATGTTTTCTCTTGGTGCATGAATAGCTTCTAAAATCAAAAGTTATTATACTCTCTTACATACAGTAAGAAAAATGACACATGCAGAGTACATTCTGACATCCAAATGATATTGAAAATGTCAGATAGAAATATATAATTTTATTACATAAAACAACAAAAAAGATCCCTGAAGCTAAATGGAGACAGTGTATCTTTGTACATGAACTTTTCAAATCTTTATTTTGTTTACGTTACCATGTGTTTCTTGTTTTCATTCATTGACATGCCTCCTCTTGTTATTTGTAGTCTCCTTTAACATCTCATAATTACTTTCACCTGTTTTTAGTTTCCCCCGTTGATTAGTCCTGGTATTCAAACCTGCATGTTTCCTTTATTCTACACACACTCTGGTGCAGTTTGTCTGCTCTGAACTGTATAATAAATAAAACCTGGACTAAAATAAACGCATCCTATTCTGCATCTGGAGCAAACTCTAACAACCATAATATAAAAAAACGCTGACATTTTCTGCACTTTAGAAAAAAATATAAGAGACAAAAAATATCACCTAAATATGTACTTTAGGTACGTGCCATTATTGTTTGAGAAGTAACCAGTACCCAGTTACCTTATATTAATATATTAACAAAAATAGTGCAAAAATATTTTTAAAATATTAGTGTAAAAGTTGTATTTTCTTTCCAAGCGTTCTTCCAAACTGTGTAATGTTTATTACTGGACCACTTAGCCAAAGTGGTCCACCATTATTGTAGTGCTTAAAAGTCTTAATAGTATGACTGATGTACTTGTTTTTGCTTTTTAGGTAGAAATTAGAGACAGTCCCACACTGCTCACACGAAGACACATGCAGCAACTATCTCTCCTCATCCTGTTGAACCTGGCTGGCTTGTGTTTTGCAGAAGTTCCTCCACCTACAGCAACTCCATTTTTCACTAAACCGTTTGTGGTCATATGGAATGCTCCCATCAACAGATGCCATGAATTGCAGGTCCCACTGGATTTAGATGTGTTTCAGGCCATCACCACACCTCAGCGTGTACCTAACCAAACACTGACCCTCTTCTACAAGAATCGGATTGGGCTGTTTCCCTACACACATGTTGAAACTTTCACACAGTACCATGGTGGCATTCCACAAAAGGGAAACCTCAGTGCCAGTCTGCAGAAAGCAAAGAAAGAGTTTAACCAGTACATTCCACCATCTGTACCTGGCCTGGCAGTCCTTGATTGGGAGGAGTGGCTTCCTTTGTTTGACCGAAATGCAGATTTAAGAAAGATCTATAAGTCACTGTCCATAAACTACACCCTTCAACAGAATCCATCCCTTACGATCACACAAGCTACACTGAAAGCCAAAGAGCAATTTGAAAAAGCTGGCAGAAGTTTCATGGAAGAAACACTGAAGTTAGCAATCTCACAAAGACCAATTTACCTCTGGGGCTTTTATTTCTTTCCTGACTGCTACAACTACGATTTTGATGAACCAGGCTATACAGGGAAATGTTCTCAGACAACAACACAGTTAAATACGCAACTTTTCTGGCTGTGGGAGTCAAGCACTGCCCTTTTCCCATCAGCATACATGCCTGTTTCTATAAGTGGAAGTCATAAAGCAGCTCTATTCATCCGAAACCAGGTTCTAGAGGCGATGAGAGTGGCAGATATGCCTCAGAGACCCCACACTGCTCCCATTTATTTGTACCTGCGACTTCTTTTGAAAGAACAGAAGGAGCGATACATGCAAGAGGCAAGAGAGTTTCTATATAGACGTTTCTGTACATTTCTATCAATAGCATAGTAATGCAGCATGTTTTGCAACAAAAATTGCTGTTATGTTATTATGGCTCTTCTCAGGTTGACCTGATTCGGAGTATTGGTGAGAGTGCAGCTCTGGGGGCTGCTGGATGTGTGCTGTGGGGATCTAGCTATGATTATAATGACAAGGTAATAATTCTTATGTCATGTTTTTGTGACTTGGTGCTTCTCAGTGGCACAAAAATCAAAATACGGCAATATCCCTAATTGGAAGGTGGTCTTGCAGATAACAATTGCCTACAGTTAATGAATTTATTTTATAGTGTGACTAGTACAGATATTGGTCCAGAACTAGACTAAATGAAGTAGCCATATGAATAACAGTTAAAACTGGAATGTGCAACATAAAAATGCCCTGGTAGCTGCACTTTTCAGCACATTGCCACTGAGTATTTTGCTGTAATTAAAATAGCTTTACTCACTAACCAGTTTAATAAACAAAATTAATCACCTGACTGTGTAGCTGCTCAGTTATTCATGGTTTAACTTATTTACCTGAGCATGTGTCCTAATGCAATGGTTCTCAAAGTGGGGCCTGGGTTCCTCATCTGTAATTTTTTAATTCAGTTACACAGGTGAAAATTAACTTAACAAACCATTTGACTGGTCAGTTGAAGTTATTGGATTTAATTCATACCATAATATCTCAAAAACAATAAACTTGGAAACAAAAGGTCGACTTGGACCTAAGATATTATTGTACACATTTAAATAATGGTGATAAAATAGATTTTTAGTAAAAAGTCTAATAAATCTATTTTTACATGTAAATATAAATGGCTACAAAATGTCTGAGAATGCTTATTCTAATGCAGAGTAATGTAGCAACGTATTATACCGCCCTGCCATATCTCAGTCAACAGAAAGAACGAAAGACATTTTTTGCATGTATTAAACACTAGATTAATGATCTTTCACTAGAATCTAGCTCACACTTATGGACTGGAGCCATCCCTCCAGTATTATAAGTGACAATTAACATCCAGCTTCTCTTTTCATTCAGGAATCATGTAAATCCCTGTCTACATACTTGTCCGACACACTAAATAAATACATCATCAATGTTACAACTGCGGCTGAACTGTGCAGTCACCTGCTGTGTCAAGGTAATGGACGCTG
>JAOVVF010000010.1:12784132-12795846 GCA_028565595.1 Duopalatinus emarginatus | reverse complement strand
TGATTGATGTGATTACGCGCTTCTTTCATTTTCAAACGTTACATATTTTATGCGTGCATGAAACAAAAGTAACAACAGATTTTTTTATAATGTAGTGGAGTAAAAAGTAAGATGTTTGATTTTCAAATGTAGTGAAGTTAGAGTAAAAGTCCCCCAAAATAAAAATACTCCAGTAAAGTACAGATACACAAAAAAACTACTTAAGTACAGTAACAGATTACATTTACTTTGTTACTTTCCACCACTGATGCTATACAGGTTTGTTTGTGTTATATCTGTTCATTTGTGACTGCAGTGCAAGAAAAAAATGGTCACTGAAGACCTGCTGTCTAAAATTCAAACAAAACACAGAGGAGTGCTATCCAAGAGTGTTGTTGCTTATATTCACACACAGCTGTCCATACTGTCGACACTTTCCCAAAACTTCGTTTTCAGATGTTAAAGC
This sequence comes from Duopalatinus emarginatus, assembly GCA_028565595.1. Classification (NCBI taxonomy): domain Eukaryota; kingdom Metazoa; phylum Chordata; class Actinopteri; order Siluriformes; family Pimelodidae; genus Duopalatinus; species Duopalatinus emarginatus. Next base: position 12,795,401 of record JAOVVF010000010.1, on the reverse strand, counting down.
ATCCTCTCACTAGTCCTGATCCTGATCATGTGTTTGGTCTTCTGAAAGAAGGCCTAAGAACATTGAAGAAAATGCATTAGTAGCTTGCAGCTCAGGTTGAAACATTTTTGATTAGGGAATATGAAGGCTTGTTGACAAATGAGTTAAGTCTATTAAAAAGCAGGGAGATTATGTCGAAAAAATAATGTACTTTAATAATGTCTTTTCTGAAAGTTAATTTTAGTGCAGAAAATTTTTTGACTTACCCTTGTTTAATAACTGCTGCAGCCTGTATAAAGCTTGACATTTATATTCAGATAATCCACAGTCATCAGTTTCTTCCTGAATAGTTGGCTAAAGCAAAACAAAAGTTCGACACCCGATCATCACACCCATCTTTTTTTCCCCATGCTTGCAACATACCATTCCGGCTGTAGTCTTTTTGCTGTTTTAATAACATCTACTCTTCTGGGAAAGCTTTCCATTAAATGCTGGCGTCACCCACAAGGGCACTAGTGATGTCAGGTACTGATGTGGGGTGAGAGAGACTGGGATGCAGTTCATATTCCAGTTAATCCCAAAGGTGTTCTGTGAGGTTGAGGTCAGGGATCTGTGCAGGACCTTATTGACATTGCCTTGTACACAGGTGTATTGTGATTTGTTTTGGTGAAACAAAATTGTAATTCTACACTTTTTAAAGGCATTTTAAGCAATTGTGTGCATCCAGCTTTGTGGCAAAAAGTAGTGTAGGCTATACAGACATTGTATGTTATCTAATCATATCATTTTTCTTTGTAATTGTTATTTACTTAGGTTTATCTAACGAGAAACAATAGCAGAAAATCTATGGCAAGCCTCACTCGGTGTACAAGAAGAAATATGCAGCATTTACCTGTCCTCATCCTTTTGCACCTAGCTGGGTTGGGGTTTTCAGCAGCTCTTCGACCAACAGCAGCTCCACTTTTCAAGAAGCCATTTGTGGTCATATGGAATGCTCCTATCAGCAAATGCCATCAAATGAAGGTCCCACTGGATTTAGATGCGTTTCAGGCTGTCACCACACCTGAGCGTGTACCTAACCAAGCCCTGTCACTCATGTATCATAACAGATTGGGACTATTTCCTTTCACTGACCTGTACAATTTCACACAGTACAGTGGTGGCATTCCACAGAAGGGAAACCTAAAAGCCAGTCTGGAAAAGGCAAAAAACGAGTTTACCCAGTATATTTCATCATCTGCACCTGGCCTGGCAGTCCTTGACTGGGAGGAATGGTTTCCTTTGTTTGACCGGAATGCAGGTTTAAGAGAGATCTACAAGACATTATCCATAAACTACACCTGTGAGCAGAATCCATCCCTTACAAGAAGACAAGTTATACTGAAAGCCAAAGAGCAATTTGAGAAACATGCCAGAACCTTTTTGGAAGAAACACTGAAGTTAGCAATCTCACAAAGACCGAATTACCTCTGGGGCTTGTATTTGTTTCCTGACTGCTACAACTATGATTTTTTGAATCCAAACTACACAGGTAAATGTCCAAAGAATGCACAAGCCTTAAATAACAAACTTCAGTGGCTGTGGGATGCAAGTACCTCGTTCTTTCCATCGGCATACATGCCAGCATCTCTAAGTGAAACCCAGAAAGCAGCTCTGTTCGTTCGACACAAGGTGCTAGAGGCAATGAGAGTGGCACATTTGTCAAAACGCCAGTACACTGCTCCCATTTACTTGTATCTGCAGGTCCTTTTACGGGATCAAGGCGGCATGTACAAGCATGAGGTAAGTACAGTTTATGCCGTTTATACTACATTATTGATTAATTGAGGGATGTATATCCTTCACTCATTTTAAAAAGATTCTTTTCTTGTTAAAGTGTGTTTCTGTCCTTTGCAAACAATATATTGGCTAACTGGTTTGTTCTGTGCAGGATGACCTGATTCGGAGCATTGGTGAGAGTGCAGCTCTGGGGGCTGCTGGATGTGTGCTTTGGGGCTCTAGCTATTATTTTAATGACCAGGTAATACTATGTGTTTTATAGATCATATTACTGGTTAAATCTAGTTTGGTTGCAAACACCCTAGCTTTATAAAGGATTGAGAGTGTTGTGATTCACATATTGTAAACATTTTACTAATCAATCTGTTAACTCCTATTGAGCCTGTTGTCCTTATTAAATTGGTGTCTTTACTATGTCCTGTCCATAATATTGATCTAAATCCTCCACCCAATGTAAAATCAGTTTACTATTCCTATAGAATTTACTAAAGTAGGTAAATATTTGTGGAGTTTAATATTTATTGTATTGTTAAAAAAAAAATTAATAAAAATATATATATATATATATATATTCTTTCTAGGAATCATGTAAATCCCTGTCTACATACTTGTCTGACACGCTAAATAAATACATCATCAATGTTACAACTGCGGCTGAACTGTGCAGTCACCTGCTGTGTCAAGGTAATGGACGCTGTGTCCGTAAGCGCTATGATTCAGATGACTACCTACACCTCAACATAAACAGCTTTACCCTACAGAAGAGAAATGGGACGTACAACATCACTGGGAAGCCATCTATCACTGACCTCACTGCCTGGGCTGACAAGTTCACCTGTCAGTGCTATGAGAACCAAACCTGCACAGCTCACACTAAACCTGTGTCTAGTAAGAGTGAAAAAAAAAAACAAACAGGATGATAATTTACAGTGTTCTGTTTGAATACAACTTCATAAATCTATTTATGATAAATATAACTGAAATATGATATAATAACCTTTCAGGACATGAATGTCTATAATTTTCGTATCTTCATGCAGGTTTTTTCTTGTGTGTTATATTGCTTGAACAAGTAAAATTTCTAAAACAGAATCCACACTCCAATTTGTCTCTTTCTAATGCTAATTTTTAGCACGAACACACAGGACAGAGCAGGCTCTGTTGCCTTTTTAATTCATTGATGGTGTTTACAATGATGGAGATTTACTTGAATGTTGTGGACTGTATTGTACAATTGTGTGACAAATGTGTCAGAAAATTGCCACAGGCAGCAATTATTTCAACCTTGTTAGGGTTTAATGTTAGTGCAACATGGTAAGTAACAGGCTGCCTCAAATCTTTGCATGCTACTGTTTAAATAAGCTCAAGTTTGGTCGTTAATCTAGCTGGTTTAAGCAAAATATAAGAGCAATACAAATTACAAAATGCAAGTTTTAACAATTTTATAGCTATAACTAAATTAATATTTAATGGTATAGAATGTGTAAATTCATTCACATTTTATGTAACTTTCTTAAAGCACACTTATCAGAGCGTTTTTCAGCACAGATCACATATATAACGTATCACATATAATTTTTTTCTATTAAATGTAAGCCTTTGTGTGTAAAAATATTAGGACTTTCTCTCTTGCTAATGTGCACATGTGTATTGTAATTAACTCCTGATGAGACTACAGTTGCTGGAAGTCTCTACTGGATTGTTTAGTTTCAAACTAACTAGATAGACCTTTTGTATTAATAAGTAAACTAGCTGTAATCCCCATTTGATCTGGATGTTAATCTTTGTTAGTCACCTCTCCTGCTCATGCTGACTATGTTAAAAACTCACAACTTTAACTATTTCTTTAGGCAAAGGACTTATGAACTGCAAACATGTGATTCTGATTTTATTATTGTATCTGAGACCTGACTCGCAAATCCATTTTAGGTAAAGATGTTACATTTAAGAGTTTTAAAGCTTTCCGCTATGAAGGCCCAAGAAACAGGAGATGTGATTGCAACCTAAAAAACTATTTTCACCCTCCTAAACACTGCATAATACTAATCAGTAAGTAAGTTGAATCTTTGGCCTTGAATATTAAGGTCAGTGAAAACCACTAGTTGACACTTGCTATAGACATCCTCCTTCATGTGCTTGGACATTATCCTCTCTAATAGTGAACAAGCAAGCACACCCCACCACTGGAAAATAATCTTCCTTATTCAAGAGGTGGAACTGGACAAATTAATTAGAAATTAATTATGGTTTTATTGGTATATTATAAAAATACAAACAATAAAAAGTCTTATCATAACCCAGCTGTGTGTAATGAGAATTTTTTTAATTTCTTTTTCCTTTTTCCCTTTATATCCCGGTCATGCTGAAGAAAGTACCTATTTTATTTCCAGTCACAGTAACACAGTCAGTCAAATGTCTGAAATGTTACCTTGGTGAGGTAAAACGGTTTTAGTTGTTGACATTGTGACTACTTGGGGAATTTAAAAGAGTGGAATGTTGCATCCCCTGGTGGGAGAATAATGAAAAAGTTCATCTTGATTTTTATAAAAAAAAATTTTTATTAGTTTTATTAAAGCATCAGTATTTTACCATGCATTACACAGTTCATATATATATATATATATATATATATATATATACACACACACACACACACACACACACACACACACAAATAAGGCACTTAAAAGCTATATATATGGCTTTATATATATATATATATATATATATATATATATATACACACACACACACACACACACAATATGGCAATATATACATATATACAATATGGTACTTAACAGCTCCTAAACATCTCAACATTATAACAGGGTTGAACGTTGTAATGGGGTAAATTTGATAAAACTAATGTCAACGCAAACAGACGACAGATGTGTTATTAATTTGTGATTAATAGAAGCACTAATTTTTTATTGTACATATAATTGAAAACTCTCCTAGCTTACCTCTTTAAAGCATATCTTGTACCACATAATATCAGTTTTCACATTTTTGTAGAACCCTTCAGCAATTCGTAGGATACTGGGGCATTTTCCATATTTTGTCTTTTATGTAAATCTTCTGTTATGATGGGATGAGTTTTTCTTCCTCACATTGTCTGAAACCTGCCACACACATCCTGCCACACACACAATCACCTGGCAATAACTAGACAGTCTGCATAATCAAAACAGGATAGGTCTGTTTCTGGAATGAGCACTGTATAAATAAAGTCAACATTTTTTTCTACTCTGCGGAATAAAATATCAGGCATCATGAAAAATGTTCACAGATGTGATTCAGAGCTGTTTAGAATGTGCATTGTGTGTGTAAAGGTTATTTTGAGAACACAACTCACATCACTGGGTATATTAGTTGTATGACTTCTTTGACTGTAGGTGGCACCAAAGTATCTTACTAATCCTTTTTCCCCCCTTTTCATTCATTATAACCATGATCTGCCATAATGTTTGTTCTAGAAAAAGACAGAGGGCTTATGATCGAAATACTGTTGTGTAGTTGAGATTTAATAATATAGCTTTTATATCATTCCTTTAGCACATTTAGTACATTAATTTGTGTCCTCGATTGTAATTAAATGGACATAAAAATGCCACACTGCATGAGTCTGAACAAAAGACTGCCTAGTGACTGTCTGTGACAGGCATAATGCTCTAGTTCTCAGTGGAGGGGCTGGTCCACACTACAGCAGCATGACACAAGTGCCTCCTGACACGCATAAGACAGCTTTTGCTAATGAAAAGACAGTGAGTTTATAAAACCAAAGCTCGCAAGTACAAGTACACAGTGCTAAAATGTCCATAAATCTGTCACTGGTCTCACAAATATACCCATTAAGAATGAGAAGAATGACTGCTCCAGAAGTATTAAAAGTGCAACACAAGTACATTAATACAGTATCTTGGTGCCTAGAAAAGGTGGTGCAAGATTTAAATGGATTGATTATCAAAGGACTGAATAAAACCTACAGCTTTGGATGTAAACTACAAATTATTGTCATGTGGATAAATGTTTAACTATGTCTAAGCCTTAAGTATAGAATACAGGCTCTGAGTTGCTGAACAGAAGGTTGTGGGGATTCACACCCCAACATTACCAAGCTGCCACTGTTGGGCCCATGAGCAAGACCCTTAAGTCCTTCTACTCAATGGGTTCTGTAGCTAACGTGACTTACTAACAATCTGAGATATGTGAAGAAAAAAAATCACTGTGCTTAAAAACACTTTACTTTGGAAAAACACAGTGAAAGAACGTGAATCACCTGCACAGAGCCATGACCTCAACCACAATGAACACCTTTGGGATGACCTGAAACACCCCAGACCTCCACACACATTTTTTTTAAGCCAAGTGTGCATCTTGATGTAAAACCTCTGTATTTACATTCATCAAAGTGTTCTTGTTCATGAGAGAGTTCTTGACTAGTTAGATGTTGTGAATAGGTTTTTCTACAGCAAGAAAGGAATTCTGCAACTATCCACTCTATTTGTCTTCTTTATTTTTTAGCCTAACAATGGACTTGACTTGCATTGTTTGGACCCCATGTTAAAATTTCCCATCAACAGCTACCATGTGCAAATTCAACACTTTGTATCAACTCCAGACCTTTCATCTCCTTAATGTGTCAAGAAATAATGAGGAAACAGGAAACCAACTGCCAACAGCCATAAAATTGCTCATCAGTCAACAGTCCAATTACTTTTCAATATGTAAAAAATATGGGTACTATGTAGAAAAATGGCTGCAATTCTTTAATGCAATATTTATATTAGATGTCCTGAATTAAAACCAAAGGTCTGCTGTTGTACAACATCTTGATTACTTCACTTTAAATCCAGTGTTATGGTGTACAAAGGCAAAAGAGCAAAATGATCACTGTCCATATACTTATGGACCTAAATCTATTTTCTCCATCTGATTTGGTTCTCTTTGGCACTGACCCAGCAATATGAATGTTTTATCCCTCTTCTACCTATGACCAAATTAGCACAAATATTTTGTCTAACCTTTTTTTTTTTTAAAAAAAACTATACTAACCCCCATCTTCCCAAACAGGGTTTTAAGACTGTTAGTACTCTTAGTCCTTGACTTAATATGAGAATGCATTTATTGACAGAGCCATTAAAAGCAGTTCTGTAAGTTACTCTGGATAAGGGCATCTGACAAATGCCATAAATATAGATGTAAAGCTCTCCGTCACCCATCCAAAGCATGTGCATTTTTCCAAGAAATGTGTTACTTTGTGTGTTTATATGTAATACATTTTAACTTGTAGAGATAAAATGAGAACCATTTATCAAAGAAACAACCATGAGCCCTGGAGGACACACGGCATTTTCAGGAAGAGTCTTTTCATTCTCTGACCTGTAATGCTTTCGTGAGGCATTAAATCATACTTTGGTCCATCAAGGTCCAAGAGCTCCTGCTCTTTTGTTCTATATAGGATGTGTGAAATTGATTTGCACCACTGAGTCTCTTGGGATATTTATTGTCTGATGACTCTTCCACTATCTGGAGTATTTGTGTGCTATGTGGGGATAGCTAAATCTAACGAATACTACATATCATTTGGTCTTATCTTGGTAAAAACATTATTACATAATTTTATTCAGGCACTACTATGACCAAATTTTCATAATATAAAAGGAGCTCTTTAAGCAGGATTCAAAGACATAAAAATTTTCAAAGCTGGAACACCATCACCAAGGAAGTTCTTATTTCGGTCATTTACATTTCTTTTGTTGATCATTCTAAATCCCATGGCCTAGCTTAATGTGCTTATTGTCATGCTCAGTGTGGGAGTCTTTTCAGTGTGTATGCAGTGGAAGAAAGTTTCAAATCATGCAGTGTTTGAGGGCTGTGCAGTTTCCTGGCAATGGTCATTGATCCACAGGACATTGTGCATTTACTTAAGGATAAATCTAAATATGTTTTTTAGACAAAATCATACAGTCTGATAGGAAGCAAAATATTACAAACACATTTTAGGCTCTAACGTTTTCTTGTGTGTTTTAGCATTATTGTACCTAATAGAATGTGTTTTACTAAGGAGACTATTTTTCTATTTTATTTAAATTTTTTTTTACAATCCTTATAGGTACATTTTCTATGCCCTTCTTCTGTCTACCCACAAGCATAATTAAAGTCTATCATGCATGAGTCTATGTTGGCCCATGGCTCCAAAATGAAAGCTCATTAGCACTAGCTTTGCATAACCAATAATTATTTGATTCACAGCAACAGGCCCAGAAGTAATTTTAGCCTAGATGAATGTGGTGCAACTCACCTCCTCCTCCTCCTCCTCCACCTTCTGTTTAGTAGCACCCTGATTCTGAATTAGAACAAATGGGAGGCAGCTGTCTGCTAACTACAGAAGGGTCAGTATGTTTCTGGAGAGGGAGAGGGAGAGAGAAAGAGAGCGGTTTATTGGGCACATTCATTAGAGCAGGGTCTTTGTGTGTTCAGACTCACAGAGGAGAAGAGATGCAAAGATATGCATTCAGACCCAGGGAGTTGTGGGGAAAATAACTCCAGCAATATATTCAAAATGTAAGAAATAAAAGCAGCCGCCTAATGTGAAGCAAATGGCTTTTAGAATTTTACCAACAATTACAATATTTGATCTATTACATAACATTTTTATTGTTTGTTGCTTATACTTTATTGCTTATACTTTTTTTGTTGTTTTATAGTACTACAGTATATACTTGATGTAGAGCAGCTATTAAGTCATGCTCACATTCTTCTCTTGAAATATGTCAGATATAGTATTCTGTAGTGTTCGACTTTCCCATAGCATAAAACTAAAAGAAACAGATTTACCTTGGGTCATTAAGAGATTCCATTGACTTCTATAAATTCTATAAATTTTAAATAAATGTCAGAATTTTACATTTTCAGTCTATTATTATTAGCCTTAGACCACATCTGCCATAAAAGTCCCTGTGAATTACCTCTTACTATATAAAATATAGGGTATTGCAGCAAGTGCATCAGTATAAACCTGCGTTATTCCTTTCATCCAGTTCTAAAAAATTAATCAACACTCTGACAAATTGTATTTGAAATTAACAACACTGTGGTAAAAGAGGAAATACTACAGAGCCTATTTTTACAGAAACTATTTAGATGTATAACAGTCTGTTACAAATTACAAATTATATATTTCCTTCCTTTCTTCCTTCCTACATTCCTCGAATATACCATGAACTTCCTCAAGAAATGCAAGCTTAAACTTATGAAATGACCTTTACAGTTCTTTGACTTGAACATTGCTGAAAATATGGAGATAGATCTTAAAGATAAATGATCAAAAAATACCTAATGTGTCTGCAATAGGAGCCTTCTGCAAGGAATAGTCAGTGAACATTGTTAACAAGGCTCCTATGACAGATGCAAAAAGCATTGCAAGCTGTGATATCTTGCTGTTATGAAGCAGTGGCTAAGGACAGTTTCCAAACTTTTGAGCAAGCCACCATTACATTTCTGTATTTTTATAATTATATCAGATACTAAGGTAAGTGTACATTAATATTAAAGCTGTGATTTTTCATTAATTTACAGCAGCAGCAGGTTGCTTTCACGTCTTTTCACTTAACAAAATATGTAATTAAGCCAGGATGCCCAACAATTATACAACTGTACAGTCATGGGCAGTTACAATATATGTCAAAATCAGGATTAGAAGATTCTGGTTAATTTGCCTGATAATAAAACAATAAGCAGGGAATAAAATACTACAGTAGGTAGACTCATAATAATAACAACAACAACAACAACAACAACAACAATAATAAACAATAAGGTAGCATGAAACAAAAGGACATTACTACCCAGATGTTTTCCCATAGTAATATACCCTGCTACACTGCACTTTATGTAAAGTTTACAGCTGTATTTGATATCTTATGTTGTGGGTTGTAAAATGTCCAGCTCAACTAGGAGACGTAGTTATGGAGGTAGTCTTGCAAAACTCTTTTTTTAAAATGCTAATACAGTCTTTGTGTAATCTAAACTATCTATTTGATGTTTATATACGTTTGAATATTTATATAAATAGTAATTTAATTAGGTATACTTATATTATAAATAAGTATAATATTCAACATTTGGAATATGTGGCATAACAAAAAGAATGAAACGAAAGAACTAAAGACGTGACTTTGACTTGATTTTGAGATGTCATGAAACTGTGAGAAGTGTTGAGCTGTTCAGATTTTTACTGCCTTCATGGGTGTGAGGTAGAGCTCTACTGTGTCCTCAGTGTCCTTGTGCCTTTGTGAATACCGAGTTACAGGCCACTGGTGGCAGCTTAGCCCATCCCACAGGCCATAAAAAAGACCACACAGGACCATGATTGTTCCCACTTGACCCGGAGTACCAGAATGACGTTGTTGGTTTCCTTTGTACTAAAAGGAACTCAGGAAATCAAAAAGTTTCCACATCAACAAAATGTCTGTATTATGTTTTAAAGCTAATGTTTACACGTCATTGGCCTGTTCACATTTTATTTGATCACATACAACCTGCAGTGAAATGCATTTGACTAACTGTCCATATAAATACCTGTACAATAAAGAAAAATAAAATTTTAGTTATAAAAATTTAAGTATATATACAGTGGGGCAAAAAAAGTATTTAGTCAGCCACTGATTGTGCAAGTTCTCCTACTTAGAAAGATGAAAGAGGTCTGTAATTTATCATAAGTACACTTTAACTATGAGAAAAAAGATCCAGGAAATCACATTTTTTAAGAGTTTATTTGTAAATTATGGTGGAAAATAAGTATTTGGTCAATAACAAAAGTTCAACTCAATACTTTGTAACATAACCTTTGTTGGCAATGACAGAGGTTAAAACGTTTCCTGTAGGTCTTCACCAGGTTTGCACACACTGTACCTGGTATTTTGGCCCATTCCTCCATGCAGATCTCCTCTAGAGCAGTGATGTTTTAGGGCTGTCATTGGGCAACACAGACTTTCAACTCCTTCCACAAATTTTCTATAGGGTTGAGGTCTGGAGACCTTGAAATGCTTTTTATGGTGCCACTCCTTCGTTTCCCGAGCGGTGTGTTTAGGATCATTGTCATGCTGGAAGACCCAGCCATGTGCCATCTTCAATGCTCTCACTGATGAAAAAAAGTTTTTGTCTTAAAATCTCACGACACATGGCCCTGTTCATTCTTCCCTTAACATGGATCAGGATTTGCATCCCTCTCGGTGTAGTGCATTATTGATGGTAGAATTCTTACTTTGGTCCCGGCTCTCTGCAGGTCATTCATCAGGTCCCTCCATGTAGTTCTGGAATTTTTGCTCACCGTTCTCATGATTATTTTGACTGAACAGGATGAGATCTTGCGTGGGCCACCAGATTGAGGGAGATTATCAGTGGTCTTGTATGTCTTCCATTTTCTTACAGTTGATTTATTCACACCAACCTGCTTGCCTATTATAGATGAACTCTTCCCAACCTGGTGCAGGTCTACAATTTT
>JAOVVF010000010.1:12716389-12762389 GCA_028565595.1 Duopalatinus emarginatus | reverse complement strand
GTGTGACCACCTTCTCCTATCTGCATAAGGAGAGAACCAGATCACTCCACACCTTTTTCTCTTAGCCCTGTACATGCACACCTGTATATAATACACAGCTCTGATAATTCTCAAGAACATTCGAGCTGCTGCAGTCAGTTTGTCAATATGCAGAAATATTACAGATGAAATTTTGCGGGTGGAAAAATATTTAGAAAGTTATTTTTATGTAATATTTAGCATAATCATACGCTACAAATGCTAGCTACTTATTAGATGTGTAGGCATAGTGGGTGACACTGATACCTCACATCATGAATGACCTAGGTTTGACTCCCAGGCCACGTGGATTACTGTGTGGGTTTTGTATGTTCTCATCATGTCTGTGTGGATTTTCTCTGGGTGCTCAAGTTTTTTTTTAAACATAAGCAGTCAGGTGAAATGCAGGTACTAAATTAACACCAGTAAGTGTGTCTGCCCTGCGATAGACCAGGGTGATTACTTGCCTTCTTTCTGATGACCACTGGATGCCCAGTACCTCCACCCCCCATAACCCAGTAGTAGAATAATCAGCTTAAATAATAAATAAATAGTTGAGGGGGTTCTTCAGCTCTCTATAGCATATTTCTCACTTACCAAGTTTCTCTCCACTTAAACTGTTGTCAAAAAAAACAAAAAAAAAAAACAACCTGAACTCAGGGAAAAAACAGAACCAAAGTAATAACATAATGTAGGAAGCAGAAACAGTAACAAACATTTCTGCAACTTGTTGAACTCGAATCTTCTTTTTTTTTTTACAGCAATCCTGTTTGACTCCAAAAGATGCATCTATAATAGACTAGTACAGTATTCTACACATTAGAAATACATACCACAGTTGTACTCAGAAGAACATTGTTAGTCTAGTGGGGTTGTGGTGACTCAACATTTAAGGCTTTGGCTTCGGTTGTGGGTTCAAGCCCCAGCACAACCAATCTGGCACTGTTGGACACCTGAGTAAGGCCCTTAGCCCTCTCTTCTACAGGGATTCTGCTGACCCTGCACTCTGACCCTAACTTCCTAACATATGCGAAGAAACAAATTTCACCAATTTTCTTTCTGCCAGCATTCATTTTGCTTTACACATCTTGTTTATATTTGAAACCAATATGGTAACTATATACAGTGGGGCAAAAAAAGTATTTAGTTAGCCACTGATTGTGCAAGTTCTGATCTGGTGAAAACATATTGTGTGAGGTCTGTAATTTTCATCATAGGTACACCTCAACTACGAGAGAAAAAATGAGAAATAAAATCCAGGACATTATGGATATGGATGATATAGATGATCAAGAGGAGGATTTGGAGAATATCATGTGGTCAGATGAAACCAAATTAGAACTTTTGGAATGTTTGGAGGAAGAAGAATGCGGAATTGCATCCCAAGAGACACCATACTTACTGTGAAGCATAAGGGGTGCAAACATCATGCTTTGGGACTGTTTTTCTGCAAAGGGGACAGGATGACTGATCCATGTTAAGAGAAGAATGAACAGGGCCATGTGTCGTGAGATTTTAAGCCAAAACTTTTTTCCATCAGTGAGAGCATTGAAGATGGAACATGGCTGGGTCTTCTAGCATGACACTGATCCCAAACACACCGCTCGGGAAACGAAGGAGTGGCACCATAAAAAGCATTTCAAGGTCCTGGAGTGGCCTAGCCAGTCTCCAGACCTCAACCCTACAGAAAATTTGTGGAGGGAGTTGAAAGTCTGTGTTGCCCAATGACAGCCCCAAAACATCACTGCTCTAGAGGAGATCTGCATGGAGGAATGGGCCAAAATACCAGGTACAGTGTGTGCAAACCTGGTGAAGACCTACAGGAAACGTTTTAACCTCTGTCATTGCCAACAAAGGTTATGTTACAAAGTATTGAGTTGAACTTTTGTTATTGACCAAATACTTATTTTCCACCATAATTTACAAATAAACTCTTAAAAAATGTGATTTCCTGGATCTTTTTTCTCATTTTGTCTCTCATAGTTGAAGTGTACCTATGATGAAAATTACAGACATCTCTCATCTTTTTATGTAGGAGAACTTGCACAATCAGTGGCTGACTAAATACATTTTTGGCCCACTGTATATCTTGTGGAGGAGAATGGTGAAGAGGCAGCAGTCACTTGAAGTTAGGAGTTTTCAAGGAAAGCATTTTTCTTTTACTCGCTTACTTACATTCAGATGAAGGTTTCATAATGATTTGTATAAATGCACGTTAATTATATACTAGGACTTGTTCTCAACCTGCAACACAAACAAACATAAATAGATCACATGGCTGAAAATAAGAAATCACTTTATTAATAAAAAACATAATAGACATTTTTTGTTTTTACAAGCACTGTTTTGTATGAACTTTCTCACTGAACTTTGTTCAATCCAAAAGTGCATAGGAGTTTTTACACAGCAATCTTTATCCTAAAGGAAAGCTGGCCTCACTGGGGAGTGGAGAAATTGCCTCTTGCTTCTGTGTTAGTGATCTGGTAGCACACTTGAGTTCTGCCATTCTCCTCTACAGTGTAGGCGCTAAGGCATAGGTCCAGCCATGGGCGCTCTGCTGTGGAAAAGAACCAGCAAAGAAATTCCTTGATATAAAAAGCATCATCATAATAGTTTTTTTTACATTTATAAATAGTAAATCATATGTCACACTGCCCAAATGTAATGGATTAACTAAAGGATTATATTTGGTCTGAGTTCTTTTTTGTGTTTATTCCTTGTTTGGAGCTGGCAGTGGTTTGTTAGCAGTAGTTGCTGCTGATGATTTTACCCATGCTGCTCCCTGGTGGATGAATCCTTTCTATGGTGGTCTGAACCTTATCCTGCAAATCCTGACAGGCTGATGTGTCAGCTGCAGTGACATGGAAGAATCTCTCCTATGAGAATGAGGTGAAAAAAGATTGCTTTATGGGACAAAAAACAAACCTGTTTCAGAGAGTACACAAATAATAATGATTCTGTTAATTGGAAAACAGTTTACATAATAAAGAAAAGCAGGTGCAATTCAATACAGATATTGCTGAATCTATTTTAACAGAGTGAATTTGCTCACAGCATCCTCCCAAATTAAAGCTTCAAGTGTGCCCGTCTCATCCTCTAGCTCAAATTTCATCAACAAAGCATACTGCATCAGCTGCACGCCAAGAGCTGTGAGTGATGAGGTTAAAGAGAGAAAGAAAGACAACATATTTGTTATAGCAGAACACAATATGGTAGTAATGTTGTGGACAGCTAAATCGTATCCAGTAGTAATGTTATAAAGGTGTATGCTACCTTTGGCCACATTATGCTCATCCCACATCTCTACTCCAGAAACCTCAGGCTCCACAAATGTGGACTGAGAACACTGTTTACATCTGAAACACACACACACACACACACACACACACACACACACACACACAACAACACAAATAAGATAAAGATCCTACGCCCTGTAAATAGAGCTATGACTTCAGAAAACTGCAGAAGTAGTTTTGCCTCAGTGGACTGAGAACACTGGAGCACTGATAATCAGTCCTGACCCATAATATCTCTTGTCTCTACTGAAGAGGAATGGGGCTGAGAAATCCAGCAGTCTCATTCTCCCATCATCATCTGAGTGCACCGGGACCACATTGCTATGAGCAGTGGATACCACACACATCTCATCCAATGTAACACCTATAGGAAAGCAATTCAAAAAAAAAAAAAAAAAAATCAAACAAACAATCCATCTGTCCAATCATTGTGTTTACTTTTTACTTTACAGCTTACCCTGGAGAAACAGCAGCTGCGTGTGTGTGTTGCTCAGGACCATCTCACAGGACACGTGCATGCTAATGGAGTCTACTGAAGAGGTGACTGCCCAGTGTTCACTGCATGGCTGATTGACTCTCAAAGCCTCCTGGAATACCCGAGCTATAACCTCATCACTTGGGACTTCCACTCTATTATACAGGCACATTATGCAGATCAGTTTTAGAACAGCTGCCGGATTTCTGTAGATAACTTCTCATGAAAATGTATTACACTGAATGGTCGCATGGTGAATATAATGCAATATAATATAATAGCGCTTTTCTATTGAACAGTGTGACGCAGCGCAGCATGGCTTGGTAACAAATCCGATAAAAAGGAAGAAGGGATGCCTGTTTTACCAGAAGAACCGAGCTACAATAAGCTAACTAGTGAGGTAGACAATATTCTATAACGTTAGTGTGGCTTGATTTTGGACATATTTCTGTTAGCGGAGCAACAATAGATAATAATAACACAATATTTGGCCATATTGTGTCTGAAATTTCAGGTGCCTGATACTAACTTCTTGTTTATTACCTGATGTATAAAATCAACACTGCACTTTCAGGAGGCCACAGAGCTAATGCTGTAGGTAATCACAACCATGCCAATATCCAGTATAATTGCACAATTGGGAATATAATATTAAAAAATTGAAGGATTTTACTGCAGCCTATCAGGTGGTGACTGGCAGTAGGCATAAGTAAAATATGTTTCATGTCTTCTGTACATTTTGTTATACACCATGTACAAAACAAGAAAAATAATACAAAGTAATCAGTGATGGTGGCCTGTTTAGAAGACGGCAGATTGTACATGGGTCAAGGGTAAAAAATGTCAAATTAAGCTAAAACACAATAAGAAAATGATAGTGACTGATTAATCTGATGTATTAAACTGTTGGATAAACAGTTGCCTGTTAAATCCATCAGAAAACGGAAAAGTGATAAGAAACCTCATAACCCATTAATTTTTACTTCATAGTATATAAACAAAGCACAGATATGATACAAAACAATCTTTTCTTTAACTTTGTTGTAATTTTTTTAGGTGCAATTTGGGGGAGGGGGCTAAAATTAATACTTAATACTAATGCTTCTCTGGCTAACATGATGGCCTGAATTCTTTGAAGCATGGACTCTACTAATGAAACACAACATTTTCCATCAAGCTTTATCAAACAGCGGTTTTGCAGTATGGAGCTCTGCTATGGTCCTTTTTTAAAAAAAAAAAAAAATTCCCTTTATAAATGTTAGAACAGATTGAAATTTAGACAGTTTGCTGTCCATGTCATTGAGCTGATATGCCTTTCCTGAAGAAAAGCTTTGTAGAAAGATAATCATCATACATAAACATCTACAATTTCAGTGTCCACCTGTGCATTGACCATGATGCCATGACCTCTGGTCCTCTACCTGACATGCAATTTAAAATAAAATTCGCTTGTTTGCTTCAGTCATAATGCTTCATTAAAATGGCACCAGACCAAAAACATCATCTCCCTGGGCCAATGCCAATCTGTAACTTATTACTGAAAATCACCTTCTATCCAGTCATCCATATTTCATTATTCCTTTTATTTAACCCACTGTAAGCTTCTGTTACGGTGTTAATGCTGATTTCCATTTGTTTTTAGCTATAAGTAAAATCAGCTGATTTCTTACAGTTCTGTCACAAACACTGACTTCTGTTTCTGTTTGAGTTTGACATCTTCTTTGGTCTGTTTTCATTAGTTTTCCTATTATAACCTTCCAATTCTGGTCATATGTGCACCTGGGAACAACTACTATATTGGCTTTCATTTTTGTGTAATCTATAGCTTATTCTATAATAAAATATCTTGTTTGGAACATGTTTCATTTTAATTAGCCAAGTCTGACAGCTTGTTAAGGTCCATAAGCCCTCTCTTTTAAACAAGTCCACATGATCTGGGGGAAAAATTGCCATTAAAAAATTAGTTTGATGAATGTTGCACAAAGCCATAATGTTCAGCTGTTTGGGGTTTTATTATATATAGTGTGTGAAATGTGTTTAACTAATCAATAGTCACAATAAAAATGATATCAGAATGCAGGGAATTTGCCAGCTGAGCAATACCACACCATCCAGTGCAAAAGTGCTATAACTAAACCAAAAGAACCCTTTTTTTTTCACTTGCAACACACTATGCTGCTAATGCTTTTAATGATGTTTCCTATTTCCTTATTAAAGAATTTCACATTATTTGCTTAAATATTACAAATTTATAAAAAGATTAAATACCATGTCTACATCATTGCATGCAGTGCAGTATAAGACTCACAGTGTTTTGCATTGTGGACAGAAGAGTTTGAGGCACTGGTACAGGTTCTGTGGTTGATATGATTTCACTCTGGCACGAACGTGACAAACCAGAGGTGTAGTCGATCCCTTCACATGAGTAAGAGTTACCTGCTGCAGTATATGTCCACATGTCCGAACTGAACACATGCAATTACAAAGGAAACAGCAAAGTAAGTTTGAGTTCTATAACTATATTTTTGCCTAGTCAGGAAGAGAAGACACTGCTTGCTGAAACAGTGATGGAACAGATAAGGAAAAAAAAAATGTAATGGTCAAAAAAAAATAAAAAAATTCAATGTTCTCTTTCACCTGTATTAAAATCTTCATTGATCACATCACCTGAAATACAGCAGAAACACAGTATTTATGGCTAGGGAAACTATACTGTCATAAAACCAAGCATTAATAATTCACTTTCCACAAAAAACCTGTCCTGAACAGTCAAGTTCAGTTTGGAATGTCCTCTCTCTCTCTCATGCGCGCACACATGCACACACACACACACACACACACAACCTGAATGCTTATTCTTTTTTCTTTCGTTTTTTTCCCCTTTTAAGGTTAATATAATATGAAGAAACATATAAAAATATAAAATCATTTGACCATTTTAGTAAAACATCAGCTTAATTTAGAACATTAAAAAGAAACTAATTTGAACCAGGGAGGTAAAATTCTAAGTAAGTGTGGTTTTAAAAGTAAAATAATTGACTGCTAATTCAGTGGCGTTTATGTGCCATTATAAAGCATTCATTTGCTTTTCAGATGTTTATGTCTCTTTTTTGTCTTTTTATGTCTCTTTTGTCTTTTTATGTCTCTTGTATTCATCTCTGTTGGGGAAAATTATATACATATTGTGGAAACAGTGAGAAATACAGTGACAGATACTCAGGGGGTTATAGATCTTTGCCCCACTGGATTCAAAATGTGGCAGAAGTAGGAACTTACCAACAGCCTCTGGAGGAGTATACCAAACATCTAGAAGAGTGGCATCATTCACCTCATCCTCATCAGCTACATGACTCTCTAACAACCTGTAAAGTAAAAAGAAAAGTGCTATGAGACACTTCAGAAACCAGTCAGAGATCATTTTACAATGAACTGTTGGTATTAACAAATGCATTGAAAGAAAAGTACTATATTTCTTAATATGCCAATTTTCCACCTCAGTCAAGTATAAAAACTGTGATATTAAAGCATTTCCCCATTCAGGACCATCATGTAGTTTACCTCTTGAGTGGCTGGAGCTCCGGGCTTTCTGAGGGAAGCGCACACAGGCCTTTACCATATGAAGTGCCGCCGTGAAGGTGGAAGCAGAGGGGGCTGGTACAGTCAGCAGATTGTTCAGGAGCTTTTTGAGTCACTGCATGAAGATTGTACAGACGCAGAAACATGCCAGGCTACACACAAAAAAACAACACACATATCCCCTTACACAAAGTTCAGTAGCAATAACCATTCATATTTCTTTAACAAGCTTTAATAATCAGTAACTATATTTTAATGCGCTCATGCGACTAATAATGTGTCCAAACAATGCAAATCATCTGCGATTAAAGCAAGACCACTAACAGCTTGCCAACATCCTCCAGCAGGGGGCAGTCTGGTATAAAACCTTAAGGATGCCTTTGCACTTCATGGGAATGAATCATGGCTCCCATAAACATCTGCACTAGTGTTGTTCTTAATTGCACACCCTAGCTGTTACATGACAAAAACACCATTTTAAGTGTTTAGTTTTGTAGAGAAAAAAAATATGAAAATGAAATGAAAATATTTGAAAATACATAAACCTCAATTCCCAGCAGGGTGTGCATACCTGCCTCTCCATATACTGCAGTATAGATCTTGTTACAAATACTCAGGTGTGTAGGCTGAGACGAATAAGCTACAAGTGCCTCTGTAGGAGAAGGTGGTGATAATGATATGCATAGCTTTTTTTTCCTGACAAGCTGCTGCACAGCGACAGGGACCTACTAGCTGTGCAATCTACAAGACGTTTGCTGTGCACAGATAGCAATGCTGGCATTACTTCAGCTGACAAAGCAAAAGGAAAAAAAAAACAAAACAAGAGAATGCAGTTTACTTTTCACTCACTGCATTATAAAAGTGTGCCAACAGCTTGCAATTGAGAATCTTGAATTCATTAAGACTGCTTTCTTTTGTCGTTGTCATTTACCAATAAAGTTGCGATAAATTACAATTCATCATTGACGATGTGCTGGTTTAGAAGAATCATGAATAAAACCTGCTGCTTTCAAAGGAAACACGCTGGAGTGTGTGTGGCTTCACAGTGGGAGTGCACGTCTGTCTGCCTCACTTGTGATATGAGACTGAGAATGTTCGGACTATGATATGAACGCAAGAGAGAGAGATAGACGCACCAGCCCTCCTTCTTCACTCTGAGTGACAAGCAGCACTCAGGGAGCTTAAGCTCGTGGGATTTCACTTGTCAGTCTTCTCCTCCTTGTGCCTTTGGACTAGGAGAATCGAAGACCAGAATAAAAGATCTATTCTAGAGCACTGCAGCTGATGTTCACTACTGTCTGCACCAATTATTAACATTCTTTGGTCTCAACTCTGAGAGCCTGCCTTGTATACTACCATGATTTCCCTTCGGCACTTTTGGGATTTGAGTAGTCCAAAGGAGGCTGTAACAAAGTAGTAAAATCACACTCAGGGTTGGATATGCTCTATTTGCTAGAGTCAATTTCTCTCCACCAGCAGCAGAAAGTTAAAGCCTTGTCCTTGCCATTAGAGTTTATACCTTCTTCTTCCCTAGCTGCCTTCACCCCATCCTTCTTAACACCACCGTGATTGGGCCTCCTCAGGTTTTATAACCTTGCTAAACCTTGACAGACTAACTGAACATGCCAAAAACAGATGCTTATTTCACTGCAGTTCCTTGTCTGCCAGAGTTGGAGCTTGAGCTTTATGCCAACAGTGCTTTGATTGCTCCATCCTTGCATTAGTGCCGTGCAGTACAATACTCAATTTGACAGTGAAGAAGTGCAGAATGATTTATTGGCTTGTGGCTGGTTGGGGTGACGGCTTGCCAATAAATGTGGGATAATTCTTGCATTACAAATGTTGGCTGCATACAAGTAACAAATTCTGCAGCATACAAAAAAAATCTCTCTCTGAAATTCAAGCCTTGTCCTTGTTTACCTGACAAGATTTGTTCTAACATTCTAATTTTCATGTTTGATTTCAGTGAAAGCATCTTGTATAGATTGGTTGCACAAAGCAATCAAAATTAAATAACTGAAGAAATCCTTGGTATTCTTGATTTCACTGGCTGTAACAGAAACACAGTGAAAGGTATTTTCCTGCTTCCCAGGTCCAATAATTCTTGCATATTATAAGGATCAAGTTAATTCCAGAGTTATATTGTCAACACATTGAGTTATTTTCTGCATACACCTGAAAATCCTAGCATTCTTGTAATCTCTAATTAGAAAAGAAACAGTTGAATGACTGTACACCATATTGTTACCATATTGATTTCTAGCCACCGGTGTTCCTGACTCACTCATTTGTGCATTCCTTTCCTGCCTAAACTTTCTATACAGAAAGTCTCACTTGTCTCAAGAATTATACTTATCATTATATCTTAATGTTTCGGTTAGTCTGTGCACACACATACAGTTTTCATGGGTATGTGTATACTGCACACTGTTCATTTGCTAGGCAAAAGAAATAAATTCAGTGCGAAGGTCCCTTCAGTGGAACTTACAGAGAACAGCTCGAATGAGGTAGTGCTCTTACAAAGACCACAGCTCCCAGCGTGGAAAACTCTATTAACCTAAGATTTGCAGTTACATACTACTGGATGGCACACGTATTCATTGGATCCTCATTTATATGTAATAAAAAAAAAAAAGAAGTGGAACTGGGGAGACATGTTCAGAACACCAAAAAGGTGATTTTCACATTAACACGCAAATGTGCATAAATTACAATATTAACTCAGCACAGACCAAGATGACTTCCTTGGGATTTAAATATCTTGGAAAAAATGTACACATGCTTTTGACCACATTGGCCAAAGGTTTCGTTTAGTAGACGAACAGATGAACAGGGACCAATAGCATATAATAAGAAGCAATTATGACCAAAACCAACCAATTTCCAGAGTAATTATGACAACATACAGCTGGAACTTGGAAGTTTCTTAATCTTAAGCATGAATACAGTAAAAGTAGATTAAATTAAATTCAACAGCTTTTTCAGGGGAATGGAAAGATAAAAAATAATAATGGACACTACCATCTAATTTAAGCAGATTCACTGATCCAGAATATCAACTATTTGCATATTTATATTACCACTATGTCAGCTGTGCCCTAATATAAAATGAATTCAAGTGTTTTAGCAGTTAACCATCAGTAAGGACGTAACACAAAGGTGACATTACTAGCCCTACCATCCAAACATTCATTTTGAGCACTATATTGCCGACGACACTTTCCCCTGCTCTCTTATAACAGAAAGAATAGACCAGCAGACTGACACCATCTTCTCCTCCTAAGCTTTTGTGAGGCTTTCTGGCTTTGGAAACACACAAGTGAATGACTGCAGCTCTCCGTTCTATTCATCTCTGTCAAAATGTGCCGTTATGTCAGCAAACATTTTCTAGACACATTAGCCAAAATGTCTAAAACCAGCATTTCTGGAAACAGCACTCTACATGTGCCAAGTCTAATTCAACACACTCAAGTTTGTTCAGTAACCCTTAGAGAATCAGTGATCAGGGAGTGGTAAAGAGAAAACCGGTTCCTTTTCAGATCTGGCACGACTCTGCATGCAGGACGGCAATTTTTTCATTTACCTAATACACATTCACACCTAATTGCATGAGCATACCTATAACTCTAAGTAGACATGCGTTATCAGCCTGCTGTCTGAAGAAATCACAGGCAGGGAGCATTTGTGTGTTCAGACAACCCATGTGCTCTCTTTCTTTCCCTGCATGAATAATTGATAGTCAGATGTGAATACAGACAGGATGTCACACTGCTGTGAGCCAACTCCAACCACTGAAAAAACGCCACTTGCACATCTTCTGGTGCACTTATTCCTTAGTCTAACTGTATCTTAGTCAAATGGAAACCACAGAATAGCATGACAATAAAAAATTCAACAACTAAGGGTGGAATATACTTAATGTATTTATATTTTATTTGATTGCTATTAAAATGTAATAATGCACTCTTACTTAATTGGATTTCCAAAGAAAAAAAAAAAATACACTGAAGGACCAGAAAATCTGGTACACCGGTCTAAAACTGGGTAGGTCGCCCATTGGGCATGGACTCCACAAGCTTGCAGAAATTCTGTAGGCAATGAACACCATACTTCCTGCAGAACAGACCACAATTCTGTTGTATTCTGAGGTGTAGGATTCCTGTGTAACACAGCGCACTGCATGGCAGTCCAGATGTGCGTGATAATGCTGAAATCTGACTTGCGTGAGAACGGCACAACCCCAAACTCAGATGAGAGTTCCTCTAATCATAATTTGGCATCTCTAGATGTGTGTGGTGATGCATTGTCCTGCTTAAAGAGGCCAAACTCATACAATGAATGCAGGGCATAAACAGGTGTAACATGTCAGAAAAGAGACACACGAAGCATTAACCGGTCAGAGACGTTTGTAGATTTTGCAGGGATCCCATGGAATGCCAGCTAAACAAACCCCATACCATTATGGAGCCACCACCAATTTATACCATTGTTTTTTTTACTGGCACTTTAGTGTATTTCTGTTTATATTTTTTCTCTTATATTTTTATTTAGAACTTTGCATAGTTATGAAGGTCCATGCTATAAACTCATCATCCACATTACTAGGATCACATGTATACCTGCACATTCATGCAATTATCTAATCAGCCATTCATGGCAGGTAGATCAGGATCTTAAATTAATGTCCACATTAAACATCAGAATGAAGAAAAAGTGTTTTTTTTTTTTCACTCTGTGACTTTAATCGACATAGCTGTTGGTGCCATATGGGCTGGTTTGAGTATTGAGAAACTGCTGATCTGAGAATTTTACACTCTCTATAGTTTCTACAGAACTGTCTGAAAAACAAAAACCTCTGAATAAGCGGCAGTTCTGCGGGTGGAAATGCCGTGTTGATAAAAAGGGTTCGAGAAAACTTGCTAGGTTGATTATTTGAGTTACTATCAGTAAGGTGTTTCAACCTGCAGACCTCCCACTCACAGAATGGTTTTTGTTCACATTATTCTATATAATCTCTGGAGACTGCTGTCTGTAAAATTCCCAGGAGATCAGCCGTTTCTGAAAGACCCAAACCAGCCCATCTAGTACCAACATCGATGCCACGATTAATGTCACAAAGATCTCACTCTTTCATCATTCTACGTTTTGATGTGAATATTGACCAAAGCTCTCGACCTGCATGATTTTTTACACTACGTTGCTGCAACATAACTGGCTGATTAGATAACTACACCAGTTGTTCCTAAAAAAGTGGACAGTGACAACTCACACTGTTGATAGGACGATGATGATCACGAATTGTGCCACCATTTTTATAATCAGCTTTTTATCTTACACAGTGTATACTTACAGCACTAGTGTTCTGTGTGTGTCTAAACATAGACAGAGACTGATGATAAATGACATAGTTGCTTTAAAACATAAATCATCGTCTACTCTACATCATATGACAAAAGCAACTATCTTGAATGTTTAAAAAACAGCAGAGTTGTTGCTACAGTGTTTTGGAAATATCTGGCCAGGCTTGAAACAAAGCAGTCAGGGCAACTACATTAATTATTATACCTGACACAGACCTTTTTTTATTAGCTAACAGGTTCCAGACATAGATTCATTTCATGTTATTACTCCAGACAATCCTATTCAGATGAAACACTTAAAACTGGCCTGGGACACTTGACACGAATTCAAAGGGAATACAGACTTACCCTATGGCTTAGGGTAATTTTTTTATTCCAAAATATCTTTGGGGTTTTACCCTTCAAACAGAAACCCACGAAATACAGTATTATTAATTGACTAGCTGACAACAGTCCCTCATTGATGTGAAACATGAGACAGTTATTAGGATTGTTCATGCGTAATCGAGGCTGCTGTTTAGCTGGCTATTAGCAACTCTGTGTGTCACGGCTTTGTGGCTATGCTCTGTATCACACGGAGAGTGAGTAAGACCCTTACAGTCAGGACCTCTTGCTGTTACCATATCGATTTGGCCCTCTCTTCACCAGCGTAAAACTCTCTCTCTCATAGTCTGCGTAACCCTAATGGCCTGCTTTATTCACTCTATTATTCACTCCTGCCCAGTCTAAAGCTCCAGCAATTTCACACAATACTAGAGATAATGGGGCACAGATATTGATAACAGTAATAGAATAGTGCTATTATTCAGTGAATAAACAGTCTGAAAAGAAAAATTAATAAGGAGGCATTCATTAAAAGACACTTCTTCCATTTCTTAACACAATGTACACAAATAAATGTTTAATGGCCCCCTCAGTCTCCGAATCAGAACCCTATTAAAAACCTGCAGTCTCATTTGAAGAGGTTGTCCACAATAGCAAACACTAGAATATAAAAGAGCTACAAATACTTTGCATGCAGCAGTGGTTTAACGTAGAACTACAAGTGCATCCAGTCTTCTTTTAATAATTTATTAATGCTCCATTCTGGTCTTTAATTGTATGGGTGTTATTATTCTCATACTTAAAAGTAAAACATAGGAACTTTAGGAATATAGAAAACTAGTTATCAAATAAAACAGAACATGTGCATGAAAATGGAGGATAACACAAGGATAAACACTGCTGCATTCAGAAACGCAACAAATATATGACCGTTTGAAAGCATTTAAATAGCATTTAAAGCATTTGAATAAGGTGTTTATGTTTTTCAAAGGTGAACATTCACACAAAATCAAACTTACAACAGAGAAAAGAGCAAGAATTAATCACAGCCACTGCACAAGCACTGGGTATAGCCAATACAACAATTTGGAATGTCCTGAAAAAGAAAAAGACTGTTGGTCTAACAACAACCAAACACTGAACTGGTTGGCTAAGAAAAACTGCAACAAATACTGATGTTGTGAGAGCTGTGAAGATGAACCCAAGAACAACAGTCAGTAACAGCCTCTACAGGGCAGGTGTGAAGGTACCGCAATTCATCATTTAAAGACTTTGTGAGCCCTAATAAAGAGGCCATACCACAAGATGCAAACCGAGATGCAGCAGTAAGAATCAAAAACCTGACTGGAATTTACAAAATAAGCTCCACAGAACACCTGGAAACATCATTAACCTCTACCAAAGTGTGGTGAAATAAAGGATCTGCTCATAATCCACAACATACAAGCTCACCAGTCAAGTATGGTTAAGGTACTACAAAGTCTTTTTGAGTTAATCTATATGTATGTAAAGTATGAACCAATACGTGGTGTGTGGTTAGTGGAAAATAATCAAAAGCCCTAGTGGTGTGATATGACCTGACATAAAGCAGAATGTTCCAAGGGGGGTTTATTCCTCTTATACCACAATTTGTCAATAATGAAAGTGTTTGCTTCAAAGCCTCTCTTTTTTATACTTATTAGGATAATTAACAACAACGAGAGCTTGTCAAACCAAAAGACGTCGATTGCCATAGCATCTTCTGGTCTGAAGGCTTACTGACACCCAAGACTCCTTCCACTAATGCTAAATAATTATCTCCTTACAAAAATTTTAATTATAACAATGATTATGTCTTTATATAAAACACTGGTTAATTAATAAAGACGTTCATTTTTTAAAGAAATTCATTTATTATAAAACTTAGATTACGTGGAGACTTAAGTCTTGTAAATGAGCTGTTACTATAGAAACAATACTGCATTACAATGCGTGCATTAGCAATAGCGGACACTATTGTCTGAGCCACTTTTAAAGAAAAGGAACCATTACTTCATGCGAGCCACTTTCAAACACCGCTGTAGTATGAGTAACATTACAGCAAGATCAAGTTGTATAAGCATTTTACACATGGTCAAAACTCCACATTTTAAATGTCACAGGATTTAATAAAGTACATTCAAAACACTTTCAAAACATAAGCCCTACTGAACTATAAATGAGTCTGCTTCCTTAGAGTTTTGCCATGTAGATGTCAAACTTTGATGTCTAATATTTCAAAATTTTCACCCAGATAGAACCTTATAATACTAAAGTCCACTGTACAGCCCCTTATGGCAACAGCACACTTACAAACAACAAGGTCAGACAGAAGCTATACTTTACACAGGCTCTTTGGAGATAACCTTAATACCCTTGTTTTACACCCAGTGCACAAAATCCTACTATCCTCTCACAACAAGGTAGGATAAACATACTAAAAAATATAGCAGCCACAGCTATACAGGTCAAGGCCAAAATCACACTGTTCCAATGAACAAAAAGAAAAAAAACTAAGCTATCTCTGAAACATTAATACAAAGAGAGTAAAAGTAGAAAAGTTGTCAGTAGTTTGTGTCTTTATTCATGAAGCATTAATAGAACACCTTCACTAAAGAGAAATTCTCTGCTTTTAGTATGTAAATAAAGTCAAACTCATGCAAAATTAATTAAGGGTACTTAACTGTGTCCAACTGATCAAAAGTGAAGAAAATTTCATTTTAGGGTCAAATATATATAAAATTGTTTGGTTTGTGATCAAAAGATAAATATGAGATGAATATAGACTTCAGCTTTCATGTTTTGATATTTACCTATAGCTTTATTACAAAACTCAGAAAATGGCAGCAACAGTCTCCCCCTGGCCTGACAGGTGCGCTTTGTTACCCTTAATGTTTGAGCTCTTGGTTTCGTCTGTGAGGACAGCAGTTGTTGTTAAAAAGAATGAACCAACATAAAGAATATTTTTAAAGAATTGTATACAGGAGAAAAGAAAGCTATTTTGAAGCTGAGAAAAGAGATCAGTTGTTGCACACACATCCGGTATAACCAAAACAACAATTTGGAATGTCCTGAAAATAAAACCACTACTGGTGTGACAACCAAACATTGAACGGGTCGACCAAGAAAAACAACAATAGCTACTGGCGGAAACACTGAGAGAGCTATGAAGACAAAACCAAAAACAGTCAACAGCCTCCAAGGGTCAGGGGTGAAGATGTCAGAATTCACCATTTAAAGAAGTCTTTGAGATCAGAAGATGCAAACTACTCATCAGTAATAAGATTCAGAAGGCCAGATAAAAATTTTATGGAAAGTGACAGAAAAGCCAAACTGTGGTAAGATAAAGGATCTGCAAGCCTATCATTCAAGCATGGTAGAGATGCCATGGCTTGGGCTTGCAGTGTACAGAATGTATTGTACATATACACATGTACATTCTTTTTTTGTGCTGTTCATAATTCTAGGACACTGGGGTAAATACATAAGGCATAAGGCATTTTAAGGTAAGCGTTTTGCCTGATAAGTCATCAAAAAAATAAAAAAGCACAACCATTTGGAACAATTCAAAAACTGCAAATAAAATTCCTTACAATTACAAACTAAGGAAGTGGGACTGTAATACATCACTGATTACAGAAACTGAAAAGAAGTACCACACATAGCCTAAAGGTGACAACATTGGAGGCACATAATCCATCTTCTAGAGCCGAAACCTGACAGCCTTGCACATTTCATACAAGAGAAGCAGCTCAGGCTTTAACAATAGGCGAATGAGACAAAAAATGAACTTTATATATATAAAAAAAAAACTAGGAATTCATCCAACAAACTCTTGTAGAGACCTTGCATACATTGCTCGAATCAAAAAATGCCTGGAAATCAAGTCTACCTACTAAAACTCTAACTCCTGGAAATGTAACACAAATATATCAAATTTCCTTTGCGAGATGGGCATAGAATTTCATCCAGACTCTCTAGGTGAACTCATCACGATTTGACAGCCAACACTAGATATTGACGAAATATCTATTATGTGTGATGAAATTGTAATCAGTGCGCATCTGCCTGGCAAGTACACTGGGCAAGGATTTGTTGCACCTACGCTTCAGAAGATGACTAGACGTGATACAAGACATGTCTGACGTTGTACTGAGCAATATGATTTTTTTCTTTTATTCTTGCCCCATTTTCTCAAGTTCTATCTAGCTGCTAGTCTTCCCTTATTGCACAAGAAGCACCAATCAGGGAGTTGAGGCAAACACATTGTTATTTCATGAAGCAGCAGCTGTGTAAGCAGCAGCGTTCACATATGCCTGCATTCTTGTTGTACATCTGAGCGATTACAGGTAATGTTCACTACAGGATATCCATAGTGACCTATGAGATTTCATACCAACGATTCGGGTTACTTGCTCTATAAAATGTTCCACCAATGACATGATTATCCTCATGAGCAGTACCTCAAATTAAAATTGTGACTTTATATTCAAAAGTACTGGTCTACAGAATTTAAAACAAAGAGCATTTTTGTTGTATTTGAAAGCTATATGGTTATAAAAATATGACATGGTGTCACATTGTACTATACTGCCCACACGGTTTCTGTTCGACTACATCATACGTGTTGCATTCATTTATTTAGACAAAAGAGGCTAAAGGCAGCAAGCATCTCATATGAATGTAGGTACAAGCACATCATAAATCCAGCCTAATGCCATAATGCTAATTATGCCAATTATGCTCTCCTGTACTCCCAGCGACACATGAGTCACAATCTCCTGATAATATAGCAACCATTTCTCAGCTGCACCACTTGGCACTAGTGTAAATACATGTTTTGTTAGATATACCTACACAGTTTTTACAGATGTAGAGGTATATTTCTTTTAGCCCATACAATAATATTGGTGCATTATATACAGTTGTGATCATACAATTAATATTTAATAAACTGAGACTGAGTTATAAGATTACTTAATGTAACACTAAGCTCTGGTAGCAACATAACATTGTACTCGCATAATACAGTTTTTCGATATATAAAAGCTATTTCTCTTGCTGCTCAGTTTCACAGCTACAGTTTACAGCAAGTTGATTAAAAATTTATTATGATGAAGTGCTATATTTAATCGGACCAATGAAAAGATTTTTTCCTCTCACCTTTAACTTGCTGGCTCCCTCGACATGGTTGTCATACACCAGAACATTAGCAATCATGTTTTCTCTTTTTTGAGAGTGTTTGCACTCTCCCTCCAAGGCGTCTGGTGCCACGGCCACATTCAGTAGGGGGTGCGCACATTTTGTCCCGTCCCAGACCTGAGCAAGAAAAGTAAACCTACTGAAGGAGGTAAATCATCAACAGGCACTTTCATAATCCATCAACCAATTTTACTTAAAGTGTCCAACACTTTGAGGGGCCATGGGAGGTGGCATCTTCAGAGTTGACAATCCTATGTGTCTAAACTTGTCTTAAACTGTCAAACATAATCCTGGACAGAAAGTGAGGGTGGTGTGTCAAGTCATGTTTCAAATCCTATGAGCAATAACGAAAACATTATTAATGACAGAATAGAGAAATTTGACTTCCAGAGAGGGTCGGATAATATTATTTGAAGCTCCTGTGCAACTGTCATTCATTTCAGACACCAATGCCTGTTGCTTCATCTGCTATCACACAAACTTTCTATTCATTCTGATGTTTGATGTGAACATACTTGAAGCTTGTATCTACATGTTTTTTTTTGCACTGGATGACCGGATAACTGCATGAATGTGCAGGTGTATCTAATTAAGTGAACAATGAATAGATATATGATTATTCATATGATATGTCCCTGTTTGGAAGACAGACATTTAATGGACATTGTCCATATAACTCCAATGTAGGGAGAATTAAGCTATGGCATAAAGTGTAATAAATAGTCCCATGTACAACACCTTAAGCAGTATGCATCTGGTGTCCATGCTGGCTTTGGCTAGCAGCTGGCAGGTCAGATCAAAATACATCCTGGGCTGTACCGAAGACAAGGGGACAGTAGGCTCATTGGCTGAAAGCTGGCTTGCTGCCCACCGACGCAGTGCCTCCACTGCATGTTTATCAGCTTCACCAAAGTGGAAAGTCCTACTTGATGTTCGGGGCTCGATAGGGCTGTCAATCGTGCCATCAAATGTGACAGAAGACCAACCTAATGTGGTCAGAAGACTCATGGATCCGTTGAACATCTGAGCCTGCGTGCATAAATTTCAACACACTCTTAGTGACCCTGAATATTTGAATGACTCACATATTGCTTAAATAGACCTTAATCAGCAGTAATCGTTGGGATTAGAGCCCATTACTGTGCGTAGCACTCATAAAGTAATTACAACCTAAGTGGATGTAATCAAAGAAGCATTTCCAATGGTTTAAATCTAGCCTAGTTAATGCGAGTGACTAAGTCTATTAAAGCTGGCAAATACAGTCTTCTAAAGTCATCACCTTTACTCTGTGTAGACGAATGATGTCTCCAATTCGGAGGATTTTAGGATGGTCATCGAGCCTTTCGCTGAAAATGGTGCAGCTCACTTTAGCATTTGACTGGTCTGTGATCTTCAGTGTGGAGCAGTAATCTATAGAAAATCAATGTGTTCATGGTGAACAGGGTGGCTTAGGGGCATAGAACTGTCAATATTACCTTACAAATCAGTTAATTAAGTGGAGAAAGGAAGCAGCAGCACAACTCTTGACTAGATATTGAACAAGCATTTACCTTTGAGCAGTTATCAGTAAAACACCTGCTACACTGATTGCATTATATATAGTGAACGTGAACTATTTGCTTACTGTGCTTGCACACAGAGGAATGTGACCTCCGCATTTAACCCATCCATGCAGTGAAACACACACAGTTAGTTGCTTTGCTCAAGGGCACCTCAGTCGGGTCTTGCCCCATGCAGGGATCAAACCCACTACCTTCCAGTCATGAGACCGGTTCCCTAACCACTAGGCCACATAAACAGTACGCAGTATATATAATTTAATTTATTCATTCATTAACCATACGACACTCAGTAACTATTCAACAATTATTGTTGAATTGTTAATTATATATATATTTTCTGTTAACTGTACCTAATACAGAGACTCCAATAACATGTGTACATGTAAGAATGCCTGATATATGAGCTAATAACCAGTTATATAACCCCTAGTAGTCTTTGTAACATCATATGCAGGATAAATTAATGGTAATAAATATTTCAAGGAACCACTGAGTGCCTAAGCATCAGTCTCAGTCTTACAGCATAAACGCTGCCAGATGGAGTCTGTGCAATTCATATGGTTAATTCATTATACCATTCCAAAGTATTATTTGCTTTGAACACAGCAAAACCTGTTGAAATAGTGACAGAACACTCATTTATTTTCTACTCTCTGCTCTCTTCACTCTCCTCGAAGGAGTGATTAGATAGAGAAAAGGAACTGAAGGTTGCAAAACAGTAAACATAATTGCAACATTAAATATTAGGAAACATTAAATAAGGGTTATGGTTTCAAAACTAAAACTGCTTATTCTGTTATGACCTTTTACATTCAGCATTGGTTTAAAATGAAGTGTTTGCCTCTTTGGGCAGAATACATGTGCACAATGCCCAATCCTCTGTGTTGATTAAATTGGACAAGAGCCTGGAATTTCTCTACTCATCTCAATGATCCATCGACAGGAGGCTTTGACTGAAATGAGGATTGATTTTCAGGACTTTACAAGATACCAGCACAACACATCCTTTAGAAGGATCAATTATCTGAATGTGCCGAGACGCAAGTAATTGCAGCTTGAAGCAAGACATGTCCACAGTGAGAAAGTGAGAAAATGCATTTTTTTCCACAATCAAGTGGAAGAGATGTAATTTGATAGTGCTACTGTTTCAAATTGCCTGCTGTAACCTACACCACATCCCACAAATTAGAAATATTTTATGCTACAGTCACAGACTGAGGGATGTATAAAGACAGGAGAGATGGACAAGAAAGAAAATCGGAATGAAACCAAGAACCAGCAGTTCTTTGAGGAGTGCTTCCAGGAGTTCTTTAAAGAGGTTCACAGTAGTGAACTTTGATCATGTAATGCCTATTATTAGTATGAAAGCTGAGGATGACTGATCCCTAATGAACATGAAGCACTTCAGCCAATAGACAACCTTTCTAAGCTACCATTCTGACTTCCATATATATTATGTAAAGAGTTTTTAACATCAAGAAATTTAGAGCCATCAGAACAAGCCAGCTCACTACCTCAGTGTTTTTACCTTCCTATAACTGCATGCTGCAAAGTGTGTTATTTGAATTCATTTTTAAATAAGAATTATCCATATTTAGATTTTGATTCATTAATGAACAAATTCTCTATGCTTTTCAACAGTTTATAGTTAATAAAATAATTTAATTTTGCAGAATTAATGAGACAAATTAGGTTGTGTCATCAGTTACATTACAACAATACATACTCCTATTCCTAGACTAAAAAAAACTTTCCTGGGAATAATAATTTACGTTGTTTGCAGACGTCACCATGCAGGGAAACTTGCATAATGCACCCTGACAATTATAAACATTTCTTACTATAATAAAAGAGTATCACTAGGGTTAGATGTATAAAATGTCTGCCATACAAATCTCTGTGTATTATGGATTACTACAGATATAATAAGGTAATAGAACAAGTGTATAAATACAAACTTATCACTAATATTGCAGGTACAACTACTTTCTCATCCTTAATGTTATACAGAATTCGCCCACACATTCTGACCGGTCAACCTTGACATTTCAACCTACACTGTGGTAAATACATATTTATTGATTACTCAGATGGTGTGGTGATTATCAGAGGATAACGAAGGATTTACACTATTGACACAAGATTGAAACCTTATTTTAAAACGCTATCAGCCTGCAAACAAATACTATTTCAAAACATATTTCACTGCACAAATATTGGGCAGAGAATAAATACTGTGTCCTGTCTAAAATATTGAGAAGTCACCAGACTGCTAGAATGGTATACCAAATTGTTCTCAATACAAAATACATGTATACATGTACATATATGTCCAACTATACATACAGCCTCTGCAGTTCTAAACAGACTGCAGAAGAAATTTAAATGATAACTGCTTTATAGTAATTTGCTTGTTTTAACAGCTCATTCAAACTCTACATAATCTACGGCTAATAAGTAATGAATAACACACTTTAGACTGTCTTTACACTGTTATAGCAGTAGTATTGGTCGTACAGGTACATCTCAGGACTGTGGCTACATTTACTGCAAACGCTTGCTAAAATTATTAGCCATATGTAATTCAATGCATTAAAATATAACAATTTCAATATTAATGTCCACATTTATATAAGACATAAAGTTTCGAGTTTATGTGATGTCTAGGATATCCGTTGGTGGTATCTTTTCAAAGAGGTCTTTAAAGTTTCTGCGTTGTCATAAAAAACAGAAAAAAAAGAATCCAGTCTGGGGTAACTGGGCCTAGTATTAAGTAGAAAATAATCATTTTCCACACAGTCTGAAGTGTGTTATTCTGCTCAAACCACTGCTGTGGTCCAAGAGGAATAAAACATTTTGCTGTTACAGGGAAAATAGTTTGGGAATGGTTTGCGGCAGGTCATATGACCCCACTGTGATGCTGATAATTTTTATAATAGCACACTTTGCCCTATTATATCACTTACATAATCCATAAAACAGAAAGTTGCTTTTGTGCAGTTAAGCATATTTCACATTTGTCAATAGTATTAAAACTGTTTTGTGGTTTACATGTTTTGTTGTTATATTTTGCTAAATATTTTCATTCACAGATTTATTTTCAGATGATAATGTATGGATACAAATGATTTGAATAAAGGCTATGCTATATAGTTATGTTCTCTTTACTGACATTATTTAACATATTAGATAACATTACCAAGCCAGGAACCTTTAAACAATAAAGCCAAATCATTGACGACAGCATTAAACAAAGCTCATCAGTCAGTAGTCATCAGTAGTCAATAAAGTCATCAGTACAGTGATCACCAACACCTTAATTACCACATTTGTGGTTGCTAACAGGTGAAATTCACAACAGAGATTGGCAAGTTAACAGATTTTATAGACATGCTGATATTTGGGTTAGAGAACCGGTCTTGTGATGGTTGTCTCGGAAGGTTACTGTTTTGTTCCCCCATACTGATAAACCACGATTAAAGTGCCCTTGGGCAAAGCACTTAACCCCCCAACTGCTCCCCAGGTGCTGTGGACAGGGGCTGCCCCCCCGTCCTGAGTATGTGTTCTCTGCCTTCTAGTGTATGTGTTTACTAGTGTGTGCATATCACTGCATAGATGGGTTAAGATGGAGGTTAAATTTCTCGGTGTGCAAGCACAGTAGGTAACATTACTCACTGTTTATTTAAGCTGAAGTTCATGGGTTGGGAAAGTTTACTGCTACAGCAAAAACTGCTAAACAATATACTGCTCTTTAGTCATTTTTACATGTTTGGAAATACTACAGACAGGCAGCACTTTGCATTTATGTGACAGTTAGAGGTATTTTTGTGCATTTTAAGCTTGTATTAAAGAAAGGTTTGTGACAATGTTTTATTGTCATACATACCAGCTACAGAGGTTTAAGTGATGAGATCTGAATTTCCCCTTAGCCTCAGCCTGAGGTTGAGGGCACAATAAAACACATTAGTACATTTTGGTGACTCACCTGTGCCTTTGGTGGGAAAAGGCTGTTTGAAGAAGGTCACCACGCCATACACATTCACTATTTTGCTTGGCTTCAATTCATTTAAAGGGACATACGTGTACCTGGACTGAATATAGAGAAAAGAGTGACAGAGGAATAGTAATGCATATAAGTGGTAAACAGGAGCACATGAGCACACTGTCAGTCTTCTAATGAATGTAATCTGGTAGCACCAGGGCATAAAAACTTTCAGTCACACACCTGCAAGCACCTACAAAATGAAGGCTTTTCTTTACTATTTACTATTTTTCATGTGTCTAAACAATTGGGAATACATATAAACTATTAAAGGCTGTAAATATTTAAATTATGCTGTGACCAAAGTCAAAGTCTTAATAACAGCATAGCCCACCACTGGGAATTTGTCAGACGCTTCATGAGGGGACCAGCTGGGATAGTTTCCCAACAGTCTTGCTGATGTCCCCACATATGTTCAGTTCTTGCAGGCTGCTCCTAAGTTCTAAATAAATGAATTATTTGCTGGGGGCGTTTATATAAACACAATTTGGAAGGGTACATAAATTATAATTATAATAATAATTATTATTAGTAGTAGTAGCAGCATTAGTGGTAGTAGTGCTAGTATCACAAAGACATTAAGAAAGTAGAATTGTTTTTTGAATATCTGAAGTATAAACCTTTAGGATAAATTTTTTCTACAGAAAAACAATGGATCAAGCATGTTCAAACCTTTAGCTAGTACCACAATCAGTGTGAAGGCAATCACATAGGATTACACAAGCAAGCACACAATATACATACGAATAAAAGCAGACAGACACTAGAATTGAAGTACAACGATTCAACCACAGATTAACATTCTGGAAAATAACACATTATCATAATGGCCTGGGCTTCCAAATGGGCCATGTAAAAATCAAGAATGTAAAAAGAGAAGCTTTCTGCAATACAAAAACTTCTGTATTATTTAAACAAGCACAAAACCAACTGGCAGTTTGGCAAGAACTAGAAATGGCCGAGTTGCCTTAATAGGAGCAGCAAGCTTGAAATCGGTTGCAATTCTTCTAGCTATAGCAGATAATTACAGTCGTCCTTTAAAGTAAACATTTTACAAATATAATTTACGGATTTTGAGCTAGATCTACTTGTAATCAAAGTGATCCAGGCAGAAAAAGCAAATAACAACGGTCCATTGAAGTGTAACTTTTCAGATAATTGTGATATGTTTTATCCAGTCCAATTAGTTAACCATGTCTAGTTAAGAAGAAGCATTACCTGTACTGCAACAGAGTAAAAATATTCTGAATTAACTTCTGTATTAATATGGAATTACATTATAGATTTTATATAAAATGCTCAATTAGTAGCACAGAAACCCCACAAAGAGAGTTGGAAAGGATGCGATGGGATTAGTCAGCTGCCTATTATGAAACTGCAATCTGTTTTATATAAAAGGAATAATGGCACACACAGGGAAGCGCCTGTTTCCTCAGACTAGCTGCTCTTTCTATGCAATCAGCTTGCTCTTTTCCAAGAAATGCAAAATAGCATAATGGCGTAAGCACATTTGCAACCGTACTAGCCATATTCCATCTTTGAAACATAGTATCAAGCCTACTGCTGCATTTACGCACAAATGCAAGCAAACACAGTACCTCTAAGCAGACGACACCAGGCCCAGCGGAGACAAAGCCATTAGATGAGTACACCTGTGAAACACACCGCATGAAATCAATCATATGCAAATACTACAAACCACAGAAGCAGTGTTATATCTTCTTCTGGTTAAAAACAAACCATGAGATTCAAAGATTGTGGACTTCAAATAAAAATGCTTTCTATTGTTAGTATGAGACACTCACATACACACAGGCATCAGTGTTACTCATCTCCAAAAGACACGGATTGAGTCTGTCAGTCTGTTCAGTGGGCGACTTGCTGATGGTGAAGCCAGACAATAAGACAATGTCCTAGAGCAATATAAAGTGGGACAGACAAAAGATAATCAAAAACAGCACACTGCCAGTAAACTGAACTTGAGCATGGGGATAGGGATGAGCTCAGGGAATCCAGTCATGCCTGGATTTGTAGAATTGAGCAGAGCATCTAAAGCAGTCTTCAAATCTTATTTATGAAACTATGGAGTGACTGCAGGCTTTCCTTCCAGTCAAACAGGACAAACATCTAACTGTTCCTTGAAGGCCAAGATTACTTGATTAAACAAGAACAGGCAAAATAAAAGATAAGATAACTTTATTTTGTACATAACTATTTATATAAGGTAAAGCTCGGCCAATTAATCAGGCTGATTAAGATTGTCTGAGATCTCAATGTCTGCGCTCACAGTGACGATAAACATAAACAGAAAGGATCATCTGCAGACAGCCTTGTAAGTATGGCTGCTGCGGAATGATGTTAGCGCCACCCCTTCACCATTCGACAGGCAGAGTCAGTTGGTGCTGTGAAATAATGGGAAACATGCCAGTCAGAAGTCAGACTGAAGACATAGTAAACTGCTTGAGTGACTTACATAACAGTGTTTGAGATATGTCACACCAACATATCTAATCAAAAGCAGCGCTGGGACATTAAGTACAACATGCAGTCACCTTGCTGTTAAACCTATATAGGTAAAGATGCTAGATGCTTTCACATGTGATGCAAAGACAAACCTCCACACCCTATAGTTGCAATGTTAACCAGTTACTTGCTGACTTTTGTTGTCATCTGCTTGGCCAGGAGTTTAAAATTTTTGCACTTTCCAATCAACATGTTGTTAGGTAAGACCAAATTCTTAAGTCTGTTTAAATAACCATATCAGCAAGTATGGAAATCACGATGTATTATAAATCTGCCACTTAAAGTTTTAGGATAAGGAACCAGCCTTGGGACCAGAAGGTTCCAGGGTCGAGTCCCACAACCAAAAAGACTCTAACGTGTAAACTAAAGTGCACTTGAGCAAGGCACCGAACACCCAACTGCTGCCTGGGCACTGCGGATAGGGGCTCACTGCCCCCTAGTGTGTGTTCACAAGTGTTTATGCAAGTTTCACAGCACGGTTGGGTTAATTCTACCTGCACAGTGAACAAAAGAGTAGTACAATTTCACAAACTTCACACTTTGTTCTCAAATCTCTCTATACACGCTGCATAACTTTTTACTCAGAATTCAATTGGCCAGCTTCTTCGGCAGACCCATGCACTAATTACACCCAAGTGTTTATATATGGCTGTATTCGCCTGCATCCATGAAATAGCTGAGCAGTGTCTCTCTTTTTCTTAATTAAACACAACAGAAATTGAAGCGGACGCCTCCTATCTAGAAGTTAAACCCTTCTTTATAAACGCAAAAAAAGCAAAACGACAAAGCGGAGCAATGCCGCCTTTATAAAAGCTGCTATGTGTCTACTGTAATCATGCACAGGGTTTGGGAATCAGCTCACATTACAAAAGAAGTGCTCCTTTCCACAGGCTATCTGGGAGCTTAGCCCACTCCACAAACAAGAAGCCAGCGAGTCACGCTCAGCATAACACTAACAATAACAGTGAGGATAAGCCACAGTGGAGGGCTCCTGATGAAAAAGCAGCTCTTGGACTAATGAACAAAACGAGAGATAAGGCAGTCACGAGTGCTTGAGGGGATAGAAGGACAGGATCCAGAGAGCAAAAAGCAACATTTCATAAAGCAAAGCAGCAAGGTTCAGATTAAAGACATGTCTCTCAGGGAGGATTTTTCTGTCACGCAGCCAGCAAGGAGGCAATTCAAGCGATGATGATTGTGTTGTGTTTTTATTTTCAATGCAGCAAAATCGGTGTGAGTTTTGCTACGACTGTGCTTTTTACATCACATTCACACAAATTTTTCTTCAGAACACCCTCTGTTTGTGACTTGTTGGTGACAGCAGGATCAGTGAACAATGTGAACAACTGTTCACAATTGTAATAAATACTACTTAACATTTTAATATTCAATAATTCAAAAAAAACTTTTTAATACATATGAAGAGTGGAATTCCCAATGGGTGAAAGTATTAAGTATAATCGTATTATGTTCTAATACTGTTCCTGCAGAGCTCTTTCTTTACTAATGGCATTACATTTTACTAAGTCGAGCTTAGGGATCATACCAGCAGGAGACCCATCAATATCACCATAGGTTTCTTAAAAAGTAATTTTAATATGTTAAAGCATAACTTACCCCTTGACTGACAGACTGTGAAAAGTCCTTTGCCAATGTACCAAAAAATATGACATTGATTGATGTGTGCTGTGATGTGTCTGAACTCTGTGTGTCTTTATCTGAGAAATAAAATGGAAAGAAAAAAAGGGAGAAAAACGTAAATACTTTATGTTTAAATACTTCAAATTTTGATTTAAGAACAGAAGTTAATATAGGTAACCACTTGCATAAAAAAGGTGTACCATGTTCCTGCACACATCAGAAGCACAGCGAGTGTACAGAAGAAAAAAAAGGAGAAACAATAAAGTGAAAGCTAATCTGTAACTGAAGGACCTGAAGGAGCTGTAATGACTGGCTGTGCTAGTGAGCAGGAACAACCTTATCCTAATCAAATGTTTACTATCAGGTACTAAATATTAAATTCCCAGTTGCTAAACAAATTATGGAATAGGAAATGTAATAAATAGAGAGATCGAGTGAATAACGGCTGCACACGCCGTCTTGCTCAAAACTAGCCAATAATGTGTTGCATATACGGCATGCTAATCAGCACTGATTTTCACCTACAAGTGGCAGAAGAGTTGCTATTAGCAAAAAATCAGAAATAACATCTAATCATTTAATCAGAGTGTTAAGACTTCTGGTTTTCTTTCAACTTTTGGAGAACACCACATGCTGTTAGGACCAAGATGTAATACAAAACGCAGACTGCAAGAATATACTTATGTTTAAACCTGCCCTTACTGGGGAGAAAGAAGAAGATTGGAGTATTTGTAGGACTTTACTCATTTGAAATGCGTGAAGGTTGGCAGACAGGCATATTGTGCCTACTGTCCTAATATCGGGCTAAGAGTCATTAGGAAGAATTGTGTTCTCAGCTCTAAGCAAATGCATTTTCCCATTACATCAAGAATTGTGCAGCCCTGGTTTATGTTTAAATTCTTTTAAACCAAATGCAGGAGAACAATATGGAGGAGATGCAGGACAAACAATGTAGAGGGGATGTTTAATCATTATCATTCTCATGCTACCCTGCCTCAGAAGATCAAGGAGTTCCTTGATTTCATTTAGCTCTCAAACTGCACTAAAAATGATTTGCGCTGTCTATCATAAACCTGCGAGTGCCTACTATAACCTCGGATTCAAGGCCACAGTTCCAATATAACTACCTGCGCCATGGCAGTCTGCATTAAACAGCCTGATTGGGCATTTTAATCAGAAACTCACCTTGGATAACAGCCTTTAGGAGGCAGCCTGTCTGTCTGCAAGACACTACAGGACCCTTCTGAATTACCTCACCCTATGAAAAAGAACAAAGCACAGAGTACAGTCAGACAGCTGAGGCTTTGCTGCTTTATTCGAAGCTGATAAATATTATTTTAAGAAAACTGGAAGAAACAGAACATTAAGGGCACCAATTTGCAACCTTAACACTCCTGTGTGCGCTGTCAGACGCAAGCTTGAGGTTTGATATGGAGATCCGCTGGAAGTGTGGAGGGATGCTACTGTCCAGATCAGAAGCAGATTTCACTGCGTGGACAGGCATTGCTCTTATTATCTGTAATGAGAACAATGAGAAAGAAAATAAAACAGAAATAAACAGCTAATTACCAGCACGCAGAGACGCCATCCTCATGGAGGTGACATTAATAACTTGCTATATTGACGGCCGACTCAGAATAAAGCACTCCGAGTCTAGAGCTATACAATGAGGACAAAAATAGCAAGTAACAATTTTAGCAGCACACCACAGACCCTGGGGTAAGAGTGCATGAGCGGTTTTTTAATTGTAGTTTAATTGTAGCTTGTGCATTTTGGCACTGACAACACCGTAATGTGAAACTCAATGAAAACTAAATCGCAGCTTTTCAGCACATTTGCACACGCACGCACGCACGCGCACACACACACACACACACACACACACACACACACACACACACACACACACACACACACACACACAGCTCACGGAAGTTAACTTATTCCTAACACTTTTTAATATGCTTGGTTGTGGTGTCGTCTCCACTACATAGCTGAAAGTTCATTAAATATCATCTGTATAATGGCTGATGACAGACAGAAACTGATTTGTATGTTTTCTAAAAAAGAATTAGCATTTTATCCTGTATGATATAACTATAAATCTATCACAGCATAAGCCAGTTTCTATTAGGTTTCTTTTTCTATTAAATCAAACGTTTGCTTCACTCACGGTGGTATGATCGCTTTATGATATTATTATTTTATTTATAGAAAAATACAACCATGAAACGGTGGCATATTAGAAAAGGTTCCGAGCGGACAGTAGCTGTCATTGTAATGGGCAATTTAATCAGCTTTCTGGATTGCAATCTTTGGTTTACTTTCCTAGTTGAATGCACAATGTAGGTGAAATTTTAAAAGATTTCCAACACATCCATCATTCTGTGATTGCTGTAATTTGTGATTGCAAACACGAAAGTGAACGCTGGTTGAAATGGAATCCTTGTAATGGAATTTTCTCTGAGCGGCTACCTTGATGCAGGCGACTAAAAAAACACTTCAGAATAGCTCCAGAAATTCGCCTGCATGCTACATCATGCAAGGTCTTTTTTTTTTATCCTGTCACTGGTCTTGTCACCAGGTTTTTTTTCAAAATGCTAGTGTTCTGAAATATATTTAAGAGAAATGAGCCTGATCTGACACAATAAAATCGTCTGTTTGCTGTAACATAAATGTCTTCTAATATTCAGCCTCATGATATAACACACACAAGAGGTCAAACCTATCACAACTCATCAGAAAGAAAGGACACATAGCATTCACATGTCAGAGACATGCTTCTACAATATCGATATATCACATAAGAGTTAACAAATGATATCATTGCACAGCTCTTTTGTACACAGATTTTTCCATCACCTCAACAAAACACCTTGAGGAGAAAGGAAAGGTCGAGCACGTGAGACTTGAGCCTTGTAATGAATTCCAGTCTTGCCTGCCAGCTTCACACCTCTCAGGCTCTCAGAACTCACGTGTATTACTTCACGCTTGAGATAATAATGCTGCAGATTTCGCACAGCATTATCAAGGCCCAATTAGTTAGGAGTTTGCAATTTATTCCAGCAATATTAAAAGCACAAACATTTTGCATGGACCATAGAGACAAAAAAAAAAAAGAGATGCTAACAAGGTTCCTGTGAGACTGATAATTCTCTGCCCTACCAAAAGCCACTTAGTTCCAGCAGTATTCTCCAGAGATAAGTGATAATCAATGTCGACTAATTGAAAAGGCGATCTAAATACAGGCTTTTGTTTCCACAAACAAAAGTCTACCTAATCATAAAAAACACAGTCACATCTCACTGTAGAACAATCTTCTTATCCTAAAGCAAGTTTATAGATGTAAATATGCCTTATTATTCTGCATAAGTGGCTTTTGTCAGCCAGAGACTTTCTTCTGCTGCCCCAGGAGCTGTAAATTCTCAAGACGTGTACAGATAACACTAGCAGGCAGAAAAAAAACAAGACCAGCTCTGGTTAATATACGACCTCTGTGAGAACCTCTGAAGTTAAAGTTCGGGCCTAACCTACAAGACAACAGTGTTTAAAGGTGTGAAATATTCTTTTTTATTTTTTATTATTATTTCTTTATTGTAGAAATAACCTATTAAAATAAATTTATTTATTACTGGCCAAGGGGATAATTCCGGACACAGGACAGGCATGTAAACACAACCTGTATAAAGATTTGAAATGTATGAATAGCCAGCCGAAGCCGGAGCTTAAAGTTCCTAAGACACCGTTAGAAAGAAAGCAGAAACACAAAGGCACCCTTGATTCTCAGTATGAGTGTTCATATTATTATAACCTGGCTTACAAGCAGGTGAACGCAGAGCAAGCTAGAAACTAATGTCATGACAGTCCTAGAGTTAACTAGTTTGCTAACTCTAGTCGAACCACTGTAAGTTCTGGGGGTAACTGGACAGAAACGGGGCAGATTCAAGTGAAAAAAAAAAAAAAAAATCATTTAAATCCTTCAACTAATTTACACAAATCTTTAAAAGAAACACTCAAGCATTCAAAAGTGTCAACTTGGAGATTCTGGAAATTCCAAGCAAGATCACTTGAGGAGACTGAAAAACAAAAGCTGCCATTTGTTTATCTGT
The DNA here is from genome assembly GCA_028565595.1 of Duopalatinus emarginatus. Lineage (NCBI taxonomy): Eukaryota > Metazoa > Chordata > Actinopteri > Siluriformes > Pimelodidae > Duopalatinus > Duopalatinus emarginatus. The sequence continues at coordinate 12,730,240 of JAOVVF010000010.1, read as the reverse complement.
GAAAAACAATTCATTAGATCCTGTTCCTAACAATCGGAGAAAAGAAATAACAGGTAATTACAAGGTCGGACTCATTTCAACAGCTTATGTAACACATTTCCTATGTGATTTTTCTCTAAGAGGAGCATGTTGCATACTGTTAGATGAATTAACTAAAATGGTTGAGCCTATGAATATTCCTCTGCCCCTCTCGCCCAGCTTGTAATTGAGGCCTTCAGAACAGAACACAAAAGGAAACAGACCAGCACCGAGTGAATCAGACATTATTGTTCAGAATGCACTTTTTTTTTTTACAAAAAAATTTTAGCCATAATGAGTGTAATGAATTCCCAACTGGACATCAATCACTTCAAACAAGGATCAATTAGCCTAAGCAATGAAGCAGATTCAGGATTTTATTACAAATTATGCATCTAAAAATAACACACTGATATGCAAGCAGTAGAATTTTCAAATATGCAATCTGGCTTGAAAGAACAGCAGAGATAAAATGTTCAAAGCTGCAGTGGTTATTATATAATATGAGCTTTTTCCCCCTTCCAGATACGTCACTATTTAACACCATGTTCACTGTACAACAGCAAAATACGTGAACTACATAACAGCACAGATCTAGAAGACAGATCTAAGAATAAAATGTAAAAAGTTTCTCTTTGTAAAAAATGTAAAAGGTTTCTCTTGTGAACGATACAGTCATTCACAGAACTGTAAAACAAAAAAGCAGCTTGTGCTTGAGCTAGCTGCTTGTTTTGGTTGCTAATGAATCCAATAAGTAAAAATCATTCTCTTATCAGCCAGACTGTGTCTCGGCTGGTGTCTAGTGTAGCAGGCTGTGAGATTTAGAGTAAGTATTAAGTGCTATATTTACAGTATACTGTATACAGTTATACTATATAAAGTTACAACACAACACAGATCAGCCGTAATAGTAAAAGCGCCTGCCTAAAAAGCTCTGATGATCAAGGCATGGATTCTGCAAGATCTCTTAAGGTGTGCTATGGTATCTGGCACCAAGACATTAGCAACAGATACTTCTGTGGGATCGGACCATGTTGGCTAGTCTTCATCCCCTTCACCCAGCAGTGAGTCTTGGGTCACTTAGTAGTCACTCTGATGTTTAATATCTTCATGTGCATCACAGTCTGCACAGACCAGCAAAAGCAAAGGACAGGGTTGTCTGAGAAGATCAGAAAGAAGATTCTAGACAAGCATGTTAAAGGTAAACGCTGTAAGACTTTTCAAGCAGATTGATGTGTTTACAGTTGCAAACATTATTAGGAAGTTTAAGGTCCATGGACCATAGCCAACCTCCATGGACAGGGCTGCAAGTGGTAATCAACCCATAACTGTCCAGAAGGACAGTACAAAAAAAACAGAGAAAACTTCCAAAGAGATACAAGCTGAAGGTCTTCAAGGTCAAGGTACAACAGTATCACATCATCTGTCGCTATTTAAGCAGGGCAAAAGACCCAAAAGACTCCACTGTTAAAGAAAAACAAAAAATTAAAAAGCTACACTGGAAGTTGCTAAAATGAATATTGGTAGAACCACAATGCTTCTGGGAGAATGTTCTTTGGAAAGATGACACAAAACAGGAGCTTTTTGGCAAGTCACGTCAGTTTCTGTTTGCAGAAGAAAAAATAAAGCTTTAAAAAAAAAAAAAAAAAAACACTATTGGTTATGTTTTGGGGCTGCTTTGCTGCATCTGGCAGAGGGTGTCTTAAATCTGTGCAGGGCACAATGAAATCTCAAGACTATCAAGGCATTCTGGAACGAAGCAGCAGTCGCTGGTCTGGGGTTCTCCAGCAGGATAATTACCTAAAATACACAGCTCAAAGCAGTAAAAAATGACTACGAACAAAACACTGAACTATTCTGAAACGGCCTTCTGTGAACCCTGAATCTGAATCATATCAAACATCTATGGAAGGAGCTGAAACATGCAGCCTGAAGACAATCAAATCTAAGACAGCCAGAGCAGTTTGCTCAGGAAGAATGGGCCAAATAAACTGTTGACTGGAGCAGACGTCTCACTCAGAACTATAGGAACTGAGTAATTTCAGTGATTCATCATTTTATCCATGCCACTTTTATTTGTTTTCTTATTGTAAAATTATTCTGTTGAATCGAAAATCATAAGCAAAGTCTATTCTTATGAACTATGGAATAAACAATAATACCTTATAATACCAATAATACCAAATACCTTAGTCAATTTCAAGTTATTTGTTATAAAATTGTGGGTTCTTCTTGTTTATGGAAGGGTATCAACAAATTTGTCCCCCCTTTACAGGTGCCACTGAAATAAGACAATCTATGTTATTCACATCACGTGTCAATGGTTTCGTAGTTTTAAAGTTAAGGCTGATTGATGTAGACGGCTATAGGTCATCACGCAAACATGTAGTGCATTATGCTTACAAAGAGGTTCTAAGGAGAAGGTTACTTTGCTATATCTGGCTGTTGAACTTGTCTCGCATACAGATTCTGATTCTCTCCTGCACCTGGGCTACTGATTTGTTCAACCCTGGTACGCTAATAGTGTCACTTCAGTTTAGACATAGCGTATGATGCATAGTATGTGGTTTGGGTCACACCTGCCACTATCATAATTCCGGTAAATGTATTCTGACATGCTATTATCTGTGCACAAAAGAAGGGCGCTGTAAAACCCGATTTGCAAAAACCCAATTTGACAGGATGCACCTTAAGGTTTAGGAATCTCTCTATACAGAACATTAAGTAACGTGGCTTCTCCATGGCACAAATTAATCTGACAGCTCAAAGGCTGCATCCCAATCAGCACAAGTTCACTCGAGAAAGTGGCAGGTCAATCTGACAGTTTACAGTATAATTGGCCAGCTGAACAGTTAATTTAGAGAAGGCACTGTAACTGAGGCAAATTCTAAAGGAGGAAAAGGAAGGCAGAGTGGAGAGTGTCTGAGAACAGCAGCAACCTTGTGTGTGCAAACAATAATTAATAATAATAAATCAAACTCGTATGTTATGACACACAGTTAACCTAGATCAGACTTTCGCACTCCTCTGTCTGGATCCAGTCTCCTTTTTCTTAACGCTAACACTGATAGCAGTAGCCAGACTTTATGGCATTTAAGCATCATTATTAATCATAATGTGTGAACTCCTTTTTTCCTGCCTAAGGTGGTGCAAGTTTATGAAGAACAGATCCAAAACATTGCATCAAATGAGACCAGAGTATTTTAAATCAAAGGAAGGTAACTTGGGTCAGGGCGAAAAATGCCCAGATGCCGTTTTACATGCCTGTTTGTGATCACAATCACCAGATTAGACATAAAAGAGTTTTTCTTTAGCAAATTATAAACTGCTCACAGAGTCTTTATTGTTGCTTATTATTTCAACCATGTCATATTGGGGACTGTACTCCCCTTAATGTCTCCTGTACCACACGAGGAGTGGATCATTTTTACATGTTATGGAAGACAAACATAGTCATTCCCCTCTCCTACACTGAGCACTCTGATCATCTATCCTTATTTCTACTCCCCAAATACAGCCCCATAATCAAACAAGTGAAGTACTCAAGTGAAGTCTGTAAAAGTGTGGCTAGAGGGAGCAGATTCTTCACTACAGCAGCAGATCCAGTACATAGACTGGAATGTGTTCGCTTTTAAGGTCACCCTGGACTATCACACAGACACTGATATCTACACCAACTCTGTGATGTTCTGCACTGCATCACTGATTGTGTTAATACAGATACCTGTAAATAAATGAAAACATACCCCAATCTGAATTCATGAATGAATAACCTCCTACTGAGAGCAGATGATGCTTTTAGATCCAGACACTAGGAAGCCTATAGCTCATCCAGCACCAACCTGAGAATGAGAATTACAAAGACTAAATAAGAGTACAAACTGCAGACATAAGACAACTTTAATTATGTTCCCTGAAGCATATTGCATAGGCCCATAGTAAGCATATGCTCACTTACTACAAACCACTCAACAATTCCTCTTCAATCAATTATGACTCCCGCCCTTATGAGTTCAAAAATCTATGCTCGCTTCGATCATGGAAACACAGAACAATATATCAGAGCTGAGCTTTCACCTACTGACCTGCCGTACACAAGCCTGCTGCTTCCGACATCACTGCATGCCGGGTACTCGGGGCCTGTGTTTAGCAGTTAGCTAGGGTCTTTATGGACAATTTCAAGCTGCCCCTACCCCAAGCAATGCTTCAAAGCCTGACCTGCTTGTCTCAAATGTCCTGCCATACATGACTCTCTATGACTTCTGTTATGTCCCTTACGCCCATCATTACCAAGTGTTTTTCATCATCAGGCTGATTTTTACATGTCAGAAATCCTTTCTGCCCTCAACACTGGCTCACTGTCAGTCTGCCACTGCCCGAACAGGTCAACAGAGGGCACCACCACCACAACCCCCCACTATGCCCTGACCCACCTGCCTAAAAAAGCATGCTAGTGATTTATTACAGTTTAGCTTTTAACACTGTTAACCTATTCATGCTGATCTCCAAGCTCACTGACATTCATCATCAACTCTTTATGTAATCACTATCTGAACTTTCTTTCCAGCAAAATATTATAGGTTAGGTTTGGAAATTATACCTCCTGCACACTTATACTGCTTTTCAGCACTCTCTATTAACCAGTGGCTTTGTACTTGCTCATAGCAGGTGAAGCTGTATATCATTTCACAGATTACAACACAACTGGAAGCTGTTATTTGTGATGATTATCCAGATGGCCTACAGAGAAGAGGTCCAACACCTGGTGATGTGCTGACAAGAAACTGAAAAGCATCATGCAGAAAAACAAGGAGCTCATTGCGGACTAAGTAGAGCCATACATACATCAATAAGAGGCTTTGGTGTCCTGCTTTGAGTTTCATATCTCTAAGGACCTCATCTGGGCTCCTCACTCTAATCAAGAATGCACAGCGACGTCTTTTCTTCCTGAGGGCACTGAGGAAAGCTCAGCTATCTACTCAGATACTAACAAACTGTATCTCAGCTGCTCAGCCTCCACATGGAAGGCCCTCCAGTGGGTGCTCAAAGGTGCTCAACATCTCACTGGTGCTCAGATACCTTTCTATCAAGGATATTCATCACTAATTCTGCCTACGGAGGGTAAGAGGTATCAACAAAGACATGTCTCACCCCAACTATAGACTGTTTACTCTTCTTCAATCTGGGTAGTGCTGCAGTAGTCTCCACTGCCACACACACAAGCTTGGGAACAGCTTCTTTACCTCAGCTAACACTTAATAATAGTGCTAATCCCTCTTACCCCCTCCCCTGACTGCTCATGGACTAATTATATATGATTTGCATAAATTTGCACAGATCTAGTCTACTTTCATCTTATATCCAGTCATACTGTAGTGTTTTATTCATCTCACTGAATTTGTGTCTACTTATACATCATGCTATTACCACCGTACTGTCACCTGCACTCAACTGTTATCCTACCTTATTTGTCTCTTTATTCTGTGATACATTGCTATTTGCATTACTTGGCTTTGTATAAGTACTCTGCAGAATGACGAAACAAACTGGATCTAATCGAATCTAATGTAATATACAATCTATAATTGCATCCCCTTTTGTCCAAAGAGCAACTCGTTTTTTTCTGAGCTTAAATCATGTCTATGAATTTGTAAAGTGTTTCTAAAAACTACTGCAACTGTTGTCATTTTGATTAAAGTGTTTAATGAGTGCTGGGGGTTAGACCCTTCATGTCATGGCAGCCATTTATTTTTGGGATAATTTCTGGTTTTATTCTTAGAAATGGCTTTGGTAAATACAATATTTCCTTCCAAAACACTGACATAACACAGCAGCTTCTATTTAAAAAACAAAGTGGATTGTTATCTGTGTATGGTACAGTCTGTGTAAACAAACAGAATGTCTTTAGCATATCCATGATGGCATTTCCTCATCGTGTGCTGCATTATTCAGTTCATGTCATCCCAAATGCACTCTCTGATTTGAGTGCACATAATAAACAAGTCTAAAAACAGTAAAAAGCTTGAGGGAGTGAGTGCAATGCTCCGGCAGTTTTGTGGCAAAGTCACAACAGTTCATGTCAGAGGAGACTCTTTTTAGGCTGAGCAACTCGTCTCATCCCATGCCTGAGTGAGCTTATGATATGGAGACGAGATCGTGGCAGCTGTCCTGCTAATGCCCCAGCCAACAGGATTTGTTAAGGGGCATGTTAAAGAGATATTGTGGTTGTAGAGATGAGTGCACCCACGCTGCCCTACTAACGTTACATGCTTATAACGATTTATCTGGAGAGACAGGCATGCAAATGGGCTCCAGGCGTGATTGAGCTGCAAGTTAAACTGTAAGCTGCTTCCTCTGACACAACACGCAGGTTGGTGTGTACAAAGAATACTTGTACAAATACTTTATTCAGATTGAACAGATAATAGGATCTGAACAAATACAAATCTGGATACAAATATGACGTTGATCCCAGGCAATGTAACAAAAGTGACAACCTCCATTATCCCTCTTAGCATTACCATTACTATTACCCCTCTTAGTAGGTAGTAAGTAACCTACCGTCTTCTTGCTCCTAATTACCTATTTATAATACAGATGGTACAATAATTACAATACAATCTGAGCCAATAATTGTTCATTACATGTAGGTAAAATGTGATATTAAGGTTTCAGTCTTGTGAAAAATAAAAATAGTTTAATATCTTAAATATTAAATAATTAAGATTTTGCAGTATTTCTAGATCCTTTTGTACATGTAAGAAAGTTTTTGATATTAATCAGTTTAGCTGCTTTGTACTAAAGGTCAGATTTTCCTCATGTCTAATCACTTCAATTAAAGCAAGTGTTCAAACACTCATGGATTTAATCTAAAATGGTTCATTAAACTTCTGGTGTCCATGCCAGCTCGTGCGTATGCTGTAATTAAATAAAAAATAAATAAACCAAAATACTAAGAGATAAACCAAATACTAAGAAACTAAATATTTCAAAGATTCTTTTCACTCAAGCTGTTCACATTGTTTACATCTAAGAGTTAGCAATAATACTAATATTTATAATTATGTTAATCTGTCCAATTACTTTTGAGCCTGCAAAAATGGAGGACCTATGTAATAATGGCTGTGATCACATCCTGTATTTGCTTCATTAGCTTCATTATAGGCAAAATCACAAAAACTGTGTAAAACAAAGCACTGTGCAAAAGTCTTACAGTGCTGCTTGAATTTATTATATTTCTTCAAACATTTTACCTTAAGCTAAATCTGACAACTCATAGAATTAGATAGAGAACCAAATTAAACAAGTGAGACAAAAAGATTAGACTGTCATTTATTTATTGGGGAAAATGATTCACTACTACATCTGTGAGTGGCAAAAGTACATAAACCTTTGCTTTCCTATTCTCTTTTTCTACTTTTAGGACCTTTAATGACAATCTGATCAAGTTTTAGGTTACTTTTATGCAGAGAAATAGAAAATTCTAAAGGGTTTCACAAACTTTTAACATCAAAAAATTAAACATTGCCCAAAAAATGTCAGTAAAAAAAGCATCACATCACACACCACATTTCAGACAAAAAAAATAATGAAGTTGCAAGAAAAGAGGAAAGTGTGACAGTCAAAGTGTCCAGAAGAACTGTAAGAAACTCAGCAAAACTTACAGGCTAATTAGTGTGCAGTTCTGCACACAAATCTCAGACATGTGTGAAAACCAACTGTAAAAACAAAAAGGCCTGTAAAATTATACATAGGTTTATATATAATAAAGCAAATACTATAAACTTTATAGTATTAAATATAAATTTTAAATAGTTACAATAGGTACAGAATTTGTGCAGATTTATAAGGAAAGTGGCTGGCAAGTCTTCCTGTTATTATTTTTTATTTATTTATTTTTGTCTGAAACATGTTCTGTCATGCAACATGATATGTTGTTTTCTGTACTGACATACAAACATTTTGTGTAACATTTCATGTTTTGTTGGAAAAATAATGTGGATGCATAAGATGTACGATGTATAAGATGTATGTATGTCTGTTCATGTGGACGTGCGTGTGTACATGGATGTATGTACATGTATGTGTGTACATGTGGCTGCATGTGTGTACATGGATGTATGTACATGTGGATGCATGTGTATGTACATGTATGTATGTATGTATGTATGTGTATGTGTGTACATGTGGCTGCATGTGTGTTTACATGGATGTATGTACATGTATGTGTACATGTGGCTGCATGTGTGTACATGGATGTATGTACATGTATGTGTGTACATGTGGATGCATGTGTATGTACATGTATGTATGTATGTATGTGTGTGTACACGTGGCTGCATGTGCATGTACATGTATGTATGTATGTATGTATGTATACATGTGGCTGCATGTATGTGTATGTGTACATGTATGTGTGTACATATATGTATGTATGTAGATCATTTGAATATAAGTTGATATTTAAATAGACTTGACTGATATTACTAGTTTAATGATATATAAGTGATGTGGTTATGGCCGTTACATAGCTGCACTAAAAACAAGCTAGCTAGGTTAGATAACTAGCCAAACATTACCCCGTTAGCTAACTAGCTAACCCCGGCTAAATGTAACAGAGCCCAGCTGAATAAGGACAATACAAGACCTTAGAGTAAACATTACTCATTACTAGTATATTTAGGTTTAGTATTAGTTAGTATTAAATCCATAGTCACTGTTACTCACAGTCCCTCTGAAGGAAGCTCTCCTACTGCAGTTTGATGTGTGCGCGCGAAAGGAGGCGGAAACACACGTCACACGAAGGGGGCGGGGCCTTTAAAGTGTACACTAGTGCACTACAGAGTGTGTATAAGAGCCCTTACTTTTACTTTTAGCACAGATAACATTTATATATAATTTTATATTTATTTATAAAACCTAAACTTTACAGTATACTGTGAAAGGGAAAAGGTAAATAAATATAACATCAGATAATTTACATAATATATATAAATAACTATAAAATAACTATAACTTTCACAGAACTTGAACAGACATAAGAGTTACTTTTTCATCATAATCTCCCTGCTTGTCATTACACCTTGTCCATCTGTCAACATTCCCTCTGCACTGCGAGCCACTAATGCACCTCTGTGTTCACCTCTTCATCAGACGTGAACCTTTATCCTCCTAGGGCTTCTTTCAGGGGACCAAACAGGAGATAGTCTGATGGGGCAAGATCAGGACTATAGTGAGGATGCTTTAACACCTCAAAACATTTATGGAGAGTGTCAGCAGTATGGGCAGTGGTGTGCACTGCACAGTTGATTGTTTAATCTTTTTCACTGCATGCTGCTTTTCTTTCGAGCAAGTCATAAGTGTGGCAGCCAGTTAGGGTTTTTAGGAATGTATTTCATACACCAGTCTGTAATTTTCTCTTAGTATATGTATGTATATATGTATGTATATATCAAAAAAGTAAGAGAATGCTGAATCATAACAGTATAACACTGATTGTACATCAGTTTCATCTGCTTTAGTGAATGACTTAGGTATTGCTAACAGACAGTTACTCTCCCCTTATCCTTCCCAACTCTAGTTTTACATTTTGATAGTGTCCATGTCACTACATCCAGCATGACACAGTACCTGCAGTTCAGGTTGTACAGGTAGTCCAGTTCCTCCAGGATGGCACATTTACATGTGCCATGGAAAGAACGTTTCCCAGCACAATCTCAAGAGCATGGAGCAGATACCAGGAGATGGGCCATTAAACAAGGAGAGCAGGACAGAGCCAGAAGAGCATAATTAACATAGGCAGCCATAGGCTTGCAATTAAGATAGACCTGAGCTCGATTGGCATTTCCCAGAAATATCAACATCATTTGATGGTATTATATATAACCATATTAAAGTGTGATGTAATTTTGAAATCGTACACTTCTTTAAGTAGTATATATCATTAATAGTTATACCAGTATAACTATAACAATATAACAACCAGTATTATAGTAATTGCAATTTTATAGTGATACTATATTGCTACATACTATTACTACTACTACAAATTATAATAATAATAATAATAATAATAATAATAATAATAATAATAATAATAAGCATACAGTCTCGTCTGGTGAATTATAGTCAGCTTTATTTCACCAAAGGTGCCAGTAGTCCTATGTATGGCAGCACATTATCTGTGCTATATGCACGTGATATTCCTACATGTCTCTTTGGACTTTGGCTTGTTTCCTGGCAATACTTAGTGAAGGTGGCAGCTTGGCTCAATCATCTCTCGCCTCGTTTTCTCACTTAGTGACCCTTTTATCACACTCTGGCAGTGACTCACTGTGTTACTGCATCACTTCTCTCAGCATAACTTTCAATATGCTGCTCTTTTCTATGTCACTTTGTGTTGGCCACCAGATCTGCCATAATGTGAGGTCAATGTTACTTTTAGGTCAGAGAGTTTGCAATGTGTTAATGCCAATATACAAATTAGAGCAGTGCAGTGCACATTAGTTATTCATTCCATTTTTGGGTTTGTTACAAAAGACCATGCTTATGTGCATGGACATATTTCACATAAAAACCAGCTGCACAATAGCAGTAGTGTTTTGGCCTGTTGTGTAATTTCTAGTATCACCTCTGAAGCAGAATAAACATTGCGTATTGTGCAGAGCAAGGAAACTGAAAATAAATTAACCTTCACAAAATCCAGGTTCACAGCTCTCTCGGGTCACTATCTGCTTATCTGCTGGACTGCACCGGACTGATAATTCGTTGGAATTGTGTTCGTAATGTGAAGTAATCCCATTAGGCAGCCTCTAGAGAGGGCAAAGCAGATTAGCAATGTCACACTAATCAGTATCAGCTAGCTGTGACGCTTGTCTACAAATCCCAATAGTCAGATTTGTTGCGACAGACGCAAAGAGTAAGACTGTGTAATATACACAGTGAGAAGCTTCATGAAGAGATGGAATCTCAGGTGTGATAAACAAAAATGGCTCACTACATTTACTTTTCTGTAATAATTGCATTGTATTGGTGATTATACAGTTAGATCAGCATAGTCTTTTACTTATACAGTACTTCCTCACTAAGCTGAATATGAAGTACTGAAGTTGAAGTACTTCCTTAATATGAGCTTGTAATGTTTTTACTGCTTAAACCCACCAATTGACCCTAGATCAACAGAAACATTTTTATTGATTGCTTAATTTTCAGAGCTGGTATAATTGGAGGCATTTGTGTCATCAGAAATATGACATTTTCAGCAATTAACAATAGACATAATGAATTTATATTGTAGCACACATTTGCTTTTAGCACATCCATACACATACGAATGAACTGCTCCTTTTGCTGGTGTTGTGACATGACCACTGTGGAAAGCATGACACTTTCTTGAGGCATAAACACCAGAGCATTAGAGACCTATTATTACCTTGCTCTGGTTGGGACCTCACTTAAGTCACTTTTCTGATGAAATGTCACCTGTTTATGGGCAGTAACTCAATTCGGATAGGGTCGCAATGAGACCATTGAGTCCAGGCACATTGTTTTGCACTCTCATGCCTATATGCTTGAAAGAACCTTGTTTCTGAAGCCTGTAAGTGTACCTGTGAGCCCCAGCCATGAAACCCAGGGAAGAAACTGAGCTGTAAAATGACCAGTGACATAGACATCAGCTTTTTTTATGGGGTGGTCATTTTAAAGCCAACATAGGCAATAAATTCTACACATTCCATCAGAAAGCCAATATGCAAGGAGATTTACAAGACAAGGGGTATATTTCTTTCTACTTAGAGAAGCAGAAGAGTTCATGTATTGAGTGGCATCTGTAGAAGAGCAATCCTAGTTGCTTCAAATGGGATCAGAATACATTGTGAGTAATTATGCTCTTCCACACTTGCATGTATTGGTAGCATGAGACTTTATCATAATTCAACATATCATTCTCCCTTTTGCAGGCTTTCAGCAAAACTCCAAGACCCAATGCTGAACTGAGAGTTTACACTATCTTTAACATTCAATACCTCAGAGCTCTTGGCCTAATAATCTAAAAAAAGTGTCCCTAGCCATAAGAAAAGTTGACATACATATGACATGTTAGGTCTTAAACAAATGCACATTCTGCCTGTTAACGGCTATTTTCTAACGTTAAATGAACTGGACACAATGTGATTATGGTTGACTGCCCAGCAATGATTTCTCTCCTTTCTTTGGCTTCTTCACCACCAGTGCAAAATAGGAGACATTAAGGAGTTGTATATCACTGTCACTGAAAACACATTCACATCAACCAGAACATTACTTCTCTTCTGTAATTAAAAAAGTGAGTGAGTGTTGAACATTCAGACCCAGTTGCAAGCACATAAATCAGATTTAGAGTTTCTAGCATAGTAATTATGTAGGAAACATATCCCAAAGCATTAATACTGCAGTCAGCCACAGAAGATGTTAATTATGACTTGATTTCATGGTAATTCTTTTAAAAATGTATCTGACAAGTTTAAATCTGGCAATTAGTACTAAAATATGGTGCATTTTCTAAAAGGTGGTATAGCTTGAAACAGGTCCCAAAAACAAACAAACAAACATATGGTTAAAAGATACATACAATTGGAATTGCCACTTTATGAGAACATTTGGCCCATTTATCACATGAGAAATCAGACTTTTTTTTTTTTGCATTTATTAAACTTTTTGACTCACAACTTGAATTAAATAGATTTAGTCCAAGTCTAAATAGCTCTAAAAACCAGTAGTAGTAAATAATGTCAACATACGTAATCCAACCTACTCTGTGGAAAATGTGGCCTGACTTTAATAAACATCCCAAAAATTGCATATGTTTAAGTAATGTTCATTATACAAATCTGTGTTACACATCTGTTTCTCTTATTACACAACAAATGTCATCCCCACACTTTTTATTATCATCAATAAATCTGGCATTATATGTGAACCCCTAAGTATCTTCTTGGTTTCTTATCTCTAGTGCAGCAGTAACACTAACATAACTGTGTGTGATACTTTACATAAATTAAACACAACTGAGCTGATTTTGTTATGAATTTGTGTTCACTTTATTAGGTACGTCTACATTGTTAGTCAATGGTCTAGGTGTTCATTTAGAGATTATAGCTATCCTATACAAATCTTTTCATATTCCATTTACAGTTTTTGTTAATGACCTTTTATCCCTTCATCAGTGGCAGTGAGCACCGCAGAACTGTTATAATGAAGATATTTGCCTAGATTCCTCTCATCTCCTCACCTTCCTCTCTCTTAGTGGGTAAAATCACAGTAACACTGTAGCAACTGATACATAGCAGCCTACTATCAATAATAATATCAATTATTTTCATACAGCAGCTCTAGTGGTGGTGTAGAGAGGAGGGCAAAATAAACCTTTATAGCAGCACATGGACCTACCTATAAACAGGCAGTAATGGTATACCTTCAAAATGGCCTAGATTGCACGTTTATTAATAAAGTGGCTAATATGTGTAGCTACAAGGTAGGCAAAATAAACTGAAAACTCAGCATATCTGAGAGTTACAATTTATGAGACAGATAAATAGACTTTTTTTTTTCCCAAACACCCACTTCTTCAAAACTCACAAAAAGGTATAGCCTGTAATTTCTTATGCATGTAATTGTAAGATGATAATGGGCAATTACACAGGCATAATTAATGTGATTCTCTGCAACACAATGTGCAACAATACCTAAATCAAGAAATTGCCTGATTATGATAATTGTGGAAATAATTTCAAGGTGAACACACCTTGTAATTAAGAGACGCTTAAAAATTGCACCTGAGGTGACATACAACACCAA
>JAOVVF010000010.1:12681705-12696642 GCA_028565595.1 Duopalatinus emarginatus | reverse complement strand
TGATTTCACAGAAGTTTGATTTACTTGGAGTTATATTGTGTTGTTTAAGTGTTCCCTTTATTTTTTTGAGCAGTGTAGTTATATTTTGGGGTCCAAAAAAGGAACAGGAACAGAGGTCCATTCAGGCGCATATCACACTTCCTTGTGTTGTTGGGACAGGAGCAATAGACAAAACAGATAATAGGGTTGCCCAAGTTGTGCTAGATTTAAAATTCCCCATAGACATGAATATCATGTTTTATAGCAAATATTCTGAATGTAATACATTTTTTTACATTGTAAGTGCATACAGACAAATAGTGTCATGGTCCCCTGCTGTTTTGTCCCCATTTGTTCCTTGTGACATTGTTGAACCTTTAATACAACATTAGTCCTTTTATGAATACATATAAGAAATATGTTGCTGGGTTAAAAAGAACAATCAAACATGCTGTGTGCCAGATAAACAAGTTTAGTCTAGGTTTTGAGCATCACTCACTCAGTTTATCAACCTTTTAAAAATGAAATAGGTTCTATTATTACAGAACATTCAGCTGAAAAACAAGAGACTTCCTCTGTTTTTGTGTTCTGATGAAATATTGTGTAACATCAAATAAATAAGCATACTAAAGCATACTAAAGGTCATACATCCAAATTGTATGTTAATTAAATAACCCAGATGGTACATGTTGTACATCTGACTTCACATGCTTAAGCCTTAAATACACTTTAACGGGGTTGTTAGCAAACAAGCACAATTCATTTTACAAGCTAAAACAAATTCATTTTGTAATATTTGAATACAGTCCCTGTTCATTATTTTTTAAAATCACCATAAGTTACTTGATAAATGGTTCAAAGCACAAATGTTGAAGAACGAGAAAGCATATGCAGGATTGCAGTCAAAGTTTAAAGGCATACATTATTAACTAAAAATATATAACTTGAATCAGTGAACTGAATGTAATCTGATTAATTTCTAAAGGCTTATGAGCTATAGATCAGCAAGATATTTAAAGATATAAGAAATTAACAAAATCTCTGAATAGTAATGTGAGCCAAGTTCCAAGATAAAGCTTTTAACATAAAAATATTCTGCCTTATAAATGGGTTAAAGTCAATACAAATGCCATTAAACATCTAAGCAAAACATTAGCTTCCTTTTGGTCACACATTGTTAAAGTAGCTAAATGTAAATGTGTTTCCCATAACACAGCATAGACTACAAAGATGTCCTCTTTCTTATTACACCTGGACTCAATTTAAAAGACACAAACACTTGAAACGAGACTCTGTATATTCATTCTGTGTGAAACACTGCTTAGTGCACATGTATCTGTTCATACTAAGCTGCTAGCATTATTCTTGGTTATTATATATTGCCTGGTTCTTGATACTGTTTGCCTGACCCTTCCTGATTAAGTTTATTCCTCTGCCTTACAATCTGGATTTGTTGACTATGTTTGCAATCAACATTATGCAATTGCATCCCACTCTGTCTCAAGGAAGATCCATATGTTCATATGCTTTATCAGAAACAGTCTGTTAGTTATGTTAGAAATAACTTAAATTCTTTCTACAATTTTTTTCTCTACTGATACACTAATGCATTAAGCAGTAAACAGGCAAATAACATTAAATGTATATAAACACTTTGTGTCTAATGGCCGCTAACTTGCACCATGTATTAGGTACAATTAAAATCTCAGTCGAATTTGTTGGCAGATTGATACTATTAAGATTTTACAAAGCCACAAAACAACAACATTCTGCTATTGATGAATTATGCATCATGTTAGAGATTACATTCGATTGTTGCTGTTGAGTGTAGACAGACACTCACCAAGGAAGGCATGGATAAAAGTGCAGGTGTTTTATTAAACACAGAGAACAAACACGTCCAAAATGCAATCCAACATCAGAATCAGAAACAGGCATGTGGTCAGGTAATCTATACGTAAGTTATCAAAGACAGGATCAAAACTAGGCACCAAATCAAAAACCAGAAAATCTCAAATCAGTGAACCAGCTTGGTACAAGGTCAAATCCACACTAAAGCACAAACAGGTAGAGTATTAGTATTGTAACAGAAACAGGGCTAACTGAACACAGGTGAACGTAATCAAACAACCAACAGAACAGAAAACAGGTAGAGAAAACACTGGTAGACTAAAGCACAGAAGACTGAGAGCCAGCCAGTAAGGCTGGGTGTGGCCATCTTGTGCACTAGGCCTGGAAGTACTAACAATATTTTGGCTCAAAATCTTTTCTGAATCTGAAAAAAGTTTCATAAAAGCATTGACCAGTTTTAAGTCTCTAGAAGGGATTTCTGTATAATTTGCCTGATTAAAATCATAAAGTGTAAAGAAGCCCTTTGCACAGCAATGTATCCTTACTGTGTAAACTACCTAACAATTTTAGCGATAATGACAATCTTAATAATATTAAATAGTGTAATGATGACTGTGTGTGTGTCCTGAGGCATATCTTGTTGAATCGCTTAAAGACATTATAAAAGTGCATTTATAATAAAACATTTTTTTTTATTAAATATTTCCTCACACAGCCAGTCCTAAATATTTGAACACTTGGAGTAATTGTTTTATTGCAGTTTAACCCCATATTATTGTTACAGACACAAACAAAAAACAGGAGATTTTCGGAGATTAATGGAGTCAAAGCAGAGAGAAGGTGCCATACTTGGCACAGAGAGGATTCAAACAGGATAAACACATTTCAGCACCACCACCTGGAAACTTGTTAAAACAAATATTTTTCATTTTATTGTTTACTGGTTCGTTTATTGAGTCATATTTCTTTCAAAGAGCTGTAAAACTTATTGAAAACAAAGTTAAAATGCTATTTGAGTAAACAGAGATTGAAGCCTCTTCTGCAAATACAATAATAAATACTTAATATATTCTGTAAAAAAATATATCCTATATACATCATAATGATTATGAATCAGGTTTTACGGTTATGAAAACATTGTTTATACTTTAACATGGACAGTAAATAAGTAGAGCTGAGCAGACACAAATACTACTACTTTTTATACCCATATTAATCCACTTAAAACTAAAATAATAATTGGCACCTAGTGTATTTTACTTCAATTATACTGTTTAGTGTTCTGCTAGCATATCAAAATTTGTTATTGTCAAATTTACATCATCATTTACATGATAATAATGTATCTCCCTCTACACATACAGTAGTATGCTTATAGTAGACCTATCATTAAGATCAGTAAAATCAGTGATGTCTACTAAAATACAAGAGGAGAAACATGCCAATCACTGGGGAAAGACTGGAAGAAAATCACCATTGCTGTTTAAGCGAGAACCAAAAGAATTATGTTGCAATCTAAATCTCTATTTTGTTCTATAGGAAACATAATGATACAGAATAGCAATTAAATAAGGAACTGTAGATCTATGGGGGACGTACTAACTGGTAGTTCTCAGATGCTAATGTAAGATGATGTTATTATTAAAGGTATATGAATTTGGAGGGTTAAACTTGTTAGGTCTGTATTTAAAATACTTATTGAGAGTGTGAATTTTATTTATTTATTTATTTATATTTTTATTTTGGCCTTTCCAATTAAAATATATCTAGATTTCTATAATTTTTAACATTATTAACCATTCCCTGACTAACTTAGCCTTACACAATTAATTGTAAATTTTAGAATCAAAAGAGGTGTCTTTGGCTGGAAGGGTGTATTTAAGTGAACAGGAAGTTGTTGACATACTGTGCTCAACATTCAAACCCATCCGTGGTGTGAAACATACATACTAGTGAATGCACACACCCTAGGGGGAAGTAAACAAACTTGCCTAAAGCAGTGGACAAGGACCATCCACGGAGGCAGTTGGATGGTTAGGTGCTTTGCTCAACAGCACTTCAGTCATGTCTTGTTGGGGATCAAATCACTAACCTTCCAGTCACAGGTTCCCTTGATCTAAGTGTGCCCCCAAAAGCCCTTATAACTGTTCAGCAAAGCAACATCCTCTCAAGACAGCTATGTTTTATGTCAGTGATCAGCTGATTTAATAAAACATGCAATTAAAGCACACATTCTCAGTTAAGCATAACAGCTGTCATTAGATTTAATGTTTTGCAGTGTGTAGTTGCTATATTCTTTAGTGCAGTACTCAATCTGTCAGACCAAGAATGAAATGTGACACACCTAAATACAAATATACATCTCATTGCACATTCAACTTATTAAGCAGTGGCAGCTTGCCAATAGAGGGCGCTAGGGTGCTGTCTTCTCTGGTGGGGAGTATTTTACTTTATTTAATTTGTATATAAATAATTAGTAACTACTTATTTGAAGTATGAGTATGTTACAAATGTAAATATACTGGAGTGGGTGGGGGTATATGCTTCCTTTTTATGTGGCTATGTGTGTATTTTGTCTTAGCAATGGTTAGCATTTCCTATTCCTAGCACTATTCCTGTTACAGGGTGATAGAAAGAAGCCAAGCGATAGAAGAGGTGCAGCTAATTGCAAACCATTGCTGAGACAAAATATAAACATAACAACATATTTTTAGCCAATCAGCATTCTTGAATCTGATGCCTATAGGGTGCTCGGTTTATCGCCCCAAGTGAGTCAGTTAATAGTGGAATAGTAAGAACTCGTAAAGGCTATTGACAATGACAAGCGTGATTATTTAGAACATATGATTCAAGCAGCCTCCAAATTTAATAAAGAATGTTCTCCAATATCCGTTTCAGAGGAGAACTTGTCTAGATACACGAAGCATAAAAATCACTCAATAAACTATATTTGAGACCCTCCCATAATTGGTACAGCAGAAAGCCCTGGTAAGCTGGATGTGCTCTTACACACATGCTTTCTCTGTATGTAGACACAGTATGGTCCAGCAACATATGGCACTCAAGAAATTCCTAATAGTGTCTTATTCGTTTTGCTAATACAGCTGGTCTGTAATGTATTAATTCGTACCGTAACATCTATCTAAGCACATCAGAGCTGCCATTTACGATTATTCTGATAACTATTAGTCAGTTTTTATTTTAGAATTTAAAAAAAAAAAAAAATGCTAGTTCAAATAACGTTAAGTAGCCTTTTAATCTTTGTCTTTAAGACCTGAATTGTTAGGCAGTGAAGTCTCCCCCTAGTGCACAACATTGCTTAGAACAAACATACTGCAATTTTTCTTTACTAGTTTAGCCAACTAGGACCCACTGGGTCCAAGCAGAAAAAGTCATCTAACAAGCTGAGTGCTGTTGGAAGATCTGAAGTGGCAAAAATATTTGGTGGGATTTTAACTACAATCTCTGGAGCCATAAAGGCTGCTGAGAGATAGTCATTAGTGAGCTGTGGCTATGAGGAGAGATAATTGGCTGCTGTCCACTCCTAGACAAATATAAAGAAGGTTCTTAGTTAGTGCAGTTTCATGCCTGTCGAGCGAGCCAATTAAGCGTGGTGGACTGAGAGCAAGACACCATGCAAGTATCGAAGGTCTCTTAAATGTCTTCCATGAAGACTTCTCAAATTGTTAGGTCAGGTAAAGGCATGTGTTGCAGTGAGCAGGGAAGATGGAGCAGATTTTTGCAGTGTGTTTGCACTAGGGAAAAGATACCTGCCCACAGCACTGCAACATTATTCAATTATTCAAAAGAAGCTTGCAAATTTTGCTTAGAAAGCAAAAATAAACCAGAATTACAGAGTGATATCATTAAGGATCAGGGAGCAATGCCAAAGCAATTCAAGCAATTTCATGTGGATTATCACAAAGCAAAGACAACTATTGTAGCGGGGAGTCAGACATATACATGTCTCGTTTTTTACTAGCTTTGAAACATACTCTGGATTTATAACCAAGGTTTATTTTAGATTTAGTTGCTAGTTAGCTGCTTAAATAGGTAGATGCCTGAAGAACTGTTCAAACAAAACTGTTTATAATTAATAATGCATTGTATTATTAATACCATTGTCAATACTTACAAATAGTTAACAACCCGATTTCATCATTAGCATTTGTTCCCATACATACATAATACATAAATAATTGAATGAGTTATTAATTGAAAACATTCATAACCCCCCAAAAACAATTTTTTTTATGTTTCAACCCACTGTAACTACACATTACTATGAAAAAGTATAACCCAACAATGAAAACTATGTTTGTATTAATGTGTGAATCCATTTAACACCTCATGTTTGAAGCAGTCTTTTCCGTATGTTGTCTACTATAGATTATGGAAAAATTCAGGCATTTCTGCTCTAAACCCTGTTAACAGAATACATTATGGATGGCCCTTATGAAATATTTGGAGAATTCCACATCAAGTGGAAATTGCGTAATCTGAATCCCATTTACCATTTACTCCTAAATCATTGGCTGACATCAGTAAGACACCCAGTGCCACAATAATATATGTTACACATTCAGAATATATAAAGTTTTGTCTGTATTGATTGGATGATGCTAGACACAGACCTCTGGTCACTTGATAGCCCAGAAGGAACTGGATTAGGTATTGGTCTAAGCTGCCCTTCTATTCAGCCTAGAGGTTTATGTATCAGGGGTGAAAAATGAGACCTGGTTCCACTGTGGACAGAAACAAAACCAGCAGTTAAACACAAGGGTGAGATCAGATTGTTTGTTGTACATGTGCACATTATTTTTTAATATGCCTCCTGGCAAGTCTTTTGGAATAAGCAGATAGGACGTGCAGCTTAAAATGCAGCTTAGTCTACATATAAAGTCTACAGTCATGTCTATACTTACCTTTTAAACCGAAGTGTTTAACATGTTTGCTGAACAAGAAAACGGTGTTCTGAAGTGTTGCTTTCACTGTTCCAGAGTGTCTGCTTTCATTAACTTACCTTAGTCTAAAGATCAACTGTTTACAACCTTCTCAATTGTTTCCTCCACTTTCTTTAATTGAGTTCTTAATCTCCTGGATACAGGGCATTGTAGCTTTTCAAGCTGCATACTTGAAACAGCAATAAAAAGTAGTGTAGTGTACACTCCTGGCAGAGCAAAACTGACAAATATGAGCATTTGCTATATTTGGAATACAGTACTGCAGCTCATAAATAATATCTTGCCAGTCATGCTTTTTGCCTGTGTCTAGGCTCACCTGCTCAAGTAAAAACCACCTAATTCATGTTATAAATGAGATTTATTTTTTTTTTGCCTGAGCCTCATTAAACCATGAGTATGTAGAGATTCTAATCATTCTAGTGTAGAAAAAACTTTCTTTGTATAAAATTTAAATTTAAAGTGTCATTTATGTACTTTTGCTCTCTAAATTGGGTACATATTTAACTCACACTAATTGTGTATCTAGAGGAATGGAAACCCCCAGAAACTGTGGTCCAAAAAAGCACAATATGTGACTGCTCATCCAAGATCTCTAGACATTTCAAAAACATTCCTTTATTATAAATAAATTATTTGTATAAAAATCAGGCATGCTTCAACCATGGCATATACACACTTAACAAATCAGCGCTAATTGACCAGAGTAGCCGATACAAGAGACAAAGGCATTTTCCAACGCAGATCTCACACCGTGGGACAAGAATGAAAAAATCTGCACAATCACAAAATACTTACAATTAGAAT
Source organism: Duopalatinus emarginatus (assembly GCA_028565595.1). Lineage (NCBI taxonomy): Eukaryota > Metazoa > Chordata > Actinopteri > Siluriformes > Pimelodidae > Duopalatinus > Duopalatinus emarginatus. The sequence goes on along the minus strand of JAOVVF010000010.1, from coordinate 12,689,043 downwards.
AACAACTAACATGGTTGACTCCAACATTTCCTTAAATTTTCTTAATTTTTTTCAAAATTATGTATATTATATAATATTTTAGGTTTTTTTTCTGTGCTTCAATGAAGTCCCATTTCCATGTGTTGTTATGCCAGCAGTGAGTGATGTCCCAATCACTCTGTTGTATGGCCAATATGTGTAACTGAAAAAAACAGGCAAGATTTGTCTCAGTACAACAAACACTCTCTTTATCATGAACAACATTAAAGTCTCATGCTTTAGTTCCAGTTAGTGCCAGAAATCCTTCCCAGAATCCTTTACTTAGGATACATCTTCACATGGCATGATTGGTATAGCTGACATACGTTGTTTTGGTGGGTAATGCTGTGAAAGAGAGGAAGGAAACAGAGTTTCATACTGTGCAGAAAAACAGTGAGGCTTTATGATGATGCTTTGTAAGGAGTGAGAGAAATGCGGCTGCTATATTTAACACAGACTTGTGGCATCACTTTCTGAAAGTGTGACTTTGAACCTGCAATATCACACTTCTCTATACCAAATTAGATTAACTCCAGGCTCAGTATGCTTGGTGCTCATTTGAGCTGTATGAAGACAAAGGAATTCCTACTCCTTCTTCCTCACATTGTTCCTTTGAGAACTGCTTCCAGGTGATAAGATTAAATCAGTCAATTTCTCGGTCAAGTGAAAGTAATTAAGAAATGATGAAAAAGAATGGGCCATAAATATACGTTCATTTTATGCCTTCTGATTTCAGGTCACACAATATATTTATAAAATTATCATAACATACAGTGACATATGGTGCACAAGCCATAACCTGTGAGTATAACGAGCCTGCTCATGAATGGCCATAAATAATAATATTCTGAAATAGCATGTATTGACACTGACAGACTGGCACAGACTGGCACTGCATCACAGTATACTGATCTGAATGAGTCTCTGAGCCGCATAGATCTGTGCTGGTGTTGAGCCTTAAGTGTAAACTGATGTATAAAACCCAGTAAAAGATAATCATATGTCTTTTTCTTCCAAATGCCAAACTGCACACCCCATTACATACCATTTATGTTACCAATTATGATTTTGGCTCGCTATCAGAGTCTCTTCTGGCACAGGAGAAAGAGCCTGAACATTTGCATTTAGTCTAATCAGATGATGTGGGAAAGACACAAAGCATCTTTTAATGATCAAAACTCTAATCATATATAAAGGAGCATCTTCCTGTATTGATGGGAAGATCTACATCCCTTATCCTGGTTTCTTGAGCCAACCAAGTGAATGTGTAATATACTCACTGCTGTTGTCCACACTCTCACACAGCTCCGTTTTCACCTCTCCATTTGGCCTTTCACTGGCCAGTTGACTGAGCTTGCTGGACATGGTGGCAGCTGTGACAATAGCCTTGAAGCTGCGCTTGCGTTTTGGAACATTTTGCTCAGGATGAAAGATAATTATATAGACTTTGGGCATGTAGAGCATTCCCAGTGACACAGATGCACTCAGGCTCAGAGACATGGTTAGAGTGGTCGTCTGGATGTACATCTATGATAGAGAGAGGAAGAATATTAGCATATCAGCATCTTAAAATCCATTATTGAACTAATGTCTGGCTACCCTCTAAACTGAAACATTTTGATGTCTGGATGCTGTTTTGCTCATTTAAATTGTCCTTTAAGACGATGTTACTTATGGTAGGATCATTTCCAATTTCATATCAGCTAGTTTTAAAAATGCCGCAACATATACTGTGTTTTCCTCTATTCTCTCAGCTGTACTTTGTTTATTAATATAATATAATCAATAGCAATAAGGTTTTGCCCACACTGTAGATTAATACTGATTTCTACATCAAAACATCATCTTAACACATTAGCTTTTAAGTCCGTTAGAAGAATCCAGGACGCTAGAGAATAAATAGCATATCTGATAAATTAAAAACGTTACAAGAAAGCCTCATAAAAAACCAAACAGCTCTACTGTAGAAGCAGCTGTATTAAAAAAGTAAAAGAAATAATGAAGAAATGCCTGAATAAAAAAAGAAAAGAAAGAAACTGCTACTTCTAGTCGTTATTTTCGACACATTTCAGCACTTTTGGAATAAAACAATTTCTCAGTGACTCCTTGAATTGTTAACTGTTCCAGCACTCTAAATGGGGTTCTACTGGGAACCTTTGCTGACTGAAAGGTAGACATCTAGACAGAACCTTTAAGGGTTTCAGGGTTCATCCTGAGTAACACTGTTAGATATTTTCTCAATGGCTAATCTTGGTGCTAGCTTCTATTTTTTATTCAATGGTGCAAACCTGGAATTAACAGGAGTCTGGATTTTGTAATTGTAATTAAGGACTTAATTCACCTGAATATAAATGCTCTGTTTGAATTGTTGTTTAATTAATCCTGACACCAGGCAGGATTAAATGCACACACACACACACACACACACACACACACAAAAGAAAAATATAAAGACCTTTATTATTATACTACGATTGCTTCTCCATTGCATTTTTGTGTTCTTAAAACAATTCCTGCCACATGGTTATTATAACTTCCACACACACACACACACACACACACACACACACCTAATTAAACAGTGGGAGAGTACAGAACTGGGACTATCAAACCTACAGTTCTCTTACATTTCCTTTCATTTCAGTCCTGTGATCTTATTATTATTATTTTTTTTTGCTAGCACACACAACTCCAGCACACTGTGAGTGCAGAAAAGAAGCTACAGCAGTGGTTTATGTTAAAAATGCTTGGCTGACTCTTTTGCCACTTCAAGAAAAGGATTACAGAAAATTAATCATATGAAAAGTAAATTGGCCTTATTAATAATATGCTTCAGTAAGTGCACTAGCTATACTGAAACTTGTCAGCACAGTATCTCTAGCATGGTTCTGGCCAGGCTTTTTTTTTTTTTTTTCTATGACAGGCAATAGATTTCCTGTATTAAAAGAACATACTCATCAGCAGTCACAGCCAATATGACAGAAAACATTACCAGTGAAAAATATGCACAGCAAAAACCAGCCTGTAATATCAGATATTACATTCACATCAAGTATAATAATTCATCAAACGCTGTATGAATTCCAAAAAATCAGGTGCTGGAGCTCATTTTCTTTACACCATTCGATATTACACTAATATAATGCTATGACATTTTAATAGAACATCTGAGAAAAACACACAGACGCAACTGCAGTGAGGAATGAACAAGCGCATATAGCATGTCTTTTACAGAAAGTAGGTCATCTTAATATGCAGATGATCATACCTTTAACATTTAATTAGCTACATAAGAAAACATGTTCTAAGCTAGATATGAGAAACCTTTCAATCTGTCAGTGAATGAAAATGATCCATCTCCCAGAACTGCTATTTCCTTTTGACTCTGCATATAAAATGTGATGTATGCAGAGTAGGCTGAAGCATTATTACTGCACACCTAATTAGCCTCCACAAGATCTTAACTGGCAGTGTGTATATAAAGCATATTTCAGTCTTCTCCCTGAAAATCATATAGTCAGGCATTGCCCTGCAGTTCTGTATGTACTACTAGAACACAAAGAAATGGACTAAAGCCACATGTAGTCACACTCGTCTGCCTTACTGCATTGCTTAATCTTCTGAAGAAGAAATACAACGCAAAGATAATCATAAAAGATGAAATATGTGTTGTCAACTTAATCGCGGTGTATTTGAGAGCATTTTGTACAAACGAACAATTAAAGAAAATCATTTTTTCTTCCTTACATGATATTATACAATGACTTATTAAACTCTACAAAGTACAAGATGCTTGTCAAGTTATGCATTTGTTTCCTCTGCCCTCTGAGGGGAAAGATACAGAATTCTGGCTGTTATCTTATATTGATTTCTGACAAAAGGTTATTTGGATGACCGGTTTTGCACATCCAGTTCATTTGCTCATTATAATAGCTTCATAATGGAATTTTGGTGATTTAAATGAGACATGAAATATAATCAATAATGATGAAATGTAAATTTCATAAATTTAATGTTAGTAAAATAGATTAGTACCAATGAGACATTCTGTTTTATCTGACCCCGTTCTATATGCCCTTAATGATATTTTAATAATTAAAATTTTGTGGGTAATGCTTTTCCACTAACATTCCTATAATTAATGAAAATAAATGGTTTATGCAGCAAAACATGCTTCGGGTTTAAGGCAAATTTATATTTTGGAAAATCATTTTTAAAAGAAGATAATGCAAAGATAGGATACATTTTTTGTAAAACATGCCTTTCCTGAGTTATCTGTATATTTGCTTTTGAAGTAAGCATGTGTTTACTCGCAAAATTAATAATTAATTTATTTGATTATTCATGCATTCACACATTCATGGCCCCATAACCCAACATCAGTATTCAACTTCACTCATGCTCTTGTGGTTAAATGGGCACAGACCACTACAGTAACACCTCAGAATCCAGTATTATTGCCCATCGTTTTAGAAGAAAACAGCCTTGACCCATTATGGCATCTAACCATCACCATAACAATCACTCAGATTCTGATACTTCCTGCTTCCAACACATCAAGTTTGAGAACTGACTGTTCACTTGCTGGCTATTATATTCCACCCATTGACAAGTGCCACTGTAACAAGATAATCAATGTTATTCACTTCACTTGTTAGAGTATGGATATATGGGTATGGTTATGATAACTTCACAGTAATCAAAGCGCATAATCAAACTGGGGATCACTGCTGCATCACCATGCTGGCCATAAACAAGTATTGAAACTAATTATATATGTATAAGCTTGCAGGTGTAAGCTCAAAAATGTTGCAAAAAAAGGCTAATAAATCATACTTCGAAAGGCTATGAAATCTTACTATGACTATCATCTTGAAGAAAACCCAGCTATTATGATGAAAATAAACAGAAACAGAGAAAAGTTAGAGTTAAGAATGATTAGCCTTGGTGAGTAACTAGTCTAAACCCAAATCCTGCACACAACATTTGTATACAATTAAATTCACGCAGGGAGCAAGTGTACCTTTGGTATATAAAATGTGTGTATGCCTGTCTACCATAAAGTATGCAGTATGCAGTATAACATAAAGCACAGAAAAATGCAGGCATATACTGCATTCATGTTCAGAGACTAATATCCGTTTGTGCAAAGTGTATAATGCTAGCCACTGTTCTTTTTTTGTCCCATATCACTGTTATCAATAACAAGATAACTCTCCTCCAGCAAAAGATATCACATGCATCAAGCAACTGGAATTGTCTAAGGGAGAAAATAAACAATCAGCATGGATATTACTCAAGCAGAGACTGTGTAATGATGCTACTGGGTTATTCACAGACACAAAACAACTGCACTAATGAACAGTAGGATGAAATATTGTGTGAGGGAAAAAAAAGGTTTATAGCCTTCCACTCATCAGCTGTAAAGTCTCATCAGCAATAAAGTACTGAGGTAATATCTGAACAGGGAACACTTTAAACTCAACACAGATCTGTCAGTTTATTTGTTTAGAACATGGTGGCTATAGCTAATATGACATGAATTCTAACATTCAGTAAAAATACAGTTTGTACAGCATAACACACAAAATATATCAGGCTTTCCAATGATGCCGTTTTGATTCTTTGGTTCGATAACAGTTTAATTTAGGAGCCTCTTATCGACTTTGTTCAGTATCTGGGATGGGCCTATGTTGATTTGTGCATAATGATAACATATGCGATGTGTTAGATTTCAGGCAAATCACCTTGCTAGTGTGGTAGTTATTCAAGATTAAACTCTAATTTAACATGATTAATTTGATTTGCATGTAAGCTGATTATATGAAGTAATGTATGTCAAAAATTTGTATTTGTACAAAGACATGCCTATGTGCATGCAGACAGAAATGCTCTAAAAAACAAAAAAAAAAACAAAGCATGTGTCTGGGCAGAACACCAGAATTAACATCCATCAAGAGGTTGTAAATTGAGTTGATATTAGAAACATGAAAAGGACAGAATTTAAGGTAAAAGAGTTCAATAAAACTGAATAGGACATAAATAAATGATAAACAAACAAGACATAAATTTAACCATGAAAACAAGTATGAAAGGTAAGAATTAATTTAATATAGATGTAAGGAATAATATTAATACCAAAAGGGGATTCTGTTGATGCATATTATCTCACCTGACTTCAAATAAGATGTATATACACATAAATGTGTAAAAATGTGTAAAACATTTTTTAACTATTAACACCACCAATATTTTATATCTGACAATTGATTGACAGATAAAAGGCGAAGAGATGGACATGGGCATTCAGCATAAATAACAGTGGTTTAAAAACCGTGGTGTAAACAATAAACATGAGATAATGGTAGTGAACGATGGGTCTTGGAAAAATATACGGCTTACTGGGGTATATAAAACTGTACAAATGTAGGGGTAATTTGGATTCACCTGCAGTCTTCTCTGTATGAGGGTCCCAAGTGTGTTCAGCTGAATAAACTCTTATTAGAAGAAAAGGACAACTGCCTCTTATGACTTCCATCTATTTTGACTTTATTGGATTTTTGGTTTTTTACTTAGTCTAAGTTTATTTATGTATAATTTCAACCACATTTTTAGACAAGAGTTTAATTTTTTTTTTTTTTGGCTTGCATCTTTTTCAATCAACTCATTGATCCAAATCCAGCAGTCTTGCACCTCTAGCTGGTATGAAAAAAAATAACACCACAGAGGTGTAAAGCAGCCTTTACCATTGCCAGGATTGCCAGGTTCGCCAATAATAAACGACTCTGGGCTCTTATTTTCCTGTCACTTTAAGTGTAATCATTAGAATACATAGGTTGTGTTTTTGTTTTTAGTGCTTATTTGCTAAAATACCTGTCTCATAAAGCTAAAGTGTAAGTTTGTACTGTCTTTTTTGTGTCCACAAACACAAAATAAATCAGAATTGCAACACTAATGCTTGAGAGTTTTCAGGTAGTTATGAAATGTGCTAGATTTAGTGGTCAAATAAGGAAGAAAGTGTTAAAAATATGTGCCACTCGACAAAACGGGTTATACTTTAACCTATGAAACAGACTTATTTTTTTAAACCTTCTAAAAAATAGTATTTTCTAATCAAGTACTTTTTAGACCTTTAACAATTTTACTTTTATAAGTATCAGAACTGTAATAAGTAGGAACAATGTATATTAGTTAATAATAATAATTTATTATAAACTAATATGCATATTTCTAAAGCCATTTTCTTTTCATATATACCTGTATATATAAACTTTTAGATTCTTTCTTGCCTTTACTGATATAATTTTTTATATATATATA
>JAOVVF010000010.1:12637566-12681605 GCA_028565595.1 Duopalatinus emarginatus | reverse complement strand
GACCCATAAAGCTATAAGAAGATCTAATTATAGTAGCTAAGGCTTATCCCACACATGTAAAAACACAACAGGGGATTCTTAATTCATGAACTCACCCGCTCTGCAGATTGTGCCGTCCCAAAGAAGATTGGTATGAAGGCAAGCCAAATGATGCAAGTGGTATACATAGTAAATCCAATGGGTTTGGCCTCATTGAAGGTCTCTGGTACTCCTCTGGTTTTGATGGCATAAACAGTACATGTGACCATTAAGAGAATGCTATAGCCTAATGAACAGATGAGTGAGAGATCCGATATGTCGCATTTGAGCACACCACGGGCGTTTTCAGGGTCCTGTGTGCGTTGCTCACCATAATCCACAAAGGTGTGTGGCGGGTCAGCGATGAACCACACTAACACACCCATGAGCTGCACTGAGATTAGACTGAAAGTGATGAACAGCTGGGAGGCAGGGCTAATGAAACGTGGCGCCGCCACTGAGCGCTTGCCCTGCTCAAAAATGCGATGAATGCGGTTGGTCTTGGTGAGCAGTGCAGCATAACTGAAGCACATGCCCAGGCCGAGGAAGAGCCTGCGGAAGGAGCACACAGCCACTCCGGGAGCTGCAATCATAGGAAATGTGGTGATGTAGCAGAGAAATATTCCCGTCAGCAGCACATAGCTCATCTCCCTGCCTGAAGCACGTACAATCGGTGTATCATTGTAGCGTATGAAGGTGATTATCACAAATGTGGTGGCTATGATACCCAGAATAGCGATGAAAACTGGTACCACGGCCCAAGCAGAGTGCCACTCCAGCTTAATGATCGGGATGGGCTGGCAGCCAGTGCGGTTGTGGTCGGGCCGCTGCTCATATGGACACAGCTGGCACATGAACTCGTTGGCCTGGTAGTGGTATCCCTCGCAGCGCTCACAGTGCCAACAGCATGGCACGCCTTTCACCACCTTCTTTCGCTCCCCAGTCTGACAGGGCATGCTGCACACTGAGGCCGGCACAGAAGAGTCCCCAGTCACCCACTGCATGACACCCATCTGGAAAGGTATACAAGTGTAATTATGGGTATCCATGCTAAATTAGGATGTGCTCTTAGCATGTTTTTGCAAAATTTAATCAAATGGAATTAATGATTGAACTGTTTTAGTCTCATCATCTACACACTGTGTACAGAGTTAAAAGCACCAACACTACCATCTATCTTAGTAATAAACATTTTTTTTTCATTGAACTTTTACTTAAAATAAAATTTCAAATCAGCCAAACATATTAATTAAAATGCAATAACACAAATGACATTCCTTACATTTAAATGCAGATGATCTGTCCAGTGGCCAATGACTTTGTACTCAGCAGAATAGTTAGTAATTTGATATTGGAAGATGTCGTATCGCCCAGGAGCGTCTCCATTCTCGTTGAATGTTACAGGGGTTTTTGCACTACCTGTTAGAAAAAAAAAAATAAAGATACATTTGAACTAATTTTCCAGTTATTGTTTAACACAGAATTTGATATTTCTATCTCCAGAATAATCATTATCTTTCCCTCATGTGTTGAACTATATTTATGTAAAGCAGACTATATGATTATAATCAGAGTGAAACTGATGTCCAGGGTTATACTGATATGATATGCAGTTCACTAATTCTTCATAAAGCCTCAGCAAATGTTCAAACATTATCATGCATTACAGCTTCATCAACATAAGCCATACTCCACTTTCTCACAGGCCTTTTGGAATTTCAGATCAAGCATTTTAGGAGACAACAGCGCGATTAGCGAGGACAGTAATACAAATGAGCATCTCGAGAGACAACAATGTGATGCATCATTAAAACACCTGCAGAGAAGCAGCTTGCACAGGAGCCAAGGGCCTACAAGACTCAATGTCTACAAAAATACAGTCCAGCCGGGTTCAGTCATCTGTAAAAGCCCATGAGTAAATTAAAACATTCACGCACATTATGTCTAAAGCACTTTATTGCACCATAACACCAGGCAACACAATTCACTGCTGAATCCCATTAAAACCTCCATATGTCTCCTCATCACAGCACATGGCTGTGACCATTTCTCAATTAGCCACATGATTTGCCTGCCTTGAACAAGTACTGATTCAGTGATTGAATGACTACCAGACTCAGAAGATGTTGTGATTAAACAAGGCCAGGCTTAATCACAGGTTAGAGCCATTTTGTGAACTCAATTATAAAAGTGCTATTCGAAATAGGGCTGCATAAAACCTGACAAGATAAAATAGATGTTTCAGTAATTAAAAAATCTGTCTATTAAAGATGCAATTAAAGTCGTAACCTTTTGTAATTTAGGCTTAATGTATGTACACAAGTGTATCCTTTTGCTGCCTGCATTTTACTGTAAGAACACACTGTAAATCTTCTCCACCTGTAATGAACCATCTGATTAAAAAAAAGACTTACAATTAAAAACAGTGAACATGGTTTAGTTAAGCTGCTTTACACATGAAGATGTCACATCCATCTAATTTAATATCAGAACAAGTAAAAAGTAAATCAGTTCATAGAGCGCCAGAGCAAACAGAGAACAGACAAATACAAAATACACAGTATATCTTTAGTACTGTGCAGAAAAGATTTAACTTAATTCCAATGACACATCCCAACACTCTCCTGTCTTAATCATAAACAGTTTCATTCCATTAAACTCACTAAGCACGACCTGATAGTGTGTGTGGAACAGCTTCTAAAACATATGGGGAATCAGAGAGAAATTTGCATAGCTCATGCGCTATAATCAACGAAGGAACTGCTGTTTAGAGCCATGCTCTTTTCTCAGTATCTTATAAAAATAAACGTGTGTATGAAGCCAGTGAAGCGCCTGTGACTGCAGATGAGTTGGCAATTGCCCACAGGCAGCTGTAGTTTGCAGAGATTCAGAGCTTCATGCTATTCCGGATTCATTTATAAGCTGCTTGTTTAGTCAGTCCTGTGTCAGTTAGAACAGAACAATGAAAGCAAATTGTTCAGTCATGCAACACTGTACATTGAAACACGATGCACTCTAAGGTATCTACAAAAGCTGTGTGATAAATACACATTATTACACGTTATATGTAAAAAAAAAAAAGTGTCCTGGGCCTTGAATCAATTGCATCTAACCTTTCAGGTTTTCGTCACAGATAAAGAGAATGTATATAGCATATAGGCCAATCTGCAGCATGTATATTATGTGAACAGTCCTATGGCATATTCTGTTATTATGTTTCAATTGGAACATACATCTGATTTAGTAGCTATGTTTCCCTGAATTTCCATCAAGAATATAGCAATAATAGCAAATTTCTACAAGTATGCTTTTACACTGGCAGTATTCTCAAGTGAAATGATTATCAGCTTTCCTTCAGTAAATACTAACCTATCTACACAAATACATGTCTCAGACACTCTAGAGCTACCACATTACAGGATTAATGCGTTTCGAGGAATAAGGGTTGATCTCATAGTTAAATGCGTTTCGAGGAATAAGGGTTGATCTCATAGTTAAAGTGCCATTTAGCCCTTACAACTCTTTCACATAAAACCATTCTTTTACCATTTACCATTTTTAAGGAATCTAAGAAAACGTGTATTATCCTTTCAAACATATGCTAATCTAACCCTGGCATATTTTTCTACAAGCATGCTTTGCTCACAATTTGGTTTCATTCTGCTTTCATATGAATAACAGCAATAAAAGTAACAGGGTTGAGTTAATTAAAAACAATAGTAAATATACAAAATGTCTTTAACTAGCATCCATACCCGTGGTATTAATAAGAACATAATAAGGACAATTTGCACAAAACATAATGCACAATTTTTCTAACCCAGAAGCAACATTGTGGTTTATCTCCCAGTATTAAACTCATTTATTGAATTGATCTGGCAGTATTTTTGTCCTGCGTTGAAAAGGTTATCCTTATAAGAAATGTGGGGAACCTCCCTGAGGCATGACCTCTGACCTCATAAAGTCATCCATAGTCTGGCAGCAATCCCTCACTCTGACAGGAGTTAATACTGGATGATTTTGTCCTCAGAAGTGAAGAAAATATAACCAATAAGAAGCAGGACAGACTAGGACTATATCATGCTTGCAACATTTCCAAAGAGCTCATGGTAATCCATTTATTTTGGATCTAATGTTGCATTCACAACATAATAGTACCTTAAAGCCATGACAGACTTGTCAAGTAAAAGCTCTGCATTGTGTCATGTTTAGCTGATTAAGCATTTTGCTTGCACTGTGGACCCTGTGGTGACTTGTCACATATCATTTTTTAGCTTTTTAGCCCTGAAGTTAAACACAAAATACTGGGTCTAGTTGGGTAAAAAATGAATATCAGACCTAGTGCCTGCAGCATGCCTCATAGTCCCTTGGAGCGACTTGCTAATATAGGCATTACATTCCTATACTAAACACTCATTACCAGGCAATGTCACCGGCATGCTACATTACTGCCATTATTTGTCGTAATGACAGACTTTAGGACAAACAAGGTCTTCTGTAATCAACAACTAGTGACATAATGGCTTTGTATTTATTTTTGACAGTATAGACAGTTATTGACATTAATGACAGTTGAATTTTTTATGGCGTTTACATCAACCATAAGTTGATGTAAGAAGATGTGTTATGAACGTACTATTGCATTTTATTTTGACTAAACATGACAGAATGTCAGAGGCCAGACAGTTTAAACATCAGGTTTCCTTCCAAAATGTTCCCAAAAGGTTAATTATCATCTCTCTCTCTCTCATCTATCTCTTGCACTTTCTCTCTGTATTTTTTTTTTTTTTTTTTTTTTGGGGGGGGGGGGGGGGGGAGAATAAAAAGTCTTGTAAGAGTTAGGACTAGTGCCCTGGGTCACAGGACCCAGAATATCCTAGATGTAGTTTTAATTCCTGAAATTAAAACAGCTGAAATATCTTCATATACAGTCAGAAAATGACACAAATAAATTTCGTTTCTTCCACATGAAGTGATATGGAGTCAACACTGGAAAGCTATTAGCCACTCTGTTGGATAAATGAGATCAAATCCAACATTTTTTTGTAAATATCAGATGCACAAATTTCACCCATGTTAATACTGTGAAGCTATGGAAAGCAATACACAGGGGAAAAAAGTGTGTTGGTTTGTGTAGGTAGCTACACCCCAAAATTTACACCATTATCAAGTTGGACTGAAAGGAAAATCTGATTGAAAATAAAATCAACCATAATGTTGCTGATCAGCCAAGATATGCTTTGTGCCTAATGTTTTCTTCAATGGAGCTTTCATAGGTAATGATGCTAAAAAAGAGCTGAAACAAAACGGTATAAATAGACAGAAGAAACGTCAATAAAAACAACAAGAAAACAAATATAAAGCATGAGGACAAAAGAATAGCTTGTCATGCTAACTAGAAATCAGACTCCAGTGTCCTGAAGACACTCCTGTGGCAAAAAAAAGTGCTGATGCTCAAGAGTCCTTATAAATAATAAATAAATGTCTCCTTAAAGTCACCATATCTACTGTTGTCTTTGTTAAACAGTATAACTTTTAAAAACTGATTTCTTTAATAGTAGTCTTAGATTATGTAGAGAAATGACCATACAAGTCAGCTGTTACTATTGAACCCAGAACATATTAGAACAGCCATATTAATATTAACCCACTATTTAATTAACAGCTGGCACTACCATCATAGCTGATGTTACAGAAAATGAATCAACACCTTTTGACAAATTAGATCAGAAGAATTCAGCAATGATATGGTATATCATGAATTAATGAACCAGACAAAAACACATGAACTCGATCTAGGTATTTAAAGAGAGCAAATGGAAGCTGGGTTTTATAGGTTTATAGATATAGAGGTTGTTACCTAGTCACAAACCAACTCCAAATCATTACACTTTCTCTAAACAACGCTGAGTGACTGGTGGTGACTATGACACTATATGACCTAGGTGTCTTTAAAAACAAACAGAATTCCACATTACTAAAACATGCTACATATGCAATGGATAGTGTTGTCACCTCACAGCAAATAGGGCCTGTGTAGGAAATCTCTGTGTAGAGTTCTGAGCAGGTTTCCTCCAGGTATTCTCTGGTTTCCTCTCGCAGTCCAAAAACATGCAGTCAGGTGAATTATAGATACTAAATTGCCCTCAGGTGTGAGGGTGTGTGTGAATGTGTCTGTGTCTACTCTGTGATGGACTGGCAATTTGTCCAGGGTGTATTTTTCTGTCCTTTACCCAATGAATGTTAGGATAAACTCTAGTACCCCCATGACCTGGTAGTAGGATAAGCAGCTTAGACATTGAGTGAGTATACCATAGAGAATTAAATCTGTGCTTTTCAAGGTCACCAGTGTTCTAACCACTTATCATCTCCAAACACACACACACACATATAGCTCATACACCAGGTTAATTTAAAGAAGCACTCCACACTCCTGAAACACATTAAATATGTTTGTACTGAAATATATGTGATGTGTTTAGCGATTCTGGTGCATATTTATAAGCGTATTGCTGATGGGTTTTTTTTCCTGTTAGAGGATATCAGCTGTCTGCTATGCTGACGTATCAGCAAGACCTTTCTTTCTCTTTCAACTCTATACCAGTGACATTGAATGTCATATAAATGTGAAATCCAACATAGAGACAGCAATTGCTGAACTCAGTGTTTCAGCAGTGGCAATCTGTTAGAGCAAAGACTTAGCTCGGGTAGTTAGCTGTCTACGAGATCGACAAGCACAATGGCATTGATCTGTTTGAGCAGTGTACAGATGAGAATGAGAAAGAGCTGGACAGAATAAAAAACTAGGGCACTGATTCAGCAGCAGTCTTTCTAGGAATAGAGATGAAGCACAGGTTTAATCACACTGCCATGAATCAGGAGACAGTCAAACAGGCTTGTGGGTATTGTAGCAAACATAAATATAACATGTCAATAATTTTTCCACCTAAAAAGTCAATTTAGAATTTTAATACAAAATATATTACAGACGTTTTGAAGGTATTCTCACTGCCTCATTTCTGACCTTTTGTGTTCTGAGATCTGGTTAGTAATGCATGAGTAATTCTCATGTATATTATCTATGCATGGACTTTTGCCATGTTTTTAGTAAACTTCTGCACACAGATCCATACTGTCTGCCATATTTGTCTTCTTGAAAATGGTATCGTTTTTTTCCCATAGCATAAAGTATCACTCCACATAAGATATGGGTAGGAAGTAGGAGAAGACATAGAGAGTAGAAAGTGAGCTAATACACAAGTAATTCCAATGGTAAATCTGCTATTGAATAAAACTTTGTGTACAAATGGCATTACTGAGACAAACAACGTATTTTATGGCAAATGCATACTAAGACATGATAATATGAGGCAAACATATCTTGACAGAATGAAAACTTTTGGAGTGGTGAAAAATATAATATTTGGCCGAATATGAAGGCCAGTCCTTTAAGGGTCATAATACTAAGTGAACAAGACAGTAGTTGTGAAGAGACTAATTGTCCAATTAAACCAGTGCATTCCACTGAATCAGCCTGAGACAGTGATAGCTCTTACCGAAGTACAGACAGACAGCGCTAATTAGTGCTGAGACCTAGCTGTCTGAGATCTCTACTTTATTGAGTGCATCACAGAGTATTGATCGCTCTCTTCTTTTAAAGCTAATCAGTACCCTACACACATGCTGTGAAAGAAGAAAGGGTATTTGCTCTAGCTAGAACATACTGAGTGATTTTCCACCTACTTAATCAATTATTATGTCTTATCCAATGGGTAACTCAGAGAATATCGACAGTGGGGAAAATAAGGAAATGAAATGTTTCTGGGTCAGAGTTGGGATCACAGCTGGGAGTGTCAGGAAAATGTTGTCTTTAGTCATTAAATAAGGCGGTCTTTCTATGTAATGTCTTTATAATCAAGGAATATTCTGTGCAAAAAGTCCAATACAGTATAAAATAATTAAAACATAAACCATTTATAATCCTAAACAATCCTAAAATAAATAAATAAATAAACAAACAAACAAACAAACAGATAAATAAATAAATAAATAATCCTAAAACCTAAAAAAGGACTTTTTTTTCCCCTGAAATTCCCACAGATATGAAGACACGGTTCTGTATGGTTCTATATACAAGAAAATCTATAAAAGGTCCCTCGCAGGCAAACTTTATGTCATGCAGTCATTATGTAGATGTACAGAGTTTTTCGTTTTTTTCAAACTTTGATTTTACTCAGCTCTAATGAAATATCTCTGGTACTTGCCTGTATTTCTCATAAACAGTTTCTTTCCAATTATCTTACTGAACCGGACCTGATACTATGTAATCCCCTTGAAAACATATGGTATGCCACAGGAATTAGCATAGCTCAAGTACTATAATTAACAAGGATACTGCTGTATAGAGCCATGCTCTTTTTCAGCATCCTAACAGTCCCATGGTTGTGGTGATATTCTGACTGTATTTACACTATCCTCTTGTCCTACTATCAAAAAATACAGAACAGAGAACCTGTATTGCTGCTAATCCCTGAACATAACCTTCAATCATAAATGTAAAAAAAATAAACCGTATGATTGTTTGATATAATGAAATGTTGACTCTGTAAGTGATATCATTAATCTAATAAAACTTTTTGAGGGATATTATTTCATCACTGTGGCATAATATTAAGCAAACTCTAATTACATTGGACACAATCACCAACAACTTTCAGAGATTTCCTGGAACACAGATAGCAGTATTAGCCCTGTGGTCACACCCAAGCTTAATGAATTTATTTTATGTCGCAAACCTTTCAAATTACATTTCAACATTTGTTAAGCTGAGCAATGCAATCATGCACTGCTTTAAAGAGTCTGCAGAATCCTTCTTCCTATTTGTCTTTCACACCCTCCAAGGTGAGATAGGTATTTTAATCTTATTCTCAGAAGATGTTATGTTTGGGGAACAGGAGAGAAAAAGGCATAATGAATCTAAAGATGTGCAAATTTGTACAATATACTAGTGCAAATCATGACATAGGCAGCAGATAAAGAAAATCTTTAAAATTTTCTGCCTGAATTTCTCAAAATATGTTCATTCAGTTACTCAACAGTCAGACTTGCATATTAGTGTAACTGTCATAAATATACCTCATGGTAATGTTATTAATATGGCAAGATTGTTTGATGCTAGATCCTACCAAAACAAACATGGAAAAATGTTGAAAATGTCAATGCAGTAATGCTTTGGATTTCTTTTATTGCAGTAATCAAAAAAATCAAATGTCAAAGCACAAATACATTGGTGATGATACCATCAGGGATTCATCGATACAGGTACTGTTTGCAGGAATAGCGGGGACATTTAGTTATGAGATATCACAATTCCGACAACTGACACCAGGTGATGCTAGGTGTGACATAATCCTAAAGTAATTAGGATTAATGAACATTCAGTCATTATCTAAGTCAATATACTAGGTTGCAAGAGGTGCTGGAGTCTAGCATTCATGTTTGCCTTTCTATAGTTGTGAGAACTTTCTCTAACATCACTGCACTCACTTCACTGTTATCGGACTATAATTTTTTTTGTGTATACATATATGGCATTTGGCAGATGCCCTTATTCGGAGTGACTTATTTTCTGCTCAAGTAGTTACTGTACATACTGTATACATAACCTACTATACATATGTGAACTTTACATAGTACCATCTACACAGGCACTTTAATGTAATATTGTAAATAATAATGTAGATGCTGACCGCATTTCATTGGCTTTGTACCTGTACCTGTGGTGCAGAAATCATGATCAAGCAACATGAAATGACAGCAAATTCACCTACTGATAACTGAATGATGGACTTGCCAAAACAGATTAAAATCTAAGTGTGTTGTGCTCTATCTCCTGCAAGTAGCTTGCATAAAAACGCATCATAGACATGTCCACTTTTTTTAGTGATCTAAAAAAAAAGATAAATAAAATTGAAAAATATTTTGGCATGTAATCTTAAAAATGAAAAACACATGTTAAAGAAACATGATTTTATGATTTTTATAAAATAGCAATATAAACATGAATGTTAAAACAAAGATTGTTTAGAACAGTAAACACAATAACACCAGAATATATCCAGGACGTGAAGAACTGATGTACAGATAAAGGATTAAAGCAAATTAGAACACTGTCCCAAGTGAATTCACTACCACTCTATTAGCCAAACCCTAGTTTAAACATCCTAAAAGTTTGTAGATGTATATCTGCCAGCAGTGCAGGAGCTAGTCAAAGAGAAATTCTCAAATGAATGTTTCCAGGAAGTGAGGAGTGCACAGAATATACATGAATGATACAGATGAAGAAAATAAGCAGGCAGTACTAAAAAGCAGCAAATATGAAGGAGGAAATGAATGGGTGGATAAAAGTAAAAAAAAAAAAAAAAAGTGCAAGACCCGGTTTTGCAATAGCTTAAGTACAATCCACAGTAAAGGAAGCTGAAAAGAAGCAATGAAGACTGCCAAGGAATTAAGTCATTACAAACATACACATAATTCAGTGCTACAGAGAGCAAAATGAAGGCTGTGTCGGCTGATTGGAATTTGTTGATAACCATTAGAGAGGAATCAACCTTTAAAAAGAAGCAGTTAGGTGTCAGTGCATATGAATGGAACTGTAATGAAGGGGCTTTTGGTTTAAATACAGTACATCATCTCCTCTCGCATCACACGAGGTGGGGTGAATAGTTTGTTAGCAGTAAAAGAAATGAAGAAACTCACCGTTAAAGCTGACATTGCGGATGTAACCCAACAGTTCCTTGCCATCGATGTTGCTCATCCGAAAACAGAGTCCCGGGTTTCCGGAGCACAGGTCTCGGTGCATGCGGTGAAGAGCATGAGCCATGGCATAAACTGCGTCCATCACGAACTGCACTTTCCCCTCCTGCTCGAAGCTGGAGTCCCTGCCCACCTTCTCCAACCCTACCAGCAAGCAGGATGCATTAGTTAGTTAAAGCAACGTCAAAAACACAGAAAAACCAAAGCTAAGGCAGTATAATAATGATGATGTAGCAGAAAAACCTGCAGAGAGGAGCAGGAGAAATAAGGCTTGGCTGAAGAAATGAACAGTTGTTGTTTTTTCTCGGTTCCTTTGGCACTGTTTCAATATAGTGCATAGACTGTCTGAGACTTACTTACCTGATAATTTATTCATGTACACAACAAATTCATTTTGTTCCAAATAGCAGTAATCAGCTGAATATTTGCTATTTTTTTTTAGCCCGTCTCTTGTTTTATTGCCAAACTGATTGTATTATCATTAATCTTAATGATAAATTTAACAGAGTCAGAAGATATTTGCATGCTGGTGTGTGTGTGTGCGTGTGTGTGTGTGTGTGTGCACGTTGATTTTCTTCTATTCTATTAAGATGATTTAATTTCATAAAGGGATTACACGAAACTTGATTGTCTTCTTGATCTCCTTTATTTTTTTGGCTGTTTCTTGAATAAAACTAGCATGATGTTATTTCATTGTTTTTAAGAGATGACACAGAAACACCATATTTACTAAACAAATTTAGAAGAATAACTGATCTAACTTCAGTGATCACACCCTTCCCATAATAAGAGAATTAAGTGAATGTACTGAGAATATATTGAAGAGTCTCTGTGTTGTCTAATGTTCAGGGGAATAGAATCAATAATATTTTTGTATTGTAATGACATTATTCATCTGCTGCGTTCACTGTTGACCTTTAGATGAGACAGATCAGTGTTTATTTTGTGTAACAGTGTGAAACTGACAGTAGTTTATATTAGACCTGGGTGATAAAACAGTAGGAGTATGTAGCCTGATAGACGTCAAACGTTTAATATTTTCACTTAAATGCATTGAATGCAAACCACCAATAATGCACATAATGAACACACAATGTTTAATTTTATGAACAAACACTAAACGTGCTCCCACCCTGGCTCTTAAACAGCCAATCATATTCTTTAAAACTGAAATTTGCGATGAGTGAAAGTCAAACAGCCAATGATTTAACAGGTTTTAACTTGTTGTATCCTGGAAAATGAGTGCAGACACTAAGGAAATTGTAAAGAAAAAAGTATAAGTCAGCTCTCTATTATGGTAGTTTTTTCCTTTCTTTTTCTTTTTTTGTTTGGAAAACTGTTGTATAACCTGTGCAGTATAACCGTTTTTTTTTCTTTTAAACACATTCTATAACATGTATATTAAGGTGAAATCATCCCTTTAAACTTTATTTCTTTATTTCTGAGCTTAAATTGTTACCTGATTGATTATGGAGTTAATTCTATGACAAAAGTTTTAAAGTTAATTCTATGACAAAAGTTTCTAATATTCGTTCTTTGTTTATTCTTTTCTCTTTTCTTTTCTTCACTTTCGTTTTATTTTCCTCTATTTTTCTTTTTCCTTTCTTTCTTATCCCCTTTCTTTATTGCCCCGAGTTTCGGTTGAGTATCTGTTCAAAAATAGCTGGAGACAGCACCTTGTCCTGGTGGAGCAGATGCCATCGCAAGCAGTCAATGAGCTATGTTCAAAGTACTTAGGGGAAAGTGGGACACTTTAAAATGTGCCGGTTAACTACACAATCTAGCATAGGTTATAACTTTTATACTACGACTGGTGCTTAACAGAACTTCATCACTAGACAGAAAAAGTGCTGTCCTATTTTCACACTCTTGTGAAAGCCCCCTCCCCCCCACCACCACTTTTTTTATGCTGTCACTCATTGTACCATGCCCCCCAACCCAGATCATGGTCAAAAGTCTGAAACTGAATCAATACGAGCTGAAAGTGAAAAAAGTCTGAATCTGAAAACAAAAAGACCATAAATAACAAAATATACATTAACCTGAAAATGAAAATAAATCATTTATTTAAACTTTATTTAAAAGTGTATTTAAACTGAAAAAAAGACATTTCCTACTTCCACTTATTTTTATTTTGAATATATTGTTGTATTTTTCAAGACCTAAGACGTGAACAAAACTTAAAAAAAAATAGAATTGACTCCATAATTGACTTGATCATGATCATTAATGATCATTATCAACTGAATTAAAATATTTTAATCATTATATACTTTTTTGCTATAACACCCAGCTCTAGTTTATATTAATGTGATCATTCTTATATATTATTATTTCTTTGCTAATGCTCAGTCATATCAGGCAGATGCTCCATATAATCTAAGAGTAATAATACACTAAATAAATTCTTATTAAAATATAACATTTAAAAGCTTTAAATTTACTGACGGGGTTTCGAGTGTCAGCACTTTGTAACGGCCAGTAATTATTCTGCCATGAGAAGGTTTTCCAGACTTTCTGCTATTATTTTTTCTTATTTACTTAAAGAATAAAAAGAAAAACCTGGGATTTAAAATTCTGTTGAACTGCTAATATGTAAGTGATAACTTTTATTGTGGACATTCTAGTACATAAACATGACCATAAAAGCTTAAAAACATGACATTCTTTAATAATTAAAACAAATTGTTGGCAGATTGTTGTGAAATAAGATGAATACTGTGGGACATGCTGTTAGAGGAAAATTATTACTTTAATTGACAGCACACCCCAACATGGTTTATTTCTCATTTATCCTATATTGGAAAAGACTTTGTTTATCACTTTTGTGTTAAAAAAAAAACACACACACACACATACATACAAACAAGAAGCATGTATAGAAAAAAACATTCAAAGTCAATAGATTGGGGAATTTAATGGGAATGTCGTTGTTAATATAATTAGCACAACATTCTTCAGTAGTGTCACGTGACTGCAGCTGTGCAACACGAGCTGCGTGTGCATGTTTATTGAACAGACTATTTAAGCCCGGCGCTGCCATGTGCACTGAAAGGACTTTATGAACCCTGATTACTCTGCTCTGAACCCTGGCTCTGTGGATTTCCCTGCCTTGGATTCTGATCCTGTCCTGTTCCCTGTTCAGTTTTCAGTTTGGTTTATGCTTGTTTATGTTGTCTTTATTAAAGCATTTCTGAGTTTACGTCCTGTCCCGTTTGTGAGTTTAATGTGCACTCACCCCGGCGACGTTGCAATATTAGTGATGAGTGGCATAATGCATGACCGACAGCTTAATCAGTGAAACTAGGATCTCAATTAGGCTTTACTTACGGAGCTAAATTCAATTTGCCCTCACTGATACCACTGAGCATCTGCTTTGTCTCACTGCTTCCTTCATATCATAGCAGTTGGACATTATGCTAAAATTTGATTAGAAAATTAGATACATGACAAATTAATTAAACGGATTATCCTTCATGATGAGATTAATAAAGAAAAATGCCGCTGTCATAGAGAGCAGTGCTTAATACATGTCTATTAATGCTGCCCACCTTTCCCAACCAAATGTTTACCACAAATGTTAAAAAGCTTGTCAGGCAGCATAATGATGACGTATAACAAATATCAAATATCATGTTTTGCTGATTTATGAATTTATGCTTAATACTACATCAATGCAGTTACTAACCAAAAGTTGTGTTGATACATGCTAAATAATCCAAGTAAGAAATTCACAGAAAGTTAATTAGTTCTTTTGGACACAAGGTTTAGTGGAAAAAACATTTTATTACTCATGCAAATAAGAGAATGCAGAGAATGAATAGAGCACTATTTTGACAGACTTTTAGAAATGTCCTAAAACCATTACATTAGTCATTCAATAAATTATTTGCTAAAAGCATTCAACTGTCATATGAATCATAGTGCAGAAGAATGTCAAGTACCCAAGTCCAGACATCTACATTCAGCAAGACTGAACCAGTATATTATTATGCTGAGCTTATATATATATATATATATATACTGGTTAGTATAGTATACTGAATAGTATTGGTTTTAATGAACAAATAAATGTGTGCTAAGGAACAGCATCATTATTCATCCAGGATCAAACATGACTGGTTTAGAACCAACAACCTGTCTTTGAACATAGACAAAACTAAAGAGACGGTTGTTGACTTCAGAAAAACGAAGTGTGATCACTCTCCACTGACCATCGATGGCTAGAATCAACACACTCCATATCCAATAAGCAGCATCTCCACTTTCCGTGAAGGCTAGGGAAAGCACACCTCTCACCTCCTTTCCTCACTATACCCTAGTATCCTTAGTAGCTGTATCACTACCTGGTTTGGAAATTGCACCATTTTTGGATGCAGCAGATAGTAATAACAGCTGAGAAAATCATTGGTGTCCTTCTGCCTGCCATCACAGACATTAACCCCACATGTTGCATTCACAAAGCAAACAGCATTGCAATCACATGCCCTTCACACACACTGTTCACCCTCCTACTGTCTGGAAAGAGGTACCAAAGCATTCAGGACTTCACATACAGACTGTGCAACAGCTTTTTCCTCAAGCTATCAGACTCCTCAACAATCAGAGTCTGTTTGCATTACTATGTTTACATTACTGTTCCACTAAACAATATCATTACAGTATACAGCATTCTATTTCACTTACATTACTCCCTCTGTGAACTGTAAAACTGCACTGTCTCCTCTCTCTTGTATGTATTGTTATTGTACTTGTCCTGTGTTGTCTTGAGTTGCACTTTGTGTATTGTGTTGGTGAATCGTTTTATGTAGCACCTTGGTCCTGGAGAAATGTTTTACATTTCATTGTGTCCTGTACACAATCATACAGATGCTGTAAATAAGATACTGAACTGAATGTAATGAAAGTATATTGAAGGTGTTTTGCAATGTTCAGAAGAACAGAATTAATAATACAATTTCTGAAATGTAATGAGATTATTCATCTCCTGTGTTCACTGTTGACTTTTAGACAAGAACAGCTGTTCTGAAGGTGTTTCATTTTGTGTAACAGTGTGACACTGACATTAGGAATGCACTCATTCAAAGACATTATTACTATAGTAACAATAAGCCACAGAGACTTGTACTGCAGAGGCTATATTAATAGTAATATTAGGCCGAAAGAAAACGTTTATTTAACATTTCAAGAGGTTTCGGGCCAGTAGTGTTTCTGCTGTGGGGCGATTTTACAGAAAGAGTGTTAAAGCTTTGGCTTCACCATGTTTAAACCATCTCCCACGTTCCATGACTACATCTAGCCAGATGGCCACGCCCAGCCTTAATACTCTGGTTCCCACCTGTTTTGTGTTTCTGAGGCACCTGCACCAAGCTGTGGATCAAGTTGGATATCTGGTAACTGATTTGTGCTCACCTTGATACTAGCCTGTTCCCAGATAGTCTTGTGTGCCATGGATGGAAAGACAGTTTATAGCTGCTATAACTTAAGTGATAACAGCGCTAACTTGTCTTGTGGACATTTCATAACACTAAACATGGCTATAAAAGCTTAAACCATAGCATTAGTGATTTAACAAATAGTTTCCTAAAAGCTTTGAAATGGACATATGAATCATAGTGCAGAAGAGTGTCAGGTACCCAAGTTCACATGTCTGTATACAATAAAGATGTGCAGAGTACAGTCATTCTGAGATGACATAAAGGAGCAAAAAAGAAAAGCCCTCGTTGTTGCACATCATATTACTTCTTGGGAATTGTTGCTGCAGTTACATAGAGTTAATGGGATAATAAATTAAGCCAGTTCCATGTACCAGAACTGTAGAAATCAACAACAGCAAACAAGCTAACGAAAGAAAAGGAGACCGAGCGCTCAATAAACAAATAAGAGATCAATACCTCGGAAACCAACAAACTAATAAGACACAAAGCAATGCAGAAAGAGAAACAGTATGGCCATGGCAGGAACTTTGTGAAGGAATGTTGAGAGTGGTGGTATTTGTTCAGATTATGCATTGCCTTCCATAATTCCAATGACATTATACATAGCGGTTACAAGGAGTCATCAGGAGTCTCCAGTTTTGTCAGCACAGGTCCATTGTGGCTGCAGGCTTTCATTACAACCCAGGAAGCACAAGTCACACCTGGTTTCACTTAGTTAATCAGTTCATACTGGGCTCCAAATAACGATCCAATGTGTCTCCTGTTTGGCTGAAATAAAAACCTGCAACCACACCCATCCTTTGTGGATAAGATTGAAGACCCTGATTAACATCATCCACCTGAGATTAAAGCCTGCATTTATGCCTCACCACTCCACTGATCTCTGCTCACACTAATACCAGTGGGGAATTTAATTAATGCACTCCGTTCTACTGACTATATTTCTTCTTTATATATGTAGGTTTTTTTTTATTCCACTACATTCAACCATTTTACCAGTTTGTCTGCTGTGTGTAAAGTGTGTAAAATGATTATAAGATGGAGCAGGGGTGTTGCAACTGATGAGGCATATGTCCAGTTTAGTATAATGTGTAACTGAGAATTTGACTGACAGTTTTAGACTTCTTTCTGCAGACTAACTGCATTTACTATTGAGTTTGTTAAACTGCCTGTTTGCTCAGTCTAGCCAAGTTTAGAAATTTAAAGTAATACAAAGCACATCATGCAGTTATTCAAAAATTATCCATGCCAGGGTGCTGTGGGCCACTACTACTACAAAGTGTTATATTTTCACACAACAGCACAGTCTAAGGTAGGTTGTTTCACTAATACCACAATTTACCACATTAGTTATTAGCAGTCATTCCCTCACCAGCCTCTTTTTTTTTCTCCTTGAAGTTAATAAGACAAATAAATCCACAGCTTGGTATGTGACAGAGAAACTGGAAAGAATTCCTTTGTTCTAAATGCTGTCCTGTGTTGGTAAATGCCTACTTCTCCAGCGATAATAAAGCAGTTTCATTTAAATGCATTAAATACAAACTGCCAGAAAACACATAATGAATACACAACAGTTGGCTCTTAAACAGCCAGTCATATCTCTTGAAAATAGAATGTATTTCAAATGACTTACAAACAGGCAATCATTTAACAGGTTTATCACTTGGTTGCATCTTGACATGACAACAGAAACTGCTTAAGAGAGAAAATGAGTTTAGATGCTGAGAAATAAAGAGGAAAAATGCTAAGCAGTTAAAAACTACAAGTCATCTTACCAGTATGGTTTATTTATTTATTTACTTACTTACTTTACTAAATTACCTACTTGTTTGTTTGTTAATTAGTGTGTCTGAGATCAGAACACTGTTGTGTGTAAATTGTGCATGATAACCTTCTCAGCCACGAGTGGGAATACAACAAAACCTTTTTCATCACTTTATTTAATATGTATTTCAAGGTGAGATCATTCCTTTATCCTTTTTTATTATTTTTGTAAACTTAATACCTTGTAGTTTCCACTCTTGTGTTGAATTTGTTACTTTATTGACTTAATAAAGCAAGTATTCACATTGCTTATATTTAAAATAAAGTGATTATTAGAAATTACCAATAATTATCACCCATCCCTAATAGTAAATACTATTGAAATCTTTACCACATCAACAACTGAACATTTATTATGAGGCCTAGATTATATGCCTCCCATGCTAATCCCTGTGTGTGAGCAGTTAGAAAAAGTGCATTAATACAAACCTATTATTTATGTTACAGCCAAACATACTGTCAAAAACAGCACAGTTAAATGCAAATCCAATCAAATTCAGGAACACCTTATGGTATGAATAAAATATGTCATTTTGGTAATATATATTTATGCTTTCTTAAAGTAAAGAAAAGAAAACACTTTGGTCAAAACCCAATTTTTCATCAATTTCCCAAATCTGAATTCTGATATACCATCATCTGACAGCATTGTGCAGATCATATATCACTCTTTTCAAAACACATTAATCATATTTTAAATTAAGTTCAATCCTGAAACTGCTCTTCTGCAAACCAAAATTATATCTCAGATGGTATGATTTTAAAACGGTTCAACTTCAGTTTTTTTTTTTTTTTTGCATATACATTAACATTTCTAATAAATGAACTTTATAAAATGAGGAACAGTTGTTTGTGGGTTTTAGCTTGTGGTCATGGAGCAGGATAACTCCCAGACTACAGGTTTAGCAGAACCTGACTGCAGCTGATGAAGCTCACGTGACAGTGAGAAATTACAAACCCTACTATGTTAATGGCTAAATGTTAAACATTAGGTTTCTCTACTGAAAACAGCTGTTCAGCATTATTTGTCATAATCTGGACAGAAAACATTTCAACAGTTTGCTATAAGAAAACGGGTGTGTGTATGTGTTTGCAAAAGGGCATCAAATAATACACTGCAGTGGTGACAGAAACAATGTTAATCAGGGAGAACTGGTTGACATATTGGGTTTACTGCCTACTTGGCTCCAGTTTATGGATCCTAACAATGTCTGTCAACCCCAAGAATCATTTCATGGTCTCCTGAGTATGTCACTGACTCATTTGGGCAGACTTAGCTTTGTTAGCTTGATCTCTTGCCAATGCTGATCATGAAGCCAGCCTCAGGCAACCTTAACTGACTTGGGAATGCAGTAACTGACAATTCCTTTGAGCTCTCTTAATGACTTCCTTGTTGCTGGTATTAAGAGATTAAATATTTATAGTAGCCATAAACAAACAAGTGCTCAATTATGAGAACAAGTGGCTGTGATGCATTGGGTTTAGAAGCGTTACTGTCTGAAGTACAGGATACAGGTGGAGGATGTCTTACTTTGTTCCTCCACCTGTATTTTATTCATATTAAGAGATTATTTAAATTAGGCCACAAATTTGATACTAATATTACCCTATTTCCTGGGAGAATTATAGGGAGGTACATGAAAGAAAAGTAACAGGACAGTGAATTGTTTTTTCATAAGATGCTCGAAGGCTGGAATTCTCTACTATCAATACGTCATTATAAGGTTTTGATAAAATGATACATTATATTATTGTAACATTATTTTGTCAGTCAGGAATGTCACATATCATCATTCTAGTCGAAACAGCATGGTGTGGACGTAATGATTATACATGAGTAATGTTTCATGGATTGGTAAACAGTGAAAATGGTAAACATTTTCTTCATTTCTCTTTCTATATTGAATCATTCCTGCAGGACAGTTAGAAGAGTTAGAAGAACAGGTGTTTCACTCTTTGTTTCACTTGACAGCATACATTAATTTCTTTGTGGCTCAGTGTCTTGTGATAATGCTGGGAGAGAGTTAGAGAAAGTAGAGTGAGCCATCAAATTCAGCCGAAACTGAGAGAATGCATTGAACAAAAGATCATGCAATATTTATAGCAATTTAGTTATTTCTCCAAGAAGCATGGCTAGGCTGTGTGCTTGACGAAATGCCTCAGAGTGCCCTCCACTTAGCAGTCATCTTTGGCTCACTAACAGTCCTTCCCTTGACACCCATTTTGCTCTCAAATAAAGGGCACAGAGCCATTAGAGGAAAGGCTAGTGGCCAGGACCAGAGTGAAAAACACCACCAACAACAGGCAGGGTTTTTGTTTAGATGCCTATTGATATGGAAATGTGGAGAATCAGACTCATGCTACCAAAAAGAAAAAAAAAAGTCGCACTGAATGGGTCACATATGCCAACAGCCCCTGCCCACTTTTTCTAGTGAATGTAAGAACTTTTCAGATAATGTGTACAAATATTTCTGCCCATTAGTCCCAGTGTGAAAACACTGACTTAATAATAATGCTCAACGGTGCATAAATCTCCGATCAAATATTCATAAACCCTGTCCTACTGTGCCTCTAATGTATTGTCTCTCAGACATTGAATATGAATAGATATAGCCATTTGTCCACTTTTTATGAAGCAAGGCATAGCCTCTGGCATTTTCCAAGACTAGATGTGTTGTCTGCTCAATTACTGCGATGCATAAACTTTAAAACGTTCACTACAGGTCAGTATTATAAAAAAAATCCACTCAGCTGACTTAATGGAATTCTACTTTACTGACCTCAGTGGTCTTGCTTGGTCCTGCTTGACAGGAAACAAGCAATATTGTGAAAACAGATGCAAAAATCCAATTTTTCAGGTTTGTGAGGGTATGATGCACAAATTATTATGTACAGCTTGGTATTTCACATTACTATATTTATTTTTTATCCTACTCACATGCTCATTCTCCAAACAAAGTTTGCCCAATACCATGGCAGATTTAATGGTAAAAATTGATGAAAGCAAAGAGGCTTTGAGGCACATCTGTCAGTATATGTTGAGCAGCAAAGCAATCTTTCCTTAATCTGTCTTTTTATTCCTGCTGTATACAGGCATATCAAGTCTGATACCTGTTCTACATAAAGCCATGTACACACATGAGGAAGTGGAGGAATATTTCCTTCCACATATGTGCAAACTTATTCATTCATGAAAAATATTGGCTTCGGACTTCACTGCTTTTTGCTAAAGTGTAAGTTATAAAGAGTTATTACTACTCAGCATGGTTTTAACCGTGACTCTGATATGTGACCGATTGGACAAATTACAGCCTATGACTGCACTGACTGTACATAAATACATCTATTAAAGACATGGCGTATATATGACTATATGTTAACTGAGGAATAAAAAATCCAGAAGATGTATTTTCCTTTAAAGCACATTGTGTGATTCTACACTGCAGCCTTTTTCTCATAGAATTTAAGAAGTCCATACAGTGCTGTAATGTGCATATTTTGCCCATAGTCATGGATTTTATGCCAAATTGACTGCTCAATCTAGATATCAAATTCTCTGACATTGACCTTCAGTGGCAATTCTTAGAAGGAAATGTATTCAGTAGACTGTTAACATTTATATCAAATGGCACCAACATGACCTACACTGCTGATCTTTTCAGCTTAATTTTGCATTTAGATTTTTGCCTTCACTTTGTGCACTAAATAAAGCCTAACTAATTTATTTAATCTACGGAAGAGATTGCGGCTGACACTGAGGTTTTGCAGGTCTTCTGCCATGCAATTTCTCTGCAGTCATTCAGGGGAACCTGCTGTGCTGTGAGCCTCAGGCTGCCCATATTACTGCCATGTTATTAACTTTGTGTCAGGGGGTTATACCTGCTCCTGCATGCAAACCATATTACTATTATTTGGGACATCTCATATTATGTGTAGACCATTATCTTAGTCCATTGGCCTCTACTGCTTTATCTTTTAAAAAAAATATTGAATACGTTTAACTAAAAGTCTCTTTTAGTAAAAGAAGGATCCTTTAATAACAGCGACAGTAAAATCAAATAAACTGAAATATAATCTATAAGTCATTCTGAGTGAAACGAAGTGATTCAAAGCCTAATGTAACACAGCTGGATTCAGCAGATTCATTACCGAACAGCAGGCAGCAAATAAAGCTTAAGTGAACGAATAACAGATGTTCATGCTCTGTGCACATCCAGGTATATTCCATATGACAGTTAGTTTGTGAGATTTTTTTTTCATCATTAGGCTGACACATCTTATATGCCCTATTTGCAGGCATCTGGCATATACAATATCTGAACTAAAGTGCTGAGTGCAATGTAATGAATGCAACACTAAAGCAAAATCACACTTCCTGCTCCCTGTCAGCTCCGTGCCTCAGCTCTGAAAACACATACCAGCATCTGACATTCCAATAACATCAATTTTCATATATTTGGGGCACTTGGAATGGTAAGTGGCACAGATGCACAAAAATTTATATTCAACACACCTACACATACACAGTGCTATAAACCCAGGCACAAGCAAGTCACAAGTGTTGAACAGATGTTCAGAGGCTTTATCTCTCTCTCTCTCTCTCTCTCTCTCTCTATCTCTCTCTCTCTCTCTTGCTCTCTCAGGTAGTGATGAACCAGAAGTCTTGCTGAATCAGCTCTTCTGCCCTGCTGTATGATTACTCCCCAGACCTAGACAGGCTCTGATAAAAACGAATTTACCCAGTTCTCCTAAAACTCAATCTCAACCTGATAATACCATTAGTTCGATCCACTGCTGCCTTCATTTTGCAGAGGCTTACAGATGTGCTCCAACAAAAATTCTTATTAGTGAAATCAAAGATGTTGACTATGCCACTGCAGTTTGGCTCAATTTGCCTTTTTAACACACATTTTTAAATGAGTTGCTCAACATGTCTGGAGGAATTGCTAAAAGTAGCTGTGTCCTGAAAAAAGAAAACAAGATACCGGAATCAGCTAGGATTATTTTCTTTTGTAGACTCGGGAACTCTGTGGTCAGCACATTGTAACATTCTGCAGACTGCTCAATGTATCGAAGTATTCTCTCTCTCTCTCTCTCTCTCTCTCTCTCTCTCTCTCTCTCTCTCTCTCTCTCTGTGTGTTTCTGTTGTATAGACGTAGCCAGACTACATTTCTCACCTTCCGTTTTTGTTACATGACAAAAGAACATCTTTTTTTCCACACTTTAATGATCTCCACCCACTCACCCCTTTAAAGAAAAGAAGATAATAATCAGAGTATCTGTCTGTGTGCTGCTGACAGAGGCATCAATCTGTAATGAAGTGTCTGAGCAACTACGCGTAGTTTGGTAAAGGAAACAGCAATAGATAGATAGATAGATAGATAGATAGAGAGAGAGAGAGAGAGAGACAGACAGAGAGAGAGAAAGAGAGAAAAAGAGAGAGAGAGAAAAAGAGAGAGAGAGAGAGAGAGAGAGATTGAAACGGGAACTGCTGGGGACTGGTGTGCTGCATCCACAGCTATGTAATTATTCTTGTTATGTCAAATAACCATGCCAGAACAATAACCACACAATCACGAAAGAGTTCTGGACGTTCCCCGCTCTCTGCAGCGTTACTGATGCAAAAAGAAGAACAAGAGAAAGGAAGAAAGCAAGCAATTTATGTTTTTCTAAAGTGGGTACAGCTCACTTCTCTGCCTTCTCCGAGCTGCAGTTTTCCCCTATTTAAACAAGAAGGTTTTTATAAAGCTTTTGTACACACAAAATCTACATGGATGGTTCACATATATAACATGCTTCTGCTTTCTCTGATGGTCCAATGTTAGTTTTTTATATTCTGCAGCATAAATCAAATACAATACAATGATTACAACAATCTAATACAAATATAGTCAAAGACTGAACACTGAAATCCACAGGAAGGAAGTACAGACTCATCTACTAAGACCCAGACAATCGTAGCTGCCTAAATAGCAGAGAATATCCTAAAAAAAGTGAAGAAACACACAGACAGACACACACACACACACACACACACACACACACACAGGTTTGTCTTACTATTCCTGACATAATCATTAATGCAGCTAATTAATGCTATGCCTACACATAATTATAACCCCATTATATCTAACCTTATGCTCAGTGACTAAAAGAAAACTGTGACTAATTTAGTTTAGCTTTCATGCATTTCATTAAAAACATACTCAGACATTTTATTACTTTTCATGTCATGAGATTTGTATCTTTGTATTTATATATTTGTATCTATTTCTAAATATCATATATTACAACATAAATGGATTGTTCATTTGTCAGAGTACCAGGAGTTAAGGCTAAGATTTCAGTTTCACAATATTTCTGTTGACCAAAATGATTAAAATACACAAACAAACAAGCAAACAAAAAAAGTTATATGGTGCAGCTGATTTTAGTTGGTTAAAGCAGTGTTCTTTGGAGTGTGGTAGAAAAATATATTTTATTTAATTTAGGATTATGTTGAAGGTTTGCAAATATATACCAAAGACACCCTCAGCTGAAAATAGTAAATAGTTCAAAGGGCAGCAAAAATCACTATAATGATTTATGTTAAATTGCAGTAACAGTCTCAACTGATTGAAACAACCTTAAATTGATTGTATACACATGTGTGAACATGAGACAAGGAAGGCTTAATAAAAGCTGCAGCCAGTAAAAGGCAGGTCCATGTAGGGACCAGGGAAACAATCCCGCAAAGTCAAAACCGTCAGATATTCCTGTTCTGGTGGTGACACATGCACCCCACCAAAAACATATATCCAACCCCCCCACCCACACACAAACACCCACCCACCCTCACACACACACACACACAAATATATACACATGATTTATTTTATTTCCTTCCTTTTCTTCTTCTTCATTGTATAAGTGTTATATTTGGATTCTACTTTTAGCTTCTTATTATGTTTATGTTCATTTGTTCACATTCTGTATTACAAGCTTGGACAATGTAAGTGTAACAGGATACAGTTTTAAAAGCAGTTCACTTGCACTTGAGATAAACTCAATGGACCTCAGAAAACTAAACCGAGCTAAAGACAATCCTACTAGATTTTTTGACATTTATTTGTTAGTGGGTCTGTTTTTGTTCAGCAATAGCCACTGCTGACTGTGGTCTGTCTACCTTACTCTATGTTTGTAGCTATATTTTTTTACAATGAGATAATAGATAAGACAAATGGGCACCAATAATGGCTTATCACCTCATTGATAAGACAGATTGCTACTGGGTGTGCAAAACTCTGCTGGCAACTTGAGGTGCATAAAGTGAAAGCAGTTCGATTTCAGTGGGTTTGATGGATTCCTGCTCTACCACTGCTCCCTGTTTGCTGTGAACTATTGAGCCATCCCCATATACAGCTATTAGGCTCAGCATATTGACATATTCAGACATCTTCCCTGATCCTGAAAAGTTTTTGGTTGTGTTAAGTCTATGCAGTTTTTTTTTAACAGAAGGCTATGTGAAAATGTTATCCAAACTGTGCTATATAATTTTTTAATAATGGCTGAAATGTAACTATTGCCACTCAAACAAATAGTCTCATATATCTGTAGTAGAACTTCCTGTGTTGTACAAGAGGGGAAAATGATGCAGACAATTATTTATGCACTTATTAGAGTCTCTAAAGCAATGCTTAGTCTAGCTCAGTCAGATCTCAGTGTGATGAATCTTTCTACCCTGAAGGATTTGCACGAAAAGAAAGAAAACATACAGTTGTTATTTGCTTACAAGACAGAAAGCAAAGCCATTAGTCTGCTCTTACCTGTGCACTTCTTGGGGCTGCCAGGGCGCTTGCCATGCATTCCCAACTTGCATCCAAAGTTTTCCTCCCAAAATTCGGCAAACCACACATTCCTCC
Organism: Duopalatinus emarginatus; assembly: GCA_028565595.1. NCBI lineage: Eukaryota > Metazoa > Chordata > Actinopteri > Siluriformes > Pimelodidae > Duopalatinus > Duopalatinus emarginatus. The sequence goes on along the minus strand of JAOVVF010000010.1, from coordinate 12,655,609 downwards.
TGTTGTTAGACAGGCTGCGACTTTTGAAATACCTGTCGAAAGCTGTGGAAAAGTGTGAGGGGAAGCTTAAACATATGAAAAAGGCTCAACAATAATATGTTTACAGTATTAAGCAGAAATACCACTCATTAAAAATATGACATTGCATTACATCATGCAAAAATATAACATATATATTATTAGTCATCTTATAATCATGAAATGTTGCTTGCTAAACTAGTTTAAACAACAAAATAAAAGTTTATAAATGTTTTAGTCATAATCTATAAAGGTCATAATTTTTTTCAATGTACCTTCCACTGATGCTCTTTTAGGCAGAATAGTAATGGCACCCTCTGCGACCTTCTCTTGCTGGTGGACAGGGGAGATCTTCGAGCCCCAGCTGTCTGAGCCCACCCAGAGAAAGTGATTTGTCTGATTGTTTCGCTTAGCGGCATCAAGAACACGTCTGAAAGTAGACAACACAAGAATATTTTGCTACAGTTTAAGAAACTGTCAACAGGGTCCAAAAGACCACTACATGTATAACATCAGTGATCTAATATATCAATTTATAGGCAAACCAGTTTATTTATTTATCTTTCAGTAAACTGCTGTATCATTGTCAGAGTCTCTGCCTGATGTTTTAATCAAATGATATACTGTCCATACATTGCCAGGTCAAAAAAAGTCACAAACTGTGATATTTTGTTGGATCACCTCTAGCTTTAATTATTGCATGTATTTGCTGCAGCATTGTTTAAGCAACCTAATGCAATGTCACATGTCATGTTTATTTCCATCCAGAGGTGTGTTCATTTTTGCCTTGTTGGTGATGGGAGAGTCTTCTCTAGCATATCTCAAAGATTTACAATGGGGATAAGGGACAATTCATGTGTAAAAATGATTCCTCATTCCTGAATCACTCTTCCACTATTTGAGTCTGAGTAATCCTGTCATTGTCATCCTTGAATATGCCTGTGCCATCAGGGGGGTGGGGCTTGGGGGGATGGGGGAATGGATCCATTGACGTTATAATCGGCTCATTCAGTACATTCAAGTCAACTGACTTCAATTTAGCACTTTCAATTTAGCAATTTAGCATTTGGCACATAACATTACTGGAGCTTCAACCTGACTAATTAGAGCAACCTCAGATTATAACACCTCCAGCCTCCAGAGACTCCAAATCCAAACACCAACTTTTCTTTGGCTATGCAGAGTGTATGAATAGTGTTGAATGATTGTGATGCTCTTGATATCAGGAATTAACTCTTGTGTTAATACTAAGTGTTGAACTACATTGTAGAATTGTAATTCCTAGATGTTTTTAATTAAGGTTTGAACCATGTCTACAGAGGATTGCTGGCCAATAACTAAAGCCAGATTTAAGGAAGGGAACTACTATAAGTGAGAGGTGTACCTGATGTCATCCTCATTTGCGAACATGATAATGGCACGAGCATTAGGAGTCTCAAGCAGTCGCGAGATGATCTTGTCGAACTCTCCACGTCTGGGTTCTCTGGGGATCTTCAGAGATTGTGCAATGCACACACCACCTGAGGGAGAAAGAGGCAGAGGAGGTAGGAAGAGAGAGAGAGAGAGAGAGAGAGAGAGAGAGAGAGAGAATAGCAAGAGTGGGTAAATGAGAGAGAATGATGTGCACAGGAAAGTGAGGGTGGAGGCAGACAGCAAGATGTGAGGGCGTGTAGGAGGAAGAGAGAAGGGGAGATAATGGAATGTTGAGAATGAAATTGTGTAAGATGAGAGGCGTAGAGAGTGACAGCCATAGACAGGAAGAAAGGATGAAAGAGATATAGAAACAGGGACAGGCGAAAGACAAAGAGACAGGAAGGAGACATGAGAAGAGAGCGAAAAGAAAGAGAGACAGGGACAACCTCAAAGTCTGATTTCATCATAACAAGGACACCAGGTAATCCAAGTTAGATAAAGAGAAAGATGAACATACATATTCAGTGTTATCTTTGCTATCCAGAAAAAAAATGTGTTTAGATTCAAATAATATCTGATAACGCCACCTTGCCCAAGGTGTTTGGGAACATAACATTTTTTACCTCCTAATTTACACAGCCTAATGCAATTCTGACAGACTGACACTCTCTTTTTTTACACTTTTTTACTAAACATATTTTTTTTTAAAAAGATACATAGCACATTCAAAGATATCTTTCCCAGCATGTAATGCCACATATCCATATCAATAAGGGTGTGACAAATCTCCCAGTTACTATACTGTCTTTTAAAAATGTACCAATACAGATGCTTATGCAAGGAAATTTAATGTATTTCAAAAATGTTAGAAATGTAACACTGCTGTATCACTTCTTGCTAACACTATATAGGATATGTACGTTATTTTAGATATAGGGGCACGGTGGAGGTGGATATGCAGTTAGTGGTGGTGATGGAGGAGGATGCTCAGGATAAGGAAATTTCAAGACGATTGATCCGCTATGGCAAACCCTGATGGGAACAGCCGAAAGAAGAAGAACAACACATGGTGTGGTGGTGCAGTAGGTAGCTGTTGGTTCATAGCAAGAAGGGTTTGGGTTTGATCCTCAGAATGGGTGACCAAGGTCTTTTCTGTGTGGTCTGCATGTTCTACCTGTGTCTGCCTGGGTTTCCTCCTGGATCTCCAGTTTCCTCCCACCGTCCAAAAACATACAGTGAATTAGAAATACTTAATTGACCCTAGTCATGAGTGTATGTGTGTATGGTGTGTGTGAGTTTGCGTGTCTGGATTTGATTAACTGATTACAGAGAAACCTAGATAGAGGTTTTCTGTGGCGTCACCTTTTAATGTTTATGAGATGTAGTGATGTCCATTTTTTCCATCTACAATACAAAAAAAAACCCTGGTTAGCTAGTAGTTCATAGCTGTTAGTAGCTGATGTTTGAAAGATGTTTGTTTACATCAATGCAAAAGTCATATCTAAACACTAAAACCAGCTCCTCTTTATAGGAGCAGGTGGGGCCGAGCCACAAGATCAAATGATAATCTTGATAAAGTCCACAATTTCATACACTGTAAATTCCACTGAAATACTGAATATTAATCACCTTTTTTGAGTGACCGATAATGTTACTATTTGACAGACATAAGCAATTGATTTGTTCGCCTTTCTTGTTGCACTAATGTTAGCGTTAGAGTTATTATTATCACAGCTACTAGCACTAATAGATGCCCGCTGGCATAGGAATCATGCTGCCCTGTGCTCAGGGAGAGGTCTGCTAATCACAGAGTTTCCAAATTGGGCTAGGTTTAAATATACTCTATGGTCACTTAGATCAGATAATCAAAACTAAATCAAATAAATTTCCCCAAAACAATGGTGAAATGTATGTACATACAGCAAATTGCAGATTGTACCATGAAAATCAGGGGAACAACTTTTTCTGCAAGGTGTAAAGGGAAACCAGTACAGTACAGTTATGTACTGCAGTCTTACATTCTTTACAGTATCTTTCTTGGTTAAAGTAACATCTGCAGTCTGGTCCTTTCAAACTCAAACTGCTAAATGTCCTCCTGACCTCCTCCTGGCTTATTCTGACCTTTCTCTGCTTCCTTACTACAAAAGCACAAAAATGTAAAGCTCATCATCACCCATTCTGTCCTGCTCAGTACTACACCTGCACAATAACCACAGAAAATACAAGCTGCATTATCATCTCTCGGTCCTTATTCTTACAAGTTTTAACTTCTGTCTTTAGCACCAGAAAAAAACAGACATATATCTGCTCATCCAAAAGGGTCATACATTTAAACTAATATAATTATTCAGCCTTCAGCATACATAGATTTTTAATATTTTTTTAATTACCCAACTAGGTAAAACTTTCCTGAGAGAAAGCAAAGGGGATGGTGATTATAAATAATAATATAAAACACAAGGGCAAAGCAGTGAATGTTGGCATTCATCTGTGTTCACCTGACACAATGGCAAAGTGTCAGAACCTCTGATGGTAAGAAAATGAAGTGTATTAAACAAGCAAGGTAGCTACTTACATTAATCTAAAGTGTCTCCACTGTCTTGATGCATGTGAGCATCAAAACCTCTACACAGAGAGCATTTTATGTAGTCCTATTCTCGCACCTGTCTCAATTCTTAGATGCCTCAAAATGCTGCCTACTAAGATGCCTTATTCTGACCAAATATTGAGCGAGCTCTATGTGCTACCTTAGCTGCAGATTTACTTGCATTTTTGGCATGCTGGAGGGTTTTGTCACCTCAGCCCACTGGTTTGACTGACCTGCAGGTAACTCTGTTACTTTAGTAAGAGAGTCACTGTCTAACTAGAATGTCTCAATAATCTGCATAAAGTTCAATGTCAGTTCCTCTTTACTTAGACAGCTGCCTAGTTAGGGACTGGGCAAAAAGACAACTTACTAAGTTTTGAGACACTTTGTGTCTGTGATGTACAGAACCATTTCTATTGTCTGATATATTTAAAAAGATTGGTAGAGGTATGGAGGATTATGGAGTTGATCATGTCTGCACAATGTATGTGCACCACGGTGAACTAGTTTCACATACAAAGGCTCAGAATTTCTACATTTTTTCAATAGTCATATTATCTGAGTTCATTTTCTCTTCTCTGTGTGGATTTTAAGATGCAATTAGGCTGGAAACCTGGCAACACTGATTAACAGGAGTGGGAACACTGCAGCGCAAACATTGAACAAATGTATTTCAAGCTGCTAGACTGTATACTGTCAATGCGTAAATGCATATTATGCCATTACTCTAGAGATTCTCTAGTAGAAATTAACCGTAAAGTGTAAGAGATGCTCAACTTAATTTTGTCTGCTATAATGTTGTAATTGATGTCATCCTGCCACACCAAAATCTACGGTCATGAACCGCTGCCAAATAGAACTATTCTGGCAAATGTCTAGTGTTGTGTATACATCTCAACTTGTTTGCCAATTGTTTGATCAGTTTTACTTTGCTGTTTTGTTGTGCATTATTTTCGATCCTGTCACCTGACGTGTTATGTAATGTGCGCATACTTGTGCTTCTGAACGTCTGTTCTGTGGAATACACTGCAGTGAAGCCACGTGCATTCACACCAGGTGGTGTGGCAAACCTCTTGCCTAGAGCAGCAAAAATGTCTGTGGCACGGATGTTCTTGCTCACACTTAGAGCCTCCTGTTTCCTGTTACATTCCCATCTAAACTGTAAACATTTACAAGAGTTTATGATCATTTAACAGCCAAAAGTAATTAGAACTAGAACAATTAAAAAGTTAAATATAAAATTTGAGATGTAGCTGTAATTTGAGATGAATGGGATGTTGCTAATGTGTGCCTATGCACTAATGTGACTTGTGCTTGAAAATGAGGCGGCCGTGATGACAAGACACCATGTTGTGTGTGTATAGAACATTATATTATTATTATAGACTATTATAATTGTGTAAAAAAAAATATAAAATATAGATACATGTAATAGCATGGAATATATAATGTATTTTGTTCTTACATTTACACTGACATGCCAAATGACATGACCTGAAAAGACAGGGTTTTATTCACCTCGCTAACATTGCCCATCTCTGACCAACCTTAAGCATTGCAGATTTAGAAACACTTGTACACGTACTAATGACATCCTGATTAGAGTACTGTAACTGTCTCATTGTTGGTCTTCCTGTCAAAGCCCTCAGTAGGTTACAGTATGTGCAAAAAGCTGCTGCTGTTATTCTCTTCTGTTTTAATATGGCAGGTCACCCCCATCCTCCAGAGTCTTGATTGGTTTTTATTACATATCATGTTTAATATAAGGGTCTTCTCCTAACTTACAAATCACTGCATGGCCTATCTGGATGAGCTATATCAGTTATATGCTCCATTCGGTTTACATTTACATTTACAGATTACATAGTATGGAGCTGCTTCATGTTCTAAGGTTTAGTTTGACATATATGAGTGGTCGATCGTTTAGACTAGTTGCTCCCAAATTATAAAATCCTCTCCCCAAGCTGAGTTGTAATGCTCCCTCACTACCTCAGTCTCCATTAAAGACATACTTGCCTTTATAATGTTATCAGTGTTTTTAAATGTATTTGAATATTTGTGCATCTTGTTTTTGTTCTTGTTTTATTGATTGTTAAGCAACCTTTAGCATGGAAAAGGCGTTATATAAATAAAAGTGATGATGATGAAAAATTCAAGAGGCAGCCCATGGGTGCTTCATATACACATTCAACACAGAAAGCCCTATACTCTTATGCCACAGGTCAGTGCAGTGTTCCTTATATTTCATAGGATATGGCAGCAGAACAGTAGAGAACAAGGGCTCCATAACTTCATAGGTGCCGCAGCACTCACAAACCCTACCATCAGTACAAAACAACTGGTACCATCACCAGCCCTCTAGGATCCAAACACCGTCTTGTTCCATTTTCTCCAAAAACACTCTCTTGCTCCTATTTATTACAGTTTTTCTTTATTTCTTCCCTGATTTGGAGACGGCAATAGTCAGTATTAAACAAGGCCACAGTAACTCTCCATCATCTCCCTAACACTTGATTACACCGTTAGCTCTTCACTGTCTGCTTTAAACACTCATCTCACCACTGAAGCCTATCTCTGTGTGTACAAGACCATTTAATGAACAGCTGTGAGGTCTCCATTCTTCCAGTGCAATTTTACTGCACCTTTAGTGGTTGCTTTTTCTCAGCCAGTGATTACGCTGAATAGATAGCCACTTCTCAAGGATAACAGCCAATCTGTGTATCTATGTATGCTCATCTGCCAGCGTTATTCTTCTTTGTTTTTGTCTCAGTCATTATTATGCAAGAGGACTGCTATTATAGCAGTAATGTTCAGTGAGCATAAACCCAGTTAAGATGTGTGATATGGTCCACTGGGAATTGTAGACTAAACAAAAAGTCATTTGTCTAATCCAGTTGTATAAATTGACCACTTTTGGTCCAGTCTTCTGTTTTGCCTTTGGTAAGCTACTGCCACATGTCTCACCCACTAACTTAAACTTGAGAGACACATCCCCAAGCCTGACTGTCACTCGTCACTGCTTTTATATCTGCTTATGTAACTCAAATGTGCACATGCAGCTCTGAGGCTTCACCACAATGCCATATGTCAGAGTGATATCAGTGTCACAACAGTGCTGGAGGCATATTGTTCTTTATAAGCATGCATGCCACAGCCAACTATCTACAAACAGCCTACCAAAAACCTACACGAAAATCGAACCAATTTTGCTGCCCTCAAGTCAAGCATGTTTCTCCTAATTTCCCATGAGCCATTTCCCAACGAGCTGACAATGTCCACACTTGAACACACAGTTGCAAGGTTCACAATTCAATGAGTTATGATTAATTCTAAATTTGATTAAGGGTCATGCAATTAGGTAACATGCCTCATTCAGTAGTAGGCAAATAATTGTGCCTTGTTTGAGAGGCAGGGCTGAAAATTAATTTAACTGATTACATGCTCTTACTTTTTTTCAGTAACTGCTGTATCTTGGTCAGGGTTAAGGTGGCACCAGAGTGAATCGCAAAAACAAATTCATACCTAGGGGCAATTTAGCATAGCTAATCTGGCTACCAGTGAGGAAACAAGGAGGAAACCCATAATACATGGGTAAACACAGACAAACACAAAGTCCAAACAGACATTTTAACTCAAGCTCAGAAGAAAACCCAGAACCCAGGAGATGTGGAGCAGCAAGGTGTTCCACCATTTATTTTTATTAATATGCTAAAATTAAAATATTTTATTATATCCTCTCTTATTTATTCATCAAGCATTGTTTACTGTGTAACTAACAACTATGGTATATAATATGAAGCGAGGAGTCAAACTGTACGATTTGTAATAACACATAAAGCAGCAAAGATGAGGAAAGCCATAAAGATTTTTTACAAACAAAAATACAATAATGTAATATGTAGTAATATGTGGTTGTGAATACATCACTGCTGAATGACATGTATGGTAATCAAAACCATTTTTAATGCCTCTATCAGCAATGACAGTTGAAAACAGCCTATTTGCTTTATATTATTTTATATTATTGGTAGGAAATCTTTAATCATTTTTGGCTTTAACAGACATAAATGATTCATGATGATTACTAGATGTGCAGAAGGGACCTTTTTGGGTAATGCTGAAGGTCGTCAGATAAGACACCAAATCTGTTAACACTATCAATCAAAACCACATGTCAGTACATGTCACAGTGGCAAATGTCCAACAGTTATTCCATTTCACCAAGCATGTTGTTTGCTTGTTACTGATAGTACAGTATGGGAGAAACGAGACACATTTCTGGAAAAATAAGAAATGTGCTACAAGATGATTTCTTGCTTTTTTCAGGCACTCACACAAAATAGCCATCTTGCAAAAGCTTGTTAGTCAGCGTGGGAGCAGAGGGCTTTGTGTTTAGCATGTAAACAGCAGCAACCATTTACTAGCGTAACCAGCGCACAAACACGCTTACCACGTCATGAATGCCACATTAAAAAAACAAGAAGCAGAAGCTCAAATGATTACACAAACCTTCCTGTGTTAAATAGAACCATATTCCATTTTGAAGAACATGCCCACGCAACGTGTTACATCCAAATATGCAAGATAGCTTGGTCGTGCTAGGGCTTAACACTCTGACCTTCTGATTAGAAACCCAGGCTTAACCATTGAGCCAAACCTCTCCTATATAGTACTAAGCAATAAGAGAATAACGGAACTTAAGTAGTCTACTATTACTTTCTCTCTTAGAACATTGAGCTATGTTTACAGTGACACTGAAAAACTTTTCCAGTGATTAAGTGATAGTGTTTGCCAAAATAAATCATAGTGTTGCCTGAGGAAGACTGGCATCTTTGAAGTGTAGAGACAGCTAAGTTAATGCCACAGTGAAGACAAACCTCTGCCTGCTTCTGCCTCAGATTAACCACTCACACCTAATTGGTGTGGAAAGATGTATTTGGTGTAGAGGAGGCACAGTGCTGTGGTGAAAATGCATTTCTGTGATGCCATTTAGCATGTAGTTATTTAAATAGGAGCAGTACTCAATAAGGAACCAGTAAAATATGCAGAATAAATTCTTCATATCACACATTGCTATTCAGACCTCAGGCATAACTACAGACGCAAGCGTAATTTCAGAGAGTTGTGCAATGTTACACACTCCAAGGGTGGAGTTCAAGTGAAGCAAAGCCATGTCTCATACCAGATACCAACTTTAAGCTCAATTTTTCTTATGTGATATCATCTCAAACGAGTAGAAGTATCAACTCCAGTGCTACCGTCAGACAGTTTAAATTAATCCACATTAGACAACAAAAAGGTTTTCGCACCGAGTATATCGAAGCAGACAGCATCTTAATCACAGTCATCTCAAGGACTGAATTTTTAATAGATAAAATTGTTAACTAGACATACTTAATGTGAGCTATCAGCATAGCAGATGAATGCTTGGTCAGATCATCCTTCAAATCACAGGAATGTTTTCTTTACAGGAGAGTGCATTGAATTAACATCATTATGTATATATAAAAAGAAAAATTAATCCCAGCTGTGGCCTAGTGGTTAGGGAACTGGTCTTGTGACCAAAAGGTCCCAGGTTTGATCCCCACCCAGGGCAAGACATTACTAAGGGGCCCTTGAGCAAGGCATCTAACTCCCTGGGGCTGCCCTGTGAAATAGTTCACTTTCATCAATCTGACAACTCTAAATAGTGAAAGAATAGTGACCTCTTAGTAGTGCACACAATTAACTATTGGTGCACAGTACAAATTGAAATAAATGCAAAATATTACAATGTGCTAGATCAAATCCTATTTTATAAGCTGTTGAATAATACGGACAGAAGCCATATTGTTACATTAAACCATTAAATTGTTTAATGTACTGCTGACTATTAGGATTATTCATGCATAAGTGATTTTAGTCCAAAAATATACTATTATGCTAATCACCTGCATGTAGTTTAAACCTCCAAGGTTAAGATGTTTCTTTTTAGTAGAAGTTTTAGAGACAGTGTTTTTCCATTGTATCTAGACAACTGCAATATCTTACAGTCCTATTAGCAATATTAGCAATAGACTGCTATTAGATGCTTATTTCACTAATCTTTTCATTCAGATACCACCATATTATTATTTTTTAAAATTATTTTAAACTCTTGCTTATGGCTTACATCATATAAAAGTAGAAAAAAATATTTCCTTCTTAAACACATACACAATTTCTAGCCTTGAATTTTTTTCAGGCATAAGAGAAAGTATGGCGGTGCACTAGATGCTATTAAAAAAAACCTGGCTCTGACACTTCTACTGAGGAAAAATCTGGCAACTTTGGAGACAGGAGCTAAATGCAGGCATCTGTATATCTTTATATCTGTATATTCTGGGTAGAGCACTCAAAAATTGAGTTAAGTAGCTGTATAACTTTAATTTTAGATTTAAGTCTGCTTTACATTCCCCATGTAGATGCACAGAAGTCTTCTCATTAACATATAAAACTAAACAAAAAAAATGTAATTACAGTAGACATATCAATATAACATTACATTTTTTAAATCTCCTAAATGTGCAGTGCGAAAGCCTGGTTTTTTTTTTTTTGTTTTTGTGGGTTTTTTTTGTCTGTGAGGCTCAGATTTGGGGTGCTAGAATATCTTACTCCAACCACTGCCCGGTGTCAAACCTGTGATTTAAAGTGTAGGATCAGAAAATGAGAGCTTTTGCTCTCATCTTCCACAAGCAAGCCACATGCTACCCTCTCCACATGCTTGGAAAAAAAAGCTAGAGATGTAATTGATCTCCATTACACATGCCCAAAAAATATTTGAGTGGGTGTAGAGACAATTTTCAGCCAGGGCAGACTGCTTTCATAGCCTCAAAATGACAGAACATGCATTCATATTGCTAATGCAGAAAGGGATAGCATTAATGTCTTGCCACATATTCATCAGCTTTTTTGTGTCTCTTATTTAGAATAACAGCATGCATTAATATTGATGTTCTGAAAAGCAGAGTTTTGCCCACTGAACATGCTTCTATGTGCGTTCAAAAGCACCAATTCACTCTCACATCAGGAAAGTCTGCTTTAAATAAAAAATATTTCCTTACAATCTAACATGTATCGAACATGATTAACATCAAACACTGTTGTTGAGTTCCATCTTGACAGGAATGTTATTTCTTCTATAAGCTTTGTTTTGACAAGGTCAGAAGACACATGGAACTTCAGCTAAAGCTAAAATGCTACAAGTGTGTCCTCTTTTTTCAAGTTAGTGCCAAAATAAAAAGGAGCATGCTGAAATAATTTCCTTTGTGGGGACAGTTTATTTTGCTCTCTCAGTTCTTTGCGTTTTATCTCTCTCACGACGTAAGCTGCTTTTAAACTCTATTACTGATCAAGTTGCATTGGATGATCCCTATAAAACCTTGGCCAGATTTCTCTAACAGAACGTATGGTAATATTTGCAGTGTCAGAATTTACAGTAAAGATCCTTTAAGGATAAACAATTACTATGCTGAACTTATGTCATCAATCCAGTCTTGGACAGAAGATGAGCTCATGTAAGCAGAAACAAGCTTCAGTAATTGCAAGTGTCAGAGACAGGCTGTTTCAACAGCATCTAGACCACCACAACATGTCAGAGTCCTATTAACTATATTAGCAATATTCTATACTCCTATTAGATGTTTAGTTCTAATTAAATTTTTTTTTATTTAAAACCTTTTTTGTTTATATGTTAGTGGCGCAGCCAGTGAAGTTATTTTCAAATGAAAAATAGTCCACCGTTTATTTTGTTATAAAGGTGTATGTGTGTAATATATAATCATAACTATAATTTTAACTATAAAAATTATAACATAACTATAACTAAAGTTTTTCACAAAAAAAAATTTCAAGAGTTTTTTTTCCTAAGAGTTTTTTTTTGGTCCTTGGTTGCAAGTACACTAGATTCAGCAGGAAATAAGCATGTCATATTACAAGTTATAAGACGATATAAGATAAGATGATTTTTTTTCTGCATAAGCAGTTTGATTCCAAATGTATAGTATGAATTACTAAAACCTTAAAGATGTTATTAGTTTCCTGCTTATATATAAACTAGATGCTCTGCTGTACTTTTAAAATGCACTCACATATTAAATACTGTCACCTTTTTTTCTATATGATCAGTGTAATGAAATCAAACTGAAATAAGTTTGCTGTCTGTGTAATTAAACTGTAATTAAACTTCTTCATTTATTGTTCTGTAGCACAGTGTAAATCTGTTAATATGCAGTGTGCTGTTATTGCTTTGTTTGTTTGATTGGCTCCAGTGATGCACGACACATTTTATCTATTCGACTCACCCAGGTGCAACAAATTAGTGGCATAATGAAACCGGCATTCAGCCTGAGACAACAACATGCCACCTGGTCATTCACATTTCAACATATCATTCAAATCATCTTGCCTCCCAGATGTTTGCCAGACCAAAGCAGAAAAACGTCACAAATGTTGGGTATAGAAGGGATGACAGCTATGCTTTTCATATTGCACCAGTTTAAAAGCTTAGTTTTTGTAGAGGATCTTGTTTATCTACACTTAGTGAAACTGTTTGGCACTCGAGCTGCTGCTCAGTGGTCTTACTACTTTCATAGTCTTTATCTTGGTCAATCATTAGGTACTAAATGAAATAAAGTCCTTGCTATGGGTTGTGTACGACTGCCACTGTGGCTTCAGGCCAAATACTCCAAGAAGCATATTAGAAATTTCTCCTGAAGCACCCAGCACTGGGTCCGTTAGTCATTAATGAAACTGCACAAAGACTTATCATTTTGATTAAACATGTCAGCCCAGAACTATGATACAGAGTCATATATGCTGCCAGAGGGGTTTGTGAAGTGAGACAGGTAGACATTTCATACACACAGAAACCATTAGCTCTGGATCTCTATTAGCTGAACAGACATTCCATTCCTGAATGAGTACAACTCCTGACAAGAGTGCTGCCCAGATGTACCAGAGTACTGATATCTTATTATTGTATCTCATCTCTTGTGTGTTCTGACTTCCTGACAAATATATCACAAACCCAGCATATGTGTAAAAATGGAGGTGTAAAGGTTAGAAAAGGTTAGCCTCCAGAATATTGATTTATTTTAAACCTGCATGTTTTTCTTTTAGAAAAAAATGACAACATTTATTATTGTATTTATCAGAATTTCACCATAATGTCAGAATCTCTCTCTCTCTCTCTCTCTCTCTCTCTCTCTCTCTCTCTCTCTCTCACACACACACACACACCTCCACACACACAAACATAGCAGCTTTAAACAACGTTGCCTGACATTAAAAAAGATTATGAAACTCTTTCAATTTCTATTACCTTGGACATAGACATACATCACTGAAAGTTATATCAGCAGTATTTATCTTGGTTTCAAAATGTTATAATGTTAATGTGATTCTTCTTGGCTTTAACAAGCCTGATCTCTCTGGTTACAGATTTTTCCTGTCTACAGGAAAAAACTCACATTTTCCTCACCATCAAATTAAAGTGTCTGCAATAAACTCCAGCAGGGATATTGAGCCATTCCTTCGTGCCACCCAAGACTCATCACACAGCTTTCACAATAAGCAGTTCACTACAGTAAAAAATTACTGCTGTAAAAATTACTGAAGAATGTTTTTCAATCTTTTTCAGGAACGGATTCATTTTGGTTAGGCTCACATTGGATCCAGAGCCAATCCTGGGAATTCCTGGGTGCAAGTACACTCTAAATAGGATGCCAATCCATCACAAGACGCCATGCTCACACACATTCAGACACTCTTTAACAAATATGAGCAAATGACCTATCTCTACAGACAATTATCCAATCCAAAAAAAAGTAGGGACCAACTGCATCCTCATGCACAACAAAGGTACACTGAGCTACATTTATTTATTTCCAGGCTCTGTTGGAAAAGTATAAAACCATCATGCAATTTTGCACCGATGAAATCCAAACCATGCACTATTTAATCTCATATGCTGGCAAAACTGTCTGGGGTAAAGTAATATATCTGTTATGTAGTAGGGTACATTAACAGAGAAGAAATACATTACTACTATACTAAAGTGGGTTTGGGGAGTATTACTTAAGTATAAAAGTTTGTGTGAAACTTTTACATTATACATTTTTTATACATCAAAGGCAAATTACTATTTCTATTTAAAAATATCCTCAGACACCTAGGTTACGTACTGCACCTCTTTTCTGCCAGACCATTCAAATTTACGGAAAGAAAAAACACATTTACTGGCTTTTTTGTAAATATATAAATATCCGGATTCTCATTCACATACATACTCATTCACACCTTTGGGAAATTTAATCAGAGGTCAGTGGAATCCAAAGAACTAAGGAACCCCACAGGGGAACATGCAAAATTCCACACAATCATCTGAGCTCAAGAACCTGTAAGGCAACCAAGCTGCCCAAATATAACAGGTGAGTCTGTTTAGCATGTATGGGTGTGATTGGCCACATATGTTTTGTCAGGCAAGATGTATTAAGAGGCTAGATGTATTAGGAGGCTGTGTTTTAACAGATTAACAAGAGCTATTTGTACAGCGCTGCTGGCTAAACGTCTTAATTGGCTTGAAAACGTAGCAATCAGGTTAATTAGCTTACTGCTAACAGAAACTTAGTAAAATACTCAGTCTTGTAAGATACTATGAAGCACATTATAACACTGGAGATGTGTACAAGCCACAATTATAGCATTATAAACTACAATTGATGACTGCATTCGGTGAGGCTGAAGTGAATAAGCTGCATGCACAATTAAACTGTTAATGTCACCACAGTTATGATCAGCTTTTACTGCATGAATGAGTATTCCCCAGTCCTTTTCATTCTTGCTAAATTTGTAGTTATCTACAATAACCAAAATACCAAAAAACCAATGGTGTTGAGAATTTAGTAATACTTTTTATTATTTTATTTTATTTTATTTTATTTTATTTTATTTTATTTTATTTTATTTTATTTTATTATTTATTATTTTTATGGTATCGACATAAAAATTAAACTAAAACAGTAGTCAATTTTAGACAAAGTTTAGACAAATATCCATATAAAGTTTTTGACAGAATATGACTGGGACATAACATGTAATTTCTTTTGCTAGAGTGTCTATGATTATATGAACAAATTGTTGATTATATGAACAAATTCTTGAATGTCTAATCAGTGAACCAATTGTAAGAACTGATAGCCCATTGTAGCACAGGAGACAGGAATTGTTACAGTATGTCCTTGGCAGTAACTCAAAAGTCAATATCATGATAAGTTACCAAGTTAAGCTGGCTAGTCAGCCTCGATTACACTAGCCTGCATTTGTCACAGGCAATAGTTGCATATCTACATCTCACTTTCAGGTTTTATGGCTAGCATTTAAATTATATCTTAACAACCAATATTTTCATCTGTGGCACAAACACAAAGACATCATCTGGTGAAAAGAATAATGTTAACTAATGTTAATTAACTAACCAAGTAAGCTTTACAAATGTGAACACAGTACATAGAGTATCAGTGGTATACATAAAAAGATGTGAGTTAGCTGCATAGCTTCCAAATAGCTTTGCATTGTTGTGTTAATTTATAGATGCTTCTAGCAACATAGTTAGCAAAAATGTCTTCACTCGTTATACTTAACTGTTACATATAGGCAGTAGAAGCACTTGTAGCAGTTGTATTTAACACCAGAGATCAAAAAGATCAAAAGATCTGATTAGCTAGTTCCGCTTTCTTAACAAACTAATGTTAACACTGAAGATACCTGTTGAATTATGCACAAGTGTACACTTTTTCTTAGAAATCTGCTTTAATGTAATTGGATTTTAAAAATGGAATGATTTAAAATACCCAAAATGCCTAAGATTTCCTTTAATCAGCAGCAAATGTGTCATTAACTAATATGAAATATTAAATAATATATAGCATATACACATTTTAATTAACTTGCATAACATGTTTACAATATGTTACAAATTACTAATGTGATGTATATCCATTGTTAATAACTTCACAACAAATATCACATCTTAATTAGTCACCCATAAACTTAATAACTTTTACTTGTGTCATCTCTCAGAAAGGTATATTTTTACTAAAGTATTTATAGTGAGGACATGATACAATCGTGTTGCACTGCTTCTGTGAAACGACACTGCATATTTTGCTCTTTTCTTGAGATAAACTCAAGGTCAGGTTCAGATAAATAGCTTGTGTTAGCACAGGTTTGAGTCATGTTGCATGCTGACAGTGGTTGCTGAGCAACAATACAAAAGCACGGTTGTAAGATGAGTTCCAATTGTGCCTAATCAAAGTGTTGTGAATGTGGCATTTACAGTCAAAAGGTGCAAGTGAATTACTCATATAATGTACTGATTATGCAGATAAAACCCTGATTCTCTTTGGTCTTAAAATCTTACAGCAAGATGTTTTTCCTTCCTAAAAGAAGCTTAGCAAATAAAAAACACAAAAATAAATTAAATTAATTAATCAAAGTATACATCCAAAAAATATTAATAATAATAATCCAAATAATAATATTCACTTCATGGAGGATTTTTACAGAGAAGCTGAAGTAACATGGTGTAATTTTGTTTTTCAGGTAAAAGGGACGAGGGGTTTTTTGGGTACGAAAAGAGCACCCAATACTATGTGGTGAGCACCCGATACTATGTGGTGAGCACTTAATACTATGTGGTGAGCACCCGATACTATGTGGTGAGCACTTAATACTATGTGGTGAGCAACCCGATACTATGTGGTGAGCACCAGATAGTACAAGAAGAAGTGGCACAAGAACAAATAAAGCAGCCTAAAGATGACAAGGTAAGCTTATTTGTTAAGACAGCTATAAACCCTTAAATAATTACCTATTTGTTCCTCCCTAAGATATAAATGAAAGTTGGTTTTGCTAGATAATGTTAGATAGCTAGCTAATTAGCTACCTTAGCCAGTTAGAAGTGTTGCAATATTGTTACATGTTAGGCTTGGTGAAAGTAGCCTAAATATTAGTGCTTAACAGTTGTTGCTGCAGAAACCTCCTGCTATGTGCATTTCTCATCATAGATAGCTAGCTAGCCAATGACCTAGCTGACCGTAGCCAACGCTAGCTAACGTTAGCATAGTATTGGGTGCTCACCACATAATATTTGGTGCTCACCTCCACATAGTATTGGGTGCTCACCTGATAGTATCGGGTGCTCACCATATAATATTTGGTGCTCACCACCACATAGTATTTGGTGCTCACCTGATAGTATCGGGTATGCACCACTTTTTTACTTAAAAAAACCCTCCTTGTCCCTGTTACCTGAAAAAAATTACACCATGTCCCTTCAGGTGCTCCATAGATTTTGAACCAAATAGAATAATTGAAATATTTCCCTATTGTTATATCCCACCAAATTAAAAAAATTGCTATGGATAGTATATGGACAGTTTATTGCCATTTATTTAAGCGTATATTGGAGTATACGGTTTTACACATAAAAAGACTTGGTGAGATGCAAAAATATTTTGGGATTACAAGCAAGTCTTTAAAACCTTTGTTCATTGCAACATTTCGCAATAATTATTATAATAATTACAACGTTATTTTTGATTGATTTGTTGCATTAATAAATAATTAACAATAATTTTGGTTAGGTATTTATTTGCAGTTCAATATTTGTGCTTTTTTTCAAAACAGGTCGGGACACCCAGACAACAAATCAGTGCATAACACACTGAATGAAGAACTTTATATTAATAGAAGAGCCTTGTCTTATCACACAACAGGCCAGCTAGGCAGTGGCACAAATCCAAGTACTTGAAATCTTGTAAAAAAATAGATTTTTAAAATAAAATTATAACAATTATTGCCACCACAGCATTTAAGTATATATTTAAATATATCTACACTGCTGCTTGAAAGTTTGTGAACTAGTTGAGTAGTTTATATTTTTCTATTGTTTTACCATGATTCTTTTATTTTATCATCACCAGTTTTTGTATATGAAATGTCAGG
>JAOVVF010000010.1:12621200-12633305 GCA_028565595.1 Duopalatinus emarginatus | reverse complement strand
AATGGCTTAAGAGAAAGAAGATTCGCACTCTGGATTGGCCCAGTCAAAGTCTGGACCTCAATCCCATAGAAATGCTGAGGCAAGATCTGAAGCGGGCAGTACATGCCAGATGTCCATCCAACCTCTCTCAACTGGCAAAGTTCTGCAAGGAGGAGTGGACAAAAATCCCAAAAAGCAGATGTGAGATACTCGTTTGTGGTTACAGAAGACGTTTGGTTGAAGTAATGGCGGCAAAAGGAGGTGCCACAAGCTACTAACTAAAAGAGTTCACATACTTTTGCACTTGGCAGATTTTCAGTTTTTTTGAGAGATAAAATACTTTTGTTAAATAAATAATGAAAAATATGTATCTTTTCTTTGTGTCCCTTATTTGGAAGGTCTGCTTTACAATTTGAGATTTGGATGTTCATTTCATATGATTATTATGATTTTTCTTTGAACCATGTTTGGGTGGTTTACAAACTTACAAAGATTAATTATTTTTAACTTGGTTAATGATATCTACACTGTACCTCACAATGGGAAAGTGCTGTGTAATCATTAAGTCAATCACAAGTGTCTTGTCAGCCAGAAGTCTCTCATGCCAACCCACTCTTCGGCTTCTGAAACCCCAATGCACCCGCCCTTATGCCATGTTGGAAAAGCAGGATAGCATGTGTCATAAGGAAACCTGATGTATGCCCAGTGATGTCACACAGCACACTGGGGAGTACATGGCACACTGCACACTACGACATCAGTCACTTATGGGTCACTAAGTGCTAACTGTAAAGTGAACAGCTGGGGCAAACAGAATCAACTTAAAGTCCATCTGAATCATTGCAGCGTGTCCTTCCTTTATACAGCAACATTTCGTTAGTTTTAATTAAAAGAATGGATTTTTGGGGACTTTTATTTGCTTTCTTTAGTTATTAATATATTTATTCCAGATGTAATATTTGTTTAATGCTGTCAATCTGAAGTTACTGGATTTTAAAAATTGATTCATTAAATTTGTATTTGTAATTGAAATAAATAAGCTATATATCTTGACAGTTTATATACAACTGCAGTAATCATTACTCATATAATTTGAATGGTTGAAACTCACAAGATCTCAAAAACAGAAGTTACAGGATTTTCACCGATACCAAATTCCTTGTGTAAATGGTCCTACTTACAATTTACAAATTCATGCCCTGCTTTTAAAGTGAGACATCATTCTATGTCTATTGGTAAATGGTTTGCACACAACACTATCACTTAACACATTTTGGGGTGATGTAGTATAAATGAATCTTTTCACTGTCTTCAACTTTCCATACAGTAGTTAAATCTGAAATATATTTAGACAGAGATATGCACCCTGTCAGTTTTATTCTTACAGTTTTCTGTTCTGTAATTTAAATAAATGACTTTGTATTTGACCAATAAATATGCCTTAATATCTTATAGTGTCTTATATCTTATTTAATATTTTAAAGTGTAAAGAGCTACTGTAAAGTTAAACTGCTATTGCCATTTCATCTGTGATAGAGCTTTGAGCTGAGCTGGTTTTAACTTGTAACCTTGTTGTCCTTACACAGAAATTTACTAATTAACTAATACTTAATAATTATTATTGTTCCCATATTGATTGGTATTTTCAACCACTCTGCCAAATATTAAAATGTGATGATACTGTAGAGATAATTTATGTCAGTATTACATGTTGCTAAAAAAACCTTTTTTAATTCCTAAACTAGTTGGTATGTCAGAACTACAGCTATGAACATTTAATTGAGTTGACTATAAATACATACTATAAATTGACTATAAAAATAGATCATATAGAATTTTAGAAAACAATTATAATTACATTATTATTATAAAATATACCTGAATATTATCAATACCCACAAATATTAATATTTAATGGTAATATGACAATAATTTTAATGTTTAAAATAAAAAAATACTAAAGATATGATACTGAATGACATGCACACATTATCCAAACAACAAACTTTAATTATATACTTATCAGTTATTTAGTAGTTTATCTTACTTACACTTATATGTGCCCTTAATGTGACTGAGTACTGCAGGTTTAGTTTGACTA
Source organism: Duopalatinus emarginatus (assembly GCA_028565595.1). NCBI lineage: Eukaryota > Metazoa > Chordata > Actinopteri > Siluriformes > Pimelodidae > Duopalatinus > Duopalatinus emarginatus. The sequence goes on along the minus strand of JAOVVF010000010.1, from coordinate 12,631,225 downwards.
AATTACTAAAATATTTCCTCTAAAGTAATTTCAAAACCACTTTACAGAGCCACGTGTACCAACAATGCTGAACATCATCTTTAGGTAAAGCAGATATCCAGTGGTCTAATTTTTGTAAAATTTCACTTCTTTTCCTAATAGAGTATTTCACATGTAGTAACTGCTGAATTCACAAATGCTGCTCAGTTAACATGACAACTTCACAAGGTTTTTCTACAAGTCAATATATGTGTAAATGGTTTGACACCATGGACTGAGGATCACACAGTAAAAAACAATCATTTACTCTTTACAAGGCCATGGTTCCACTGCCATCATGGTTTATGAAGCATGACTGCTACAACACTTTAGTCTAGACAGATCATGGGTCTTTCCCACAACTGTAGTATACATGCACATTATCTGACTTGTGTATGAGTAAATCTCTCATACATATTTTATAGCAATAGTTTTTGAACCATGAAATTAATATACAGTACAAAATCTTCATTAAGTATGAACTAAAATAGAAGGAATACAGCTGGAGCTGTAGAAATGCAGCAGTGGGGGCACGGTCGAGCACTGGCTGCAGAAGAAAAGGTCAGTGAAAATGAGCAATTAACAAGGAATGGTTTACACCCATGCATCGTTAACAACAGCCTACTTAGGGTGCTTTCACACTTTCGTTTTTCTACAAAAGAAGTGCTGGCTTGACCTTTTGTGCTGATTTGAAAACAGCAGAACTAGATCTAGATGTAGCCAAATAGCCAAAAAGATGATGAAGAAGAGTTCAGTATAGAGAATTTTAAATATTTAGGCTGACTTTGGTTAGCAGGAAGCCATTTACCTAGCAAGCTTGGCTTGGGAAACTGATCAGTAGGTGTGATTTGAAATAATAGCATTTAAACCACTATAAGCTATAAGCCTGAGCCTTGTATCCCGGTTCATTAAGGAGAATATTTAAGCCATGGATGGTTGCCTCGACGTTAAAGGTTAACATTGAACTGAACATGAAATTTTAAAAACATCTTATATATATATATATAACTCTTGATCAGTAGTAACCTTTGTGTTTCTTAGAGAAATAATAAGTTATATTTGAAACCTGTCCCATTTACCCAAATTGCAGAGAAAGACTTATGGCACAACATATTTCCCTGATTAACAGCCTTCTTTAAAGTAAGAATTGATTTGGAACTGCCAGGAAACTGTCATCAAACTCTATAGCTTCAGGCTATGAATATGGTCCACCATATTCAATTAGCCTTTTTAATCATTTAACATTATGTATGATACAAACACACACAGCTTATGGTAATGTACAGTAATGCCCTCAGAGAGGACAGATATTTCGCTTAGATATGTGTCCAGAATTGCTGGTGTTTGCATAAAGACTGGTGTGTCAAGAAAACCTATTCTTTTTCAGTAATTACTTTTTTCTAATGGCTGTTCCCATTCATGAATCCTCTTGGGGTCAAGTCTGTATTTTGATCTACCACAGGTTTTACACTGAATGCCCTTCCTGACACAACTCTTATATTAACCAGGCTTGGAATGACACTATGGTCCAGTGGCAGCCTGATATCAGAACGTAAAGACTTGATCTTCTGATCAGCAACCTAGAGTCCTACCCTACTAAGCCACATGCTATCTTTTCCAATATTAATATTTCAAATTTATCCATTTCTACTCAGCATTCACCCAAACTAAGCTTTGTGATGGATGGGGTCTCTCATAATGTCACCATCTACTGAATATTTCAAGTAATGTGTGATGGAAATGCTCAGCAGCGGCTATAAGAGAGGATGAAACAATGGAGTTTTAGCACTGCATCCGTGATCCGTTCTGCTTGAACCTGACACATGACTCATGTGTGTAAGACAACACTACTCAGCGTTTGCTGTCATGATCAGGTTGGTGGTTGTGTATATTTGTCAAACGCACAGCGAAGTTGTCAAACGCACCATGCTGCAGGATGAGACACCTTTCCCCCTTATAAAAATGGTAATGCTAAAATCTCATCATTGTCTCCGGTTCATTTTAAATGCATGCACAATAACACAAATGCAGTATTCATGAGAGTGTTCGGCTAAGAGATGACTCTATTGTTGCACTACTGAAGAGATAAGCAGGATGGAAATAGCAAGAGCTTTGATAAAATTCGCCTTGTAGCACAAAAAAAGATAAGCCCATATAATGATGTTGTCTCTTCTATCCACTGTTGAGATAGGTCTTAAGTTCTGAAGAAATTAATTTGTGCAGTTATATCTAGGACAAATTCATTCTAGCTGACATACTATGTGCACCTAACACTCTCAATCCCAAGAAAACAAAGCAGCAGACACAGAGATGCTGAAACTCCCTATCAAAAGATTTACTCAGCAACATTTCAACTTTTTGTCTAAATAATTCAGTCCATGTGCAGAAAAAGAAAGTTTCAAAAAATGCAAATTGCTTCTTTGACAAAAAAAATGAGTTATGAGACCTTTCAGCTCTACACTGGAAAATAATCAATGTTTAATTTCTCCACCTAAATGTATTGACACTGAAACACTTTGGAACAGTTCCAGTGAAATGAGATTGCATTCTGTGAACAGATGTTTTCATCAGCGCTTTGTTTCGAACCTATCAATGTAAATTGATATTTCATGAAAATGTGTATTTTCCCTATTATTAGCAAATGTTGTAAACATGTGATAAATGTGATAAAATGCTAAGAAAACATATGATATTTCATTATGATGAATTCAAAAGCAACACTAGCTGCAGCAGCATATATTAGTTCCTTTCACATTTAATCCTATCACACATGACCAATAATGTAATGCATATTCTTGAAAATTGAAATCATTACAAGCTGCAGAGTGGCCCAAAATAAACATGTTCACCCTATCATCTGGAGATCCCGATGATGCCACAGCCATTCATGGGGAGAATCCAAGGGTGTAAAATTGGCCATGCTATTAGGGTGAGAGGGGTGACATACTCCCTCTCCCCCAATCAATCACAAAAACAGGGAATTTGTGAGCTCATGCATGTGGAAGTACACAGATAACAATCTGCAAACAGTTCAGAAAGATGCAGATCAGATCAGGGTACAAATTGGCTATGACTAAACTAGGAAGAAAATTCAGGGGGAAACAAAAAATAAAAAGCAATATGATCAAATCCAATGTTCATTCACACTTAACAATTCCACAACAGAATGTAGTCTGTTAACCATAAACCTTGGTTGCTAGGCAACATAACAGACGACGATTATGGCATTAAATGAACAAGAAGAATACCACATTCACTGGTTTAAAATCAGGTGCATTATAATAGAATTCAATCATTGTGCTGCAGTCACAGGTATGTCTGTATTAAAGATTTTCTAATGGCCTTGACTGTGGCTTTAGATTTTAGATTCAGAAACTATTCAATCTTAACAGAAATTTCAGTCAGAACATGTTAAATGTTATTTCAACACAAAATATTTACAAGTACCTATTAAGGGGTTTCCTTCCTATCAGAAGGTTGGGGTGTTTTAATTGCAGATGTCACAATGCTATCATCTGCTCCTTTATCAAAATGTCTAAAACATAAAAGTTTATAATTGTCCATTAAAAGCTTACTATTCAGCACCTGCTTGCCCATGAAGTGCTTATAGGTAACTTACAGAGTAAAACATCATTTTCCAGGAATACTTTTTGACCCCACTGTCAACAACTCTTGATATGTGAGTCTATATTGCAGTACCACAAGCTGGGTTGTTTCCATCCACCAAACACATAACAAAATGGGAATGCATTGCCGTCCTTGGCTGCCTTCTTCTTTTATAGTGCCATTTCTCCAGCTCGCTGTGCCTCATAAAGAGTCGAGTCCTCATTCAAAAAAAAGCACTGCTCCGGGTCTGTGCTGCCTGAAAAGGTATAACAATGCCAATTTTTCTGTTTGTGTGAACAGTTTTAGCAAAGCAGCCGTTATCAAGCCTAAACTGAAACTGCAAGAACATCATGAATGCCAAATTTCATCATTTCAACTAATAGAAAAGAAGATGGGAATGTTTCTGACATCAAATATGATTCAATTAATATCACAGCACAAGCAGAGCAAACATTCTGTTCAAAGTAGAGAGTTGGCTGCTAGCCATAGCTGAATAAATGAGTAGCTTGTGTCGAGGATAAAAAGCCCTTTGAAAGACAGACTGATGATCTCTCTAGAGAGTAAAGGTTAAGAGGGTTTAAGTGTTGAATACGGATGGTTTGCCTATTAAGCAGTTTAACAATGCTTTCCATGGTAAACCGAATGCAGATGAGCGTGTGGTCAAATGTTCTAATAACATGACAGACTAAAATAGATAAGAGATGGTTTCACTCAGAGCTGCAGCCTGCATTCATTTACTGAGATGTATTTTTGATTCTGTTCACATCAGTGTACATTTACACTATTCTTTTACAGTTTTTCAGCTGGCTCTAGTCGTATGTTCCAGTCTGATTAAATCTGGTCTGATAACAGGTAAAAGGCAAGTGGTAGGTGTGTGGAGGTCCTGTGCATGTTCTCCTTGCATTAAAAAATGAATTTAAAACAAAGTTTGTTAAACAAAAAAAAGTTTGTTTGGAATCATAGCACTAAAAGTCGCAACAATTCAGGTAAAGTAAATTTCATATGGGGCAATTGAGCACAGCATAAGCTTTTTTCACCTGTTATCACTTCTCTTATGCAGAAAAGAGAAAGACAGACTGAGCCACCCTCTAAATGAATCTATCCATCTGGTACTGAAGTGCTTTAATCAGAAGTGTATATCTTTGGAGAAAACTCACACTTCTGGCATGTCTGTACAGTTTCATTCAGTAAGAACCTGCCTGATCCGATCTCATTGCTCAATGTCTATACTCAACAACTCCTGCTCTAAATGACTTCTGGGACATACGCAAAACCAATTTGCATTGATGCTTCTTGATTTTGACAGTTTTTATGCTATGGAAAAATCAAATGCAAATGTGTTACAGTTAAAACTGTGGTATCATATTAAAAATATGACATCAAATTTGAAAGGTCTATGCTTTATTCAGGCATATTTAAAAAAATTTTTAGAGACATGACCTGAGCTTAAAAGTGCAAGTAGATAATAAAGTAACTAATCCACTTATAAAAATGGGTGTTGAGAGGAACCCAGAGAATGCATAGAAACTTCCCAGCAGAGCTCAGGATGGAACTGGTTACCCTGGAGCCATGAGACAGTAATCCACTGCACCTCTGTGCCCATCTTCCTGCCCACTTAATGTTCAGCTGCTGATTTACCATATCAACCAGGGGACATTTGATTCAAAGCATGTATTTTCTCTTAAGAAAAAACATCACACCTTGCTAAAAATACTATATTTCTGCTTTTCAATGTTAGCTTGAACAAGAAAAGTTCTTTCTATCACATTGTCAAGCTGCTTGTTTTAATTAATTTTGTAACTGAAAATATTATTCTCTATTGCTCTGTGCCCACTACACAGTTTGTCTCATTAAATCTGCAACAAGCCTAATCTACGATCCCTTTACTGGCCCTCAGGCTAAAAACAAAATGTGTCAATAAGACTTTCCAATGCTTTTATATAAAAAAGAAATGTTTAATCTTTAGTTACAATGTTAATGTTGTATTCCAGTGTGTTCATTTATACATGATTAATTTTTAACCCGTGAACTAACCTAACTACTTTCATCATTGCTTAATCATAAACGGAAATGCTGGTTTTATATTGATATACAGCACTGACATACAGTAAAAACAACACTGCATGAAGATAGCAATATGTTGTAAAACTAAAATGAAACTCCACATTTGTAAATTTGTAAAGTGAACGTTTGTTTAATGTATTAAAAACCCTGGATAGATAATTAAAAGGTGTATGAATTCTGGAATACGATCAAATCATTTAACATTCTGTATACAGAAAAACTTTCTGTTTACCTTTACATTCAATGCTTCATTAAACCAAGGATGAGTCCTATTTCTGTCTTAGCTTTTTAGGTTTGAGATACAGTGTAAACTGAGGAATTTAGCTGCTTCTTTTCAGTACTCTTTTCAGTGTGTTATCCTTATTCAATATTGACAACCTTTCATGGCTCCGGGCAGCGGCAATGTTAAGGTCAATTAATTAGTCTTTTTTAGAAAGAAAGCCAACAGATGAAGACGGAAAGAAAATATAACATATTTAAGATGAAATGAAAAGGAACACATAAATAAACTAGCCCCTTAGGTACAGAAAACTACACTCTTCCTCTGTGGATAAAAGCCCTTTCACAGGTGTTAATTTTATTATTATATGTAATTGATTTACACAACCCTTCGAGTGCTCCTTATCTTTATTACAGCACATTTAGCTTCACCATTCTAAAAAAAAACAGTGATGCTGTTTACGTCCTCAATCTTCCAAATAAATGGCAGAATCTTCAGGCCGATTCCAATATCCCTTGAAATGAAACAGGATTTTCACAGAGTGAGAAACTTGGCTGAGAATGGAAGAAGATTTTTTTCCCGTAAGCTTGCCCCAGATTTGCTGTTACTTACTGCATTCTTTTTGAACAGCATCCAAGGAGGCATGCACTTGCGATCAATTAGGGCAGTGCAATACTTCAGAGCATGAGCCCATGGACACATTAATTCTGCTGGTTGGCAGACAAAGCTTAAGGCCATAAAATATTTAGCACAATCAGGATGCAATAAGATTTGGGAGTATTCCCACTCATCTGAACGCATCCACTGTGCAACCCATCAGGATTAATGGGTAGGTATGTTCATACAGATGACTTTAAATTACTATAATGCTGAAAGCACTTGCCAAAACTTACCAGGTGTCTGGTGTAACAAGCAGAATGTTAAACACAATTAATAAATAACTATTTAAAAGATATCCTTGCCATAAGTGATTTAGCTCTCCTGTCCTCATGCTGTTGGTTATTTTACAAATTAAATGTTGCAAAATTTAAAACAATATGGCAAACAGCAAAAGATATTTCCCTTGCAAACAGTCTGTCTGCAATAAAGCATGACATTATCGATTTGAAAAATGTGCACATGTGGGTCATTTGAGGGCAAGAGGTCTGTTCATATTAATGACACACACGGTTGACTAACCAACGTAAATGTGAACCGTCAGCACAGACATATTAGATATGAGCACCTAGGAATTGACCATTAAGCTGTGCAGTGTGAAGCAGCCTTATATTTCTTCGATTGCTCGTTTGTCTGTTCACTCGTTCAATCATTCATTTTTCAGTAAGTGCTTTACCCTGATCAGGGTTGTGATAGACCCAGAGGCTTATCCCCCCTCCCAGAATGGCATGCCAGTCCATTCTTAGGGCCCCATGCACACACACATTCACAATTTAACATAGCCACCCTGCCTTAGGGGCATGTTATTGGGAAGCAGCAAATCTGAAGCAGTGATTTCAGAGGAACCTAAGCTCAGGACTGAACCAGGCAACCTAGAGCTGTTAGGCAATGTTACCTGCTACGCCTACTGTGCCACCCTAGTGACATATTCACACATACTGACTTATTTAAGTTCATAACTAAGTATTTTCTGACTAACATCAGAATAATACCAGGATAATAGAAAAAATAGGCATTTCATCGCTCACTCTCACTTCCTTATTATCTAAGCTGCTTATCCTACTATTGGGACATTGGGGTGGTGGAGTCTATCCAAGCAGTCATTGAGTGAAACGCAGAGAAACACCCTGGACCAGTTGCCAGTCCATCACACACACACACCCATGCACACACACCTAGGGGGTATTAGGATTCCTTTATTATATAGCTTATTGTAACTGGGTTTGTGTTTGTTAAGACATTTTGGTCAGAAACAGCTTCTATATAGAGCTTTGTGAAATGAAATGTGTATAGCAAGCGATCATCTTTTGACTAAAAGCCGAATTGCTGTGCTGACATCTGAAACGTTATCTATTATTACATGTCAGGGCAATATGCAAATGGGAACAGACAATGCAAGAACCATGTCTATTAAGTATGCTATTAAAGGTTATAAAAAAAACCCAGAGATCTGGCCAATCACGTACTGATATTCTTTCCAACAGCGTTCTCTAACATAGCTGTCAGCTTGTCAGCTCAAAAAGCCCCATGCTTGAATGAACTTTCTATACTGAACTTTAGTCAGTTGATCAGAATTGCTGACATCTACAAAGTGAAGAAAAGCACAGCAGGAAGTTGAGCCTTAGATTGCAAGAGCATTGAGAAGTGGATTAAACTCTATTGGAAGGAAGTGTTTCTGAGGAGGGATAAATGTGTCAGGTTGCATGAAAACTCTGTAATATCCAATATCCAGTTTTATAGCCTCCTAAATGGTGTAATTATTTCTGACAGTGCTTTGTGTGAGGGGTTGTTGTAATAATGTACTTAACACATTGCGGCTGATAAGGATGCTATAACCGAGGACTACAGTAAACACTATGGACAAAATATGTAAAATAAAACGTTAAAATAAAAGTAAAAGTTGCAATGATGATGCGTAATACAAAATTTTACTAAATTTGTTATTGTGGACAACTGAAAAGAACTTGTGTTGTAAAGTGATTAGGAAAATTGCCAGCAGTTCCTGAACAACAATAAAAAAATAGGCTACTAATTTTCTAATTTCATCAGACATTTCCCTAATTTCCCTTAAGGTATTAATAAAGCCTTATCTTCTCTCTCTCTCTCTCTCTCTCTCTCTCTCTCTCTCTCTCTCACACACACACACACACACACACACACTTTATTTAAATTGGCAGACTGGGCAAAGTGACAAAATGCATACATGAGGTTTTAACAGGGGAAGCTGAAAACCGTTTATAATATTCCAAGGATTGAACATCACACAGGAATTATTATGTCATAAGATATCAGAGCCAATCAGGTTTTGTATGCAAATGAAGGCCAAACAATTTACAGAAGTACCAAAATAAACAAAACGTCTACAAGTCGAAAGCTGAGTCATTCTGAGCAAATACAAAGCACAGCAGCTAGTGGGATTAAACAGGTACTGAAGGGATTTACCTGTAAGACAGAAAGTCTCCAATAACTGCTATTTTCTTTTTTAAAACATTTTTTCCTAGCTGACTGAGATTTTGCTATAACTACTTTCTGTAGCTTACATATAGCTGAATGGTGGGCATCATTTTTACTCCCACCAGCCATAGCACCACCTGCCAAATCAGCCACAGAACCTCTAATCTTTAACTCCCCTACAACCCTGAAGGTGTGCTTGTGACGTTTGGCACCAAGATGTTAGAACATATTCTTCTGTGGATATTCTGTGGAAGTGGACAAGGTAGCCACACACATTGGTGAATCTTGGGTATCCACAACACTGTTGAAATTTCACCGGAAGTTCTTCCCTGGAAAAATATTGATAGGTATCAATCATTGCATGCCTGGAACACTGCATTCCCATTTTTCCTGCTTCCAACACATCAAGTTTTAGAACTGACTCTTTACTTCTTGCCTTATATATTCCCCCTCTTGACAGGTGCCAGAGGTGCCATTGTAACAAGATAATGTTATTCAATTTATGAATGGAAAATTGTGATGGTCCATGTAAGGCAATGTATTATTTAATACTGAACAGTTTCCCCAGTTCCAGTGCTTTCCATAGACCTGGCCCCTCAACACCAGCACCATAAGAAAAAGCCCAGCAGCGTCTCTACTTCCTGCGAAGGCTGAGGAAGGCACATCTCCCACACCCTCACCTGATTTGGGAACTGCACCGTACAGGATCGCAAGTCCCTGCAGCGGGTAGTGAAAACGGCTGAGAAGATCATCGGGGTCTCTCCCCACCATCACAGACATTTACACCACACGTTGCATCCACAAAGCAACCAACATTGTGGATGACCACACACACACCCCTTACACACACTCTTCACCCTCCTACCGTCTGGAAAAAGGTACCAAAGCATCCGGGCCCTCACATCCAGACAGTGCAACAGTTTCTTTCTGCAAGCTATCAGACTCCTGAACAACAAGAGTCTGGTCTGATAAATTCCACACATTTTCAGTGACTGGACTAAACACA
>JAOVVF010000010.1:12570144-12582763 GCA_028565595.1 Duopalatinus emarginatus | reverse complement strand
ATATAAATACACAAATGTCATGTGTATATTAAAGAAGCTCATTATTTTTACATTATGCCAGGTTGGCATTGATCCAAGCTGTATAAAGTTTTTTTTATTTCTTAATATAAAGAAATTGTATGTCTTCAGCTCTCAGGCTGAACTCTACAGTACACTTCAATCAGTCAAGAAAATGAGTTGTGATTTTTACCACCCACTTGAGATACCTGGAAACCAAAGAAAGTGCTGAAAAACATTACACACGTCATCATTTACTTCATAAGCTTTGCAATAGAAGGGAAGTGTTGGTACAACTGAACTAATTTTGGGTTTGATTGAATTACTCACCAGTGATTTATATTGAACACTTCACATTTGTCCTGTGTTGCAAATGTACATTTGTAAAATCATATGAGTCAGTTGAAACACCAAATAAAAACACTTGATATCCATTAGACACACATGGAGAAGCGCATGCAGAACAACCTTTTTTAATCATGCATACATATCTGTTCATAAATACATATCTGTTTTTGTTTGTTTAGATGAGTTTTTTATTATTATTATTATTACATAGTAACCATTATTTACAGTATACTGACTGGTAGAGTATTATCATGTCGTTAACCATAATCCTGTAATTAGATATAAAAAATAATAAGAAGAGGAATGTCCACATAGGCTCTACATGAACTGTAACTACCACATAAGTGCAAAACTGTGCTGACATTTGTCTTGTCTGTCTGAAAATTAAACCAGTTGACTGTGGTTTGTGTGTTTGTTTTTCTGTTAAAACGTCGTTATTCTCCTTCTTTAAAATAAATGTAGTGTTATTTATAGGGCACTAACTCTGAATTAGATTCTCTGTTTTACAGAAAGTCTTTCTTCTATCCTTTCTCACCCCTGTGATTAACTGCCCAGGTCAGCCACAGCCTGTGTGGACTTGACTGCACTGTTTAAAAACTTGATAATGAACAATGAGGCTTTAACTTTTTCCCTAAAGACTTGAATCCCACTGTTTCTATTCATAAACCTTACAGCATATATCGTGGAGAAAGGTTTGCATGGCTTGCATGATTGTGCTTGTTTATTTTTCTGTGGTGTAAATTAATAACTAAAAATGGTAATTAGTTCCTGTTAATGGCAGTCTTTTTTCACTCTTGCATATTTAGACTGCCTCTCCTGAGGATAGACTCTGTTCCATGCGACTCTAGGCCAAGCAGTGACCTTATTCTAATCATGCAGCACAGTTCAGCCTGGGTCCACAAAAGACACAATACCATCAAAACTTTTCATGCGTGTTAACTGTTTATTTAACACTACAACATGTAGGCTTGTGGTTCAGTCATGTTTATGATGAATACTGTGTAAATAGAGCAGTTGTGATCATCATAGACACATACTGTATATAAATATATAAATGGGCTGGTATAAATGGACTCGAAGGGTAAAAACAAAACCATGTCAATTAAATTTTTGGCATCCACATCAAATTATTTGTTAACATATAGCCTCAAAATAGATTACCTTAGACTTTCATGGACACATGAGTAACTGCATCACCAATGATTACAAGAATAACACACTGAATTGTGTGATGAAGTGATACTGGGGCTGGTTTCTTTCCAACCCACAGATTTATACACCTTATCTTTGATACGTCACGCCAGGTAATTACACAATTACAGGAGTTTCGTTTGGGATAATATTTTCAGTGCATCATTGACACATCTGTGACACATGACTGGTGATTGGAAAGGTATATGTAAAATATAGTCAATGGTGTGAAAAGTGCAAATAGGGTGGAAAATAGGGGAAACTAAAAGCAGATAGACAATCATGTTACAACCTTACAGTATGTGTTCTTTCTCTGTTAAAAAAATAAATGATGAGCTGAATCAGATATGTTAATTAAAGTAAAATGCTAACCATCTTCACTGCTGCCCCTCTGTGACTGGTGTCTGAGGTGCTGCTCACCAGAATACTGCCTTCACAGTAAACTGGATAAACACACTAAAATTATTACAATCATTAAGTGGAAAACAATGTGAGGATTAGAAATGATGTTGACCACTGAAGATTGGTTCCTGCTTTTGTCCACAGGCCTTCTGTGACCTGAATGAAAAGGGTTCTGAACTTGGTTTTAAGGAACAGTTGGGGTTTGACAGTTATTTGTGAGCTGCCCATCAAGCAAGGAAGGTGGGGTAGTAAACAGGAAGAAATAGGCAAAAGTGCCTCTTTCATACATCACTGTTTGCCAATAACAGCCTGTTTGACCTTTTTTTTTTTTTTTTACATTGCTACCCTATCAAGCCAAAATGCTTTTCTACCCTTCTAAGGGTTTCTGAAGCCTTTTCAGAAGGAAGCATAAAAAAGAAATATAAAAAGGTACCAAAATAATATGCTAATTAAGTGTAATGTTATAATATGGCTATTAACCTAAGGTTTTAAAATTTGGCACAATATATAAGGAATGTTACAGAGAATTAATCCCTAATTATTATTATTATAATGCCAGGGGTGGTGTGATGGATCCTGAGAAGAATTATGAATTCAACAGACTTGTGGTATATAAATATACATAATTATGATTTTGCTGCATGCATTGATAATTTTGTTAACAAATGTAAATGTCAATGACCTTTCTTTATAACAAAAATTAAACAATAAACCAATAAAAATGCATAATTGTATTAAACAAAATTAACAATAATTAGAAATAAATTGTAACAATATTATAATTAAGTAACAACAACAGTTTAATATAGAGTAAAAGATTTTAAATCTATTGGAGCCATTTTTAGGTCAGATTTCACTCTTTTTTCCATAACTAAAAGCTAATAAAGTTTTTAAAGGTTTAACATAAGTATGTTAGACTTCTAGGATAAGTTTTATTTCTGTAATAAAATGGTACAATGATATTTATTATTATCAAATTATCAAGTTATGCAATGTGTCAATGTGTGCTTCTAAAAAAAACTTCAGTTTTCACCTAGCCAAACAAAGAAAGGTAGAAAGGCTTTGTAAAATCACTGATGGTGATTTAAAGCCTATTAGGTGCCCAGTTAAGATCTAATTCTTTCATTCATCTTTAGTAATTACTTTATCCTGGTCAGGGTCATTGTGGATCTGGAGTCCATCAGGGAACTCTGGCTGTGAGGCAGAAATACATTCTGCTCAGTCCCTCACAAGGTACCATGCACGCACACCACAATCATTTACACTAAAGAGAAATTAGTCAGTCTGTCTACTGGCATGGTTTTTGGAGGTAGAAGGAAAACTATGCAGATATGAGGGGAGAATATGCAGAGAAACGGTGACTGACAAAAAGTAACCTGAGTTCAGGAACAAACCAGCAACCCTGGAGCTGTGGGGTAGCTACACTACATTTTCAAAAAAAACCTCAAAAATCAAAATACGTATAAAAAGTAGATGAACAGCATTTATACTAAATTTTACTAACTAACTGGGTATAAGTGGATGTAACTTCTAAAAATCTAAGCAAATGTTACGCTTGCCAATTTTTACTGCTTTTAATATATTAATTTTTAAATCTGACTGTTCACCTGCTGCCTAATATAGTGTAGGTGCCACTGTACATACATATCATCCATACATACACACACAGCAGTCAATATTTAGTGTGACAACCTGTTGCGTAAAAAAAAAAAACTATTGATATTTTTTGCAGCAAAACCCAGAAGCCCTATATTTTGTCTGAAATGTGGTCTATTACACATGATTTCTCAATAACTCAACTCCATAAAGGAGGAGTCATTAAATAACTCTCCTCCTTTAACACCACACAAACCACTGCACAAACTGAAGACTTTTTTTAAATATCATAATGATGGTTGCCTTTTATGCCCTCTCAAATCACCAGAGCTAATAATCGTTTAACCTTTAACAGTTTCTTAATTAATGCTGCTATATCTCGGTACACACAGATCCAGAGTTGTTTGACAGAACTCTAAAGAGTATTGCATGGTTTTAGTTAGTAACTGATATTCATATTTTTTAGGTGATATTCAAACTACTATTAACTTATACTACAACCAAGTACTCTATTCAGTAGCTACATCCTTACTCTATAAAATTTAAAATGTCACATTTTAAAATTAAAACCTCAACAAAGACTTTTCCTGGTAAAAAGCATTTAATTTCTGCAGCAGCTGGGGTTTTGTGTGGGTGGTTTTTCTATTCCTAGATGGTGTCACTTGACTATAAGCAAACCACTAATTTAAATACAAGCAAAAATTATATAGCATATTGTTCTTTTAGACAGTTTGCTGGCACAGCTGGTAGTGATGTCACCTCAGAAAGCAGAGTTCCTGAGTTCAATCCTGAGCTTAAGTTACTGTCTGTGTTGGTTTCCTCCAAGTTTTCCAGTTTTATTCCACCTGCTATAAACATGCAGGTAGGTGACCTGGCTATGCTAAACGGCTCCACAGTAAATGTGTGTGCACACAAAAGTTGTTTTTTTATTGCACCTTGAACAGGAAAAAAATTTTATACAGGTGGTGTGTGTATGTGTGTTGCAGAACAGACGGTCAGAATGAATGGAACATTCTGGAATGCTTGAATGTTATCAGCATCTTCTATTATTTTGCATTTTTTTGTGACACTGCAAATCAAATGTCATCATCATCATCTACTTGCATCATTTTACAAGTGACATACACACTCCTTTTGCAATTCTGTCAATGTATGGCTTTTCCACTAACGTGTGTTCCTCCACCCACCCCTAACTCTAACCTTAACATCAGGATAGAAATCACTAAGCATATCCAAATGTTAGTAGAATGTCAAAAGAATTGTGGAATATCACAGCCTTTCATTGTATCAGGGGCTAAATTAGTGTAATATGATTTAAAAAAAACCCCGAAAAGAAGCAGTAAACAGAGGAGAAAGACCAGACTGGTTTAAGTTGACAGGAAGGCTATGGTAACTGAAATAACTACTTAATAGAATCATGGTGAGCATTTTTTATTCTCATAATATACACAGCAAAACCCTGAATACTGCATTGTCATGATTTCTGAAATTGGGGTTCATTGAATGATAGACATTACAGTTACGGCTGTTCAAAATAAAATTTTGCTATTATAGTGTTAAGGCTAATAAGATGTACAATCTCCTGTGGCAATTTTAAAATGCACATTTACCTCTTATATAATTGGTTTGGGTATGCTGCTTAATATTAGTTTGTATTTGAGTTCCACTGAAAAGTGTCCCTGGATGGAAAAGGTTTGCAAACACCTGCTGTACAGAATTCAAACTAGCCCCAGTGGAACTGAGTGAGTAAAATCAGTGGAATCTTCTCAAGCAAGACCTGGGATTTGCTTACATGCTAATTCCACCCCGAGAGACAGAATATGTCAGTTCCTAAAGATTACACAACGGAACCAACAGGAACTTGTTATGGGGTACAACAAAAACTGCCATTCATACCTGTTCCTGAATCTTTGGGAGCCACAAGTGACAGCGTACTGGTGGCTCAGGAGAATTTCTATACCACATCTAGCTAGAAGCAGCGCTGCTTCCATCTAATATGCTTCTTAATTGCTAACATGTTAAAAAGGCGATCTGTATGCGTTTACCTAAATTGCTAAAGAAAATAATCATGGGTGATTAAATTTGTTTAAACTATTACCACTTTCCATTTACTAAAATCATAACACTTAAAACTTAACAACAGCCTGAACTAGATTTGAATCTAATATTGTAATGGGGTATTTTCAATATTCTTTGCAGCATAATCATTATGGTAAATGTATGCTAACAAAGTCAAAACTTGTATTCAGGGACAATGACACTGACCTTCTGTAACCTCATTATGCACTTATTATGCAAATCTATTCATTAACATTTAGCATTCTTTTCAGTAGTTTTTCACTGTGTAAACATCTAAACATGTAGTTTCCATCAAACAAAAGCAAAACTTCACAGTAGGCCAAACATAATATTCAGGAGAATCTGGCGCATGTCAGCTCAGAAGGCCATATGGGTGCAATAACCAATCACTCTTAATTACCATTCATGTAGTGGCAACATTATTTAATATGTCACAAAGATAAATCTTGTATTGTTAATGCCATGTCAAAAAGCAAGACAGAATGAGTAAGAGTGTCCACACTGAATGTATGGTAAGTGCGCAAGGGACAGAACTGCAGTATGGCTATATGACAAATTATGTCATTTCTTTCCCCTGATTATATAACTTATTATCGCAAGGAAAGGGAGAGTTTCTGCTAAAATCACCTCTGTCATTAAATTTTATGGTTGCAGGGACAAAGGCGTCAGTTATGATGAAAGGGAAAATGGACTGTGCTCGTTGAAATGGAATTTTAAAAACTAATTTCTGCTTAGCTTAATCCCTCATTCACGGATCATCACTCCTAAGCAAACACTTCAAATGATCCATTTCCCATAAGGCTTCTTTTACGAACCAAGGAAAATGTCAGTAGTAGCATTACATGACACTGGACCCTCAAACAGTCTGACCCCTATATTTACAGCACTTGGCAGATGGTCTTAAACAGAGCGACGTATATTTATCTCATTTATACAGCTTAGCAGGTGAGGGTTGATGGCCTAGCAGCAGTAGCTGAGTGGTGGTGAGATTTAAACCCACACCCTTTTCATCAGAATTCATTCAGAACAGAACATTTTAACCACTGGCTCTTCTACATCCTACATTGTAAGGCTGTGACATAAATGTTAAGTTTATTGTCATGTGCTCATCCTGATCCGTTATCTTTTTCTATAGCAATGGGTTATAGAAAGGGATTATATGGCAAACACTCCAAATGTTTTCTGCTAGGAGATGTTTATGTAACAGGCGGCTCTGGTATCAGCACTTTACACTTCAGTGAAATACAGGTTATGTGTTTTTCTTTCTAGGGCTCTCGGGCAATTAAAACACAGTGCTAGTGTAGAAGGTTGGAAACATTTAAATAAGAGTTCACAATACCTTGCTACTAATTCAAGAAGGGGATTGCCCAAGAGAACACAAGTGCATCACTCACACTGACCATATATGCACACATATTAATATTGATGGAGATGACATACCATAAAAGAGAAGCAATCCCAAGAGCACAGGTATTAAATTGACTGGGCCTGCCAGTGAAATCTCATTTATATATGCATACACAACCAGAGGCTTTTCAAATCGATCAATTTATCTGTGCGGGTGTTAGATACAGTCTTAGAGAAGAGCTGTATCTTGTACATTTTTTCACACACTCAGTTTTACTAAACTATTGTCATACCTTTTTCAGAACTTGACAATTAGAATCAGGAACTGTGCTCATTAGCACAGACTCGGGGGATATGTGTGGCTGGGAAAGATTGCCTCAGCGGATGTAATTAATTTTGCATGCTAATCTAGATTTTACATCCAAGAGGACTGACAATTTACAGAAGCACCTAAGTGTGCAACATCAGATTTATATCGTATCAAAGTTGCTTGGCCAGATGAATCGTTTAGAGTTGCTAAAGCCACAACGTATAGGAGACATTAATTAAGGACTCTTATAATCTCGGCTCTATGCTTTATGAGTCAGACAGTTGAGCAAGCTAATATGAAATAAAAGTAAAGACCTATTTTATTTTTTATTATAGAGATAGATTTCACACCTTTGTAAATTCTTCTCTATATTATATTGCACTGGGTTTAAGTAATATGGATTTCTTCGGATTGACCTAAACTAGAGGTATGAATTTATAAGCTTGCACAAAGTCCATTTTTTCTAGACCCAGCTTGAAATATGGCAATAAGACAATGGTTTAGGTGTTACTTTGCATTACAGGGTGATAAAAATGTCAGAAATACTTTACCTTTAATGCCTTAAAGTGATTGGTCAAGCTCTATATAAATCTCACAGCCCTGCCCTCAAAACCATCAGGTAAAAAAAAATCGGAGGCCTTTGATACCACTGACACCTATCTATTGGCCTAAATATTTTATTACAGCACATACTGAATGAAATGTGCCAGTGCAGTTCAGTACCTTATCAGTCATGCGACCTTTGCCAAATTCTCTGACTGATTCCATTTCACTCAATAAGCTTTTTCTGTTAAGGGGATATTCTGTGTCACTCGCCTTCCCA
This sequence comes from Duopalatinus emarginatus, assembly GCA_028565595.1. Lineage (NCBI taxonomy): Eukaryota > Metazoa > Chordata > Actinopteri > Siluriformes > Pimelodidae > Duopalatinus > Duopalatinus emarginatus. The sequence goes on along the minus strand of JAOVVF010000010.1, from coordinate 12,574,670 downwards.
AGTCTGCCCTCCTGAGTCTGATGACACACAAAGCTTGAAATGTGCTAAACTAAGCTATATTTTAAAAAGTCAGTCAAAATGCTTTGCAGTGTCATTCTTTCAAATAGGTTTGACCTATTACATTTGGTATCCCTTAAATCAGACCATATAATCAGACCATATAACCATATAAATTCAACAGAGACCGATGTCCTGTGTTTTACCATATCATCCTATATTATTTTAGCTCATTAAAATCATGCGAATAGAAGAACGTAATTAGACAATACATATAGAAATGTTTTAATAAAAAAATAGCTTTATATAGATAATTAAATTCACAGCTTTAGTAGCATCTCCTCCCTTCCTACACTAGAGCTGGGGAGGTGTATTGATTAAGACTGCAATGCGACGCTTCATTCAATCCTGGGAACCTGGGAGTGGCAATAACATCCTGCTAGATGAATGTGCCAAATTGACCCACTTTATGGCAAAGAGAACACAATAATGCATGCACTCTTCAGCCCTATCTTTACCTCTTGATCATCTCATACCTTGATCCATATCTACATCCTGTCTCAGGGTGTATGCTGCTGTTTCAGTCTGATTTGCTCAAAATAAACCATGCTGGATAAATGCTAATGCATCCTAATGAAGCGAAAGCCACACTCACTTCCACCTGTCGAATTAGTCGATCCTGGCTTTCAATAGACTATCAGGTGTGTCTTCTGCATGGTTGAAATGAAAACCTGCACCCATAGTGGGCCTTTCTGGATAAGACTAGACACCCCTAGACATACCTTTAACTGCCCCTTCAGAAGAAGACCAATAGGCACCATAGGAGACGTTACAAATCTAAATGACTCAATTAGGTGATTATGGTTCTTTTTTTTCCCTCTCATTTTACATTTGCTATTTTTAAAATAGAAATGAACAGAGTAACAGCTGGTCATGATTTTGAATGGGAGGGCTAAAATTCAACTACTTTTAAGTCACTTGGCATTGCTTTATGAAATCGTTACGGTTAAGTCTGATAGCAGTAGTTCCATCAAAAGCATAAAAATATTACACATGTACATAGGAATGTAAACAAATATGAATGGATTATTTGAACTAAACAAATGAAATGTTTTAATATATAGCATATAAGATAAACACAGACATACCTAGAAAAAACTAATTTCTGTCATTTGTCTCTTAAAATTTGTGTAATTTGATTGGAAAATGTTTGCTTAGACTATTTCACACTACTTATTCCTCAACAATCAACAAAGTAAACCACTTTTCTTTTTTATCAGTCCTGTAACTATATTTCACTTAGGTGTTCTCAATACTTCAGATGATATGTTATGGGCATGCCAAAGTCACTTGACGTGACTGTCACTTACAGGCCACATGAATTTCCATTCTGCAGTTTACAGTCAGAAATCAGCCCCAGGCTCTACTTTAGGCTTTTCTGTGTATGTTGAGTTACTGCCATTGGAAGTGCTATTACTCTTGGTTGCACAAACATCAGAAATAATCGCTATTTGTTAACAGCAAACAAAACAAGGTGGAGGCCAAAAACCAACCCTAATTTTCATGCATGTTTTCTATTATAAGAGAGGAAGGTCTTGGTTTTATTCTTCTAAAAATGTTTTAACAAAACTAATTTGTCTTTTTTTCACAAACTAGTACTTTGTGCTCTAATGGCTGGTACAAGTATATTTCTATAATATGTCTAGACTACTTGTGCTTGATTTGTTTTGAAAGCTTTAATTTAGTCAGTCTTTACTTTCGTGCAGATCTGCTAATCATCCATTACAAACAGATAACAGTTGAGACATTTGAAGTGAAATCTAACGGAACCAAATGTATGGCTACAACTCTTTGGGGAATTTCTACATATGAATAATCTGATTTATATGGAAGTAAATTTCAGATTTCAAGATTAAAGAAACAACAACAGCAAGATTGAATGCCCTCAAGGATAAACTACATGGAGTTCTAAGACTTTCAGTATTTCATACATTGAAATTTGTCACATGCTCAGAACTGATATTTTCACTGGGCTAAAAAAATGAAAGCATGGAAAGTAGTTTCAATCTCACAGCATAGCTCATTAGAGAAGCTCTCCTCACACCGATCTTATCTGATTGGGTAAACCCACATTCTATCTAAAGACGTCCCACTGCCAAAAATATCTTGAGCAATTAAAAAGAGTAAGCAGCAGCTTGCAAATGTATGCACTATATCACCAGCAAGTGAAAAGTTTATTTGGCATTTGCTTATGTTTTCAAGAAAAAAGTATCTTGAACTGTATTTCTTCAGACTGCTCTTTTTAAACTGCTCTTTACATATGTCCTTCTTGTAGAAATTCATTATATGCAAAAAAAAAAAAAGGAAAAAAATAGCTTGACACATTTCTTAGCACAGTTTGCTAATAATAATGACCTGTGTCTATCTTTTTTTGCACATGTTAGTAGAAAAACCTCAAACCTTAGTCTTGAATCTTGTGTGTATAATGGCCAAAGTATTTCAATCCTGTGTTTAAACCACTGCTATTGGCCTCATGGCTGGTAAGTAGACATTGTGCAGCACAGTGGGAGTGGGAATGTATGAGGCAGATACTCTGAATACACATGCTCTCAGTTAATGGTCGTCATAATGTTCATTTTCAATCATATTAGCTTGCCAAACGCTAGGCTAATTAGATAACAGAATAAAGTAATGAATTTGCATAGACTGTCAAGTATATATGAAATATTTGACTCTATAAAGTCAAGTGGCAATTAAGCGGTTTGTTTTATTGTTATTCAGTTATTCATCTTCAGAAATCTCTTTATCCTGGTCACTGTTGTGGGTGATCGATCACAGAGCACTATGAACACATTTACACCAAGACGTAATTTAGAGTAGCCAATCCATCTACTGGCATGTTTGAGTAAGAGGGAACCAGAGAACCTGGAGAAAGACCATGGGGAGAGCATGCACAACACCACACAGTTTAGGATCAAACCTGGGACTCTGGAGCTGTATGACGGCAATGCTATCCATTGTGCAGCCATGTTTATTTTATTTCATTTTTTATTACTCTTGTTTGCATTTATAAGTGAAGGAACTCAGACTGCACTTCCTAATGATTACTGCCAGGTTCTGCTCCTGAACTCTACAGAAATGTTCACTCAATATATAGGGTCCCCAGGGGCTCATCTAACAGATTTCACATCAGCTAATAAAGTACTGCAATGGCCCTTAAAATGGCATTGGAGATTCCCTAAGGGGAAATGGTGATGTCACTGTTGACAAAGTCATAATAAAGGCACTATTGAAACACAACAAAGCTCTAGCATGCAAACAATAAACAAATGCACAACCTCCCAAATGCCCCCTGTTCTTCTTGGCAGATAGACAGGTTTGTTCACAGCATGTTTCACAATTGTGCTACTTTCTCTCTTCAGAATGGCTAAAATCAGAGCAGCTCCCCAATTATCAAAGAAAAAAAGTAGAACAATCAATATAAAATGTATTATATTATATAAAACATTATATTTATACATATTTATTATACACATTTATTTTATATATTATTGAATTATCTGTTTATTGGGCAGTGTGTTTTTTTCTTGCCCCACTTGGATATCTGACTTCTCCATATGTCTCATAGCTTTTGAATCTGAATACAACCGACATCTTAAACTTAAACCTAATCTATAAACTATTTACACAACTGATACTGCCTGTTATATTAGCTTTACAATTGGTAAATATTTTAAATAAATTGTAGGTATTCAATGGAATTGATTTGTGTTTAAGTATATATCTATCTAGATGTCACTAACTTTTTCAATGAAATTTCACTAGCTACTTAGTTGCTTTTGATGCTCATATGAGGAGTATGAAGCGAAATCAACAAAAGCTAGACCAACAGATGAAACAGATGAAACAGATAAAACACCAGTCTCCTCTGGTTTTCACCCAGGGTGTGTATGTATAAATTATTTACACTGCATTTAAAGCTAGGTACAGCAGCGGTATCTAGGTAAAGCAGATGAACAGAGTGTTCATAAATCTTGCAAGGTTATGATACCATCACTCAGACAATATGCACGATGCTCCGTCAACTGATCTTAACACTCTTCGTATAAAAACTACCATCCACGTAAATATTGGCTCTAAAATAGCATTCAGTCATCTCTCTATGTGTATGCATGTATGTGTGCCAATCTGTGCTGTTACGATGTAGTAAATAACAACAATTTAGTGATTCAGTGGATTCCTGTGAATGCTCAGGTAGTCCATCCCCTCACTGCCTGAACACCAATCTGCATCTCAAGAAGAACAGAGTGTTACATTGCTACAACTCCATTATATAATGCCAAAGATCAGTGTTTGATGTAATCCGTCAGATCTAAAAATGCACCACTGAAGCTTGGGTTAATCAGAATGTGTAACAGTGTGTATATATATGTATCTTAATATTAACTTTAAATAATCTTAAAAAATATATAATTAAGATCTTAAAAAATCTTAATTATATATCTTATCTTAACTTTAAAATTTTTGTG
>JAOVVF010000010.1:12538221-12557214 GCA_028565595.1 Duopalatinus emarginatus | reverse complement strand
CTGCATTACTTAGTTAGTACTAATCATTTTAGATTTCCAAAAATTATGAATAATAAATATTATTATTTATTATTATTATTATTATTATTATTATGTTACAAAAAAAAATGTTTCTCAGTAAAAAACAACTCATTAAACAAGATTAAAAGAAAAACATAACAAAGGAAGTAGTAAGTGACAGTCAGTCCATCCAGAAAAGACACTCAGTAAAACTGATCATCTAACTCCCTAATAAAATTGGATCAACCTAACCTGAGACGTGCAGTCACACTGAATCCTGACTTTCTTTACTGACTACTATTTACAGCTCATTGTGGCGTTTGTCTTTTACATAGTAAAAACATCTATATATATATATATATATATATAATAATCAACATATATATATATATATAAACAATAACCTAGCTGCATTATTTGTGGACACCCCCCCTTAATGAAGTACCTTTTGCTTGTATTCCTGTTTGCTCTTGATTTGGCATATAAAGGCTGCAATTTTAACAGGTGTGTAATTTTTTTCTGGTCAGGATCTTGTATTGTGTTGAGTGTACAAACACTCACCAAGGCAGGAGTGACCACAAATGTGACCACAAATTGTTAGGTAAAACAATTAACAAAGTCCAAGAAACACAATCCAATCTCAAGGTCGTTATAACAGGCTTAGGTAGTACCAGGTTGTCAGAGGCTAGGGTAGGAACAGCAAGAACCAGACATCAAATCAGAAACTAGGAATACATAACTCACAAAGAGGCTCAGCACAGACTCGCACAGAAAACCAAACAATTCTCAATGAAGAATGCTAAGAGCAGATCTTTAAATAGGCAAAGAAGGTTAACATAACAGGTGAACATAATCAAGAACATAAAACAGGTAGGAAAAACACAAATAAAACTCTAAGGACTAAGAATAGGTGGGAAACTAAGTGTCTGGACTGGGCACGGCTCTCTTATTTAGCCACTGTGGATTCTGGGACCTGGTGTTTTCCACTTGAGTCCTTTCAGATCCAAGTGGAGCATTCACACATAGGGTAAATTTAGTGTCATCAATTCACCTTCAGACACGTTTATGGTATGTAAAAGGAAACCCGAAAAAAAATCCCACACAGACACAGGAAAAACATGCACAGAAACACAGAACAGACAGTAACCCAGTAAGATCAGGAGTAAACCCAAGAGATCCAACAAGCCGTGCTAACCACTGTCCATGTGCTTTATTTATTTATTTATTTATTAGAGTTTAAGCTAGCGCCTGGACAATACAATAGGAACCCTAGTGTAATTATATTTATACATTACATCTATAAAACTAAAGTAACATAGAAAATAAAAATTCATTACAATATTAACAACATGCGTTTTTAAAATCTTTATTTGATCAAAGTTATTTCCAGTGAAGCAGGGATAGGAATGCAAGTATTGTGTATTTATATATACAGTACAAGTCTTGCCAATTACCTTTTAAAATGTTACACCTTGTATCTAAATGTACATAGTATCAAGCAGAAGCATTCGTTATGCACACCAAGACAGATCTGTACTTCAATTTACCCATTACACTCACTCAAATAACCGTAATTAATCATTACATACTAAAGTAGACAGAGGTAATTTTTAGGCCTAGATATATTTTTAAACTGTTAGCTAATAAGAGCAACATTATACAAAACAGATGCAGTAGTATCTAATTAACCTTTTGATCACAGTTGCGACTTCTTATTAGATATTATCAAACAGTCATATTTTTTTAAAACCTTGTCTTTGCACAACCTGAGCAGCACTGACTCATTAAAGGGAAGCAGAAACATGAGCACAAACAGTAGTTAAAATGCAAAAGGATTAGCAGCATTTTCATTCATTGTGGAATGGCAGATATGGATTAAAGCTGCACTGTGTTATGGGTAAAACGTCTGGAGTACATTCTGTCTGCTATTAATAATAAAGATTCTTTGAGGAAAAAGTCTCGAACTGTCTCTGTAATAAAGAACTAAAATATTTTTTGCACCAAGTGCAGTGACATTTATAGTTATTTTGCACATGCACAAACATATTAATGGTGCAATCAAACTTAGGGTAACAGCAAACTTTAGCTTTCTGAGGTTTGTGAATTTGTAAGGGTAAAGTCCACTCATATTAACACAGGGGAAAAAAAACAACAGCAAGAAAAAAAAACAGACTTTATGATAAGCTTTCATATTTCATACTCAAACAGATTGCTATTTTTGCCTCTAAGGCAAACCTTTATATGCATTCAGTCTGACCACAATGTGCATGAAATCAACTGGTTGATTACTTATTATTTTCAAATATAACACAGCTTTTTAGCTTTACTGTACTTCTGCAAATGTAAATCATGCAACACTGATCAACCTGAGGCACTGTTTTGGCATTTGTGAAGTTTGGGGTGGGGATGAACTGTGAATAAGGGAATAATAAGAGATTCAATGTTTTTAGCTGTTATCTAACATTTGATAATTAGAACTGCACAGTGCAGCTTTAATTTCTTTAATGTATGCAGTCATACTTATATGCAATATTAACATATTAAAATGAGCTGAAGGAAAAATATTCATTCAAATATCTACCAAAAGTGTTTGCACAGCATTTACAGTTAAGCAAGCGTTTACATCTGAGCAGTGTATACTAAAAGCCAAACAAAAAGCTACATAAAGAGACAAGAATATCATCTGTTCTGGTATTCATTTACTGATCCGTTTCAGAGAAATCAAGAAAAACAAGTAATCAACCTGTTTAGATTTTATGATTAGTTCATTAGACAAATCTAATTAAAATGTTATATAGGCTACATGTCTATGAAAATTGGAGAGTTGACTAGTCAAAAAGCATTAAATAAATGTACTGTTCACTGTATACGGTCAAGAGACTACTAAAAAAAATGAGAGATCCTTCAAATTCATGTAACTCAGTCACTGTAACTGGCTGACAATCTAGCACTGTGTTGGAGTATAGGAAATGTTTGGTCGCAGCGCCCTCTGCAGTAGAAAAACAGAACACTCAGTGCTGGTTCTTGTCTTTATGATCTGTATTGATCGTTCCCCTCAAAAACCATTCTGTTCTTGTTAAAGCTTTCCATTCCTGTGCGGCTGCGCTTTATTTGCTGAAGATCTATACATTCCAGTGAGTATGTGTCATTTACATCGATGTGAATATCTAAAGAAAGAGGGAAACAGAAAAACTTCTTAAGTACAATTTACATAAAGAGCACAACATATAGTATAGATTTATTCTAAATTAATTAATACAGATTAATTTCATTTCAACTTAACTTTAATCCAGTGATCTATCAAAGAAACAAACAATTTGATATTTGTATATTAGGATGATAATTGTGTTCAAAATTATACCTAATGGATGTGAATGTATGTATTAAATAAAATAAATATTCTGATTTCCACACTTATGCACACTTCAGTCTGTAACCCCAGAAAATATACATACATTAAGTAATGTTTAAGAAATTCACTTTAATTAAACATAATTAGGGCATTATTACAATAAATATATGACAAGTAGTATATAGTAAATATATATTAGTATAGCTATTTACTAAACTTCTTACTGATGGAAATCATGCCAATACATCTATGTACCCTTGATCGTTATTAATTGTAATGTTTCATCATCTGCTCTGTAGCCTATGCTAAATATTCTATATGGACAAACACATGTGGAAAACTGACCATCACACACATATCTGGTTCTCCCCCAAACTACTGCCACAGACGTTGGAAGCACACAATTGTACAGGATGCCTCTAAATGTTGTAGCATTACAATTTCTTGGTACCAAGGTGTCAAGGCCCAAACATGTTCCAGCATCATCAAGCCCCATGCACAAAGAGAGGTCAGTATAGTCCTGGTTTGCCAAGCTTGTGAAAGTAGTAGAAGAGCTTAAGTGCCCTTGCACTGAGACCTCAACCCCAATGAACACCTTTGGGATGAACACAGGCTGCACAGTAGGTCTCCTCACCTAACATCAGTGCCTGACCTCACTATTGCTCTTGTTGCTAAATGAGCAAATCCCCACAGCCACACACCAACATCTAGTGGGAAGCCTGTCAAGAAATCTAGAGGCTTTTACAACAGCAAAGAGACTACATTTGGAATGGGATGTTCAAAAAGCAAAAAGTGTTGTTAAGGTGTCCATATACATTTGACCATATAGTATCGTTTTAACTTTCTATTATATATATAGAATATATAGTAGAATATATAGTAGAATAAATAATATATAGTAGAATACATAGTTGCAATTTGCAACTTGTGTGCATATTCACAAGTTTTTAGGTGAGGGATTAAATTTGGATCATGAGTGAGAATTAAACATCAGGGAAATGGCAATGCATTTTTGCAGGAGTTTAAACTGATGTGCGTGTGCGCTTAGGGCATCCACAATATTTATCAATGAACGCTCTTATCCAATACTTTGGGACAAACCTATTTCTAATCATGAAGATAATCTGAGGAAATCACTACACTTCTGTTTATGTAAATCAAGCACTGCAAAGCTTGTATCTGAAAGCTTCAAATAAAGTTTATTAGGTCTATTTTAAAATTTATAAGCATAATTATTCATCACAGAGTAAAATAATCATTCTCATTTTAGCCATTTCTGTTCAGCTCTAGCTCAAAGGGTATTTTATTCATATTAATGTTATTCATATTAATAGGCTGCAGAAAAAGTCAATCATAGAGGGCACTAATTTGAATTATATAAAAGACTGACTCACCATATGAGTGCCTTTGACCGAGTACTCCTTCCCTGTATTTTAGTGCCTCCTGTTGGGGCATTGATGCCGGTCTTATGGCTTCGTCTGTGTGTCTCTAGGAAAACCTTCTTGGCAAATGCCCGACTGCACATGTCACATCCATGCAGAGAAAAGTTCTTAGTAACCCTCACCTCTGTGCTAGACTCCTGGCTTCTAGTGATGGGAGGTCCTCTGGTAGGTTTGTGGCTCCGGGTAACATGTGGATTCTTTGGCTCTTGATGTTTCTTCTCTTGTTTACATACTTTGGTGGACTGTGAATGTTCCTGTTCGTGATTCGTAGTGTTAAGAGATGTGAGTGCAGAATTCTTACGAGTATTCAAATACACTGAGCACTCACTTTTCTTTAGACCAGGTGACCAAGAGGGGTTTTGCTGACTCATTATGGATGGAGATGCTTGGTCTGACGTGGTTACTGTGCTGGATGATGATGTGCTCTGGTGCTTTCCAGAGATGTCCTCTTTTGAAGAGACACTCTTCCCACTGCTGTTTAGCACAACCTCAGCTGGTTTCTTCACTGCACGACTCTCCAGGATTGGCATGATCTTGGCCAGGTAGCGAGAGGACTTCTTGTGAACCACGGTTATGTGGCGGATGACATCTCGCTTCCGTCGTGACTCGTATCTGCAGATAGGACATCCATAAAACTTGATGTAGATACTGTCATTACCATCCATGTGCAGCTCGGTGATGTGTTTGGTTAGGTTTTGACTGGAGCTGAACTGTCGCTTGCATAACCAACAGTACATCTGCTTGAAGTCAAAACTTAATGGGAGGCTTCCACTGTCCTCGGTAACAGTAGGCTTTGATGGTGAGCACGCTGTGCTCTTATCTACCTCAACTGAAGAGGTTGTACTGGTAGGAAGACTACTTTTTGCAGAGCAAACCTCCTTATCATGTTCAGTCTTCACTTTGTTTTTTCTGGTGAAGACAGCACAGCTGGCAGAGGAGCCATTTTCCAATGTGTGAATTTTATGGACAATGCGCATATGCCTCCTCAACATGATTTGTGAGCTATATTTCCTTCTACACAGCCTGCACCGAGAAGTTGTAAGGTTGACCTCTTGTTGTTCTTGCTTTGTAAAGGTGCTGGGTTGTTTTGGAGGAACTGGTGAACCCTCAAGCAAAAGTGGTTGGCCAGGTCGAGTGGCAATATCAGGTGTAATACAGTCTCGCTTTAATCCTCTGTGGACTTCATCAAAGTGTCGACGTACATTAGCCTTGGTAGCGAAGGACTTTTGGCAGACCGGGCAACTCTTGCCAGCGGATGGTGGAGGATCTTCTGTACGCTTGGTCTTTACCATAGAAAGCAAGCTGATGGGCACTGTGCGTGTTTCAGTAAACTTGCACAACTCCTCCAGTTTCTGCCGGTGCATCTTTCGGCAGTGGCGGCGGATGCTGCTTCTAGAGCTGAAGTCCTTTCGACAGAGGCAGCAAGATATCCTTGTTTCTTTCATCTCAGGAGCAGATTCCTCTTCATTTTCCACCCTCTTTTCCTGTTCTGTGTTGTCTATTTGTTCTGATTTTGTATCTTGTGTATCTGGAGATTTATCAGATGCTGTATCCATGTCATCATCTGTGTCCTCTATGTCTTGCTGTTCAATCTTTTTTGGGGCTACTGAAGACTTGCGGCGATGCGGTTTCTGCGGTCCAGGTTCTGGCTGTTGGGAATTAGTGGACATGGCCACATTGTCATTCTCGTAATTCTCAACAGACACATGTTGGAAGACAGCATTGGGGTTGGTCTCAATTGTCTCCAGCTGAATTACATGTTCCTGCTCATCCCTTTGTGGATAGATTGCTGCTAGAAGCTCTTTGACAGCCTGGTTCTGCTTGTTTGGTTCCGAAGAATCTGTAAGGAGTAAAATCACCTTAAATGATCTCTGCACAAATCACTCTAAAAATCTATACACAATTAAGGGCAGAGTAAAGGGAATTTCATAGCATTAACAAAAATTGTAAAAGAAGTAGAAATACCACAGTGATTTAAAAGACGAGAAAAATATGTATAAAATCAGGTTCTAACTGGGTCTGGCAACAGAAATTATAATAATAGAGGCTATAATAAAGAAAGAGTATAATAAATAGTAGAGCTGACAGACAACATCAATACAGACCATCTTGCTCGTGACGTGCAGAAAAGCAGTAGAACTCTTTGTGTGTGACCAGGTTAGGTAGACCACGGAAAAGACTTCTGCAAAGTCTGCATTCAAAGATGGTGTCAACTTCCTTCAACAACATGTGCCTGAGCTGGGTCGTACCTGCAAAATCATCAACACAGTTGAAGGGCCGACAAGGAGGTCTTAGGAGGATTTCTATAATTTCAGATCAACTTCATCAGGAGAGGAAAATAGAAGGAAAAGAGTTACCTGAGCGAAAACACTCAATTATTTGTTGAATTCCCGACTTAGACGTCTGAAGCTGCTGCTGAAGTAAAGGTGGGTCTCCTGGCTCAGTAACATGCACTAAAAAAATGGCAAAGAATAATGCCATTATATAAAGCTTTATATAAATTGCCAGGATTGAGAGGTTTACTAGAATTACACATATTATGTGGTGGATCATATATGTCTATGGACTTGTCACATTTAAGACACAGTACTTCACATACTGATCAAATAGTACTAGACAAATTAAATGTTAAATAAATACATATTGGGTCTATGTTTTCCTTTAAAGAACAATGCTGTTAGCATCTATTATTATCACCACCTACACCCCTTTGTAAAGAAAACCCCTTTCATAATAAAATTACATGTACAGCCAGAAATAATATTAGGTTTTCCTGAACCATGTTTATAATTTGCAGGTATCTCAGTAACATGTGAAATTACAGCATTATCAATTCTCCAAAAGTGATAATGGGAGAAATATGCATTTTAAAGATTCCACACCAACTCACTGACTTTCCAAAAGCAAATTTTATTTCCTTGTGTTTAATTCAATGTAATTTAAAAATAATTTTAAATGATGATGATGATGATGATGATACTACTACTACTAATAATAATAATAATAATTATTATTATTATTATTATTTTATTTTTTTTGTAGGTTCTGTGTAAAATATTACATATAAAATATTATAAAAATATTTTTTATAATTATTTATATTTAGGACTTATAATGTTATAATTATATATTTGTAATAAGACTGTATAATTATATAAAGTGTAACTATTAATAATTATTATTTTATCATAAAAGTATGAGTTGAAACTGTAGAAATTGTAGTATGAAATTCATTATATTTACATTATAAAATAGATCTGGAGACAACTATTTTAGACAACCCAGCTGATAGGCAAACCATTCTACATTTGCAACCTAATCTATGGAACATACATATTATCAAGTCACAAAATGTGCACACACTAAATGAACTGTAATAAAAGTAGAGTGTGTTTACCTTGCGGTTGGTCACAGCCCTCTTGTTGTGGTGCTGGCTGGCAACTGCAGTGCCAAAGTGTTTCGGTCTGACAGCACTTGTCGTTGATTGGGGTCACTTCAGTGCCAGTGTCCTCCATCTTGCAGACCTCTAGGAACATACACCCATCTATTAATGCCTAATACATTTGATAATTCATACTCTCACAGTAATTATGATAACAATGAGGCATAGTTTATATAATGTGAGGCAGAGACGGACAATTTAAGGTATTTGCAGAGCAAGGTGTAGTTCAAGCATATTTTTTTAACAAAAGTTTAGAATTTTGTGCTGTTTTAAACCAAACTACCAACTACCAAATAACACCAAACTTCCATTTTGCTATGAAAAAACAAAACAAAACAAAACAAGGCACCACCTTAATCACACAATCCTGATAAACGATAGACTAAAAATTTTAAATTCTTGATTCACATAAATTGTGTAATTTGTCGGGAACAAAATGGCATTACAACAATCGGTGGAAAGAAAAATCATCAACCCACTGGCGGCTGGATTTAAAATCACACCAAAAATCTGAGTAACACAGGCTGATCCAATTTGACTGAATTTACCAAGGCAACTCATAATGTGATTTAGTAATTAGTGTGGCCCCCACATGCCTGTATACACTCCCAACAACATCTAGACATGTTCCTCATAAGACAACAGATGGTGTCCTGAGGATAACTTTCCAGACCTGGATCAGGGTATCAGAGAGCTCCAGGACAGTCTGTGGCACTACTTGGCACTGCCAGATGCACTGATAAATAACATCCCAGAGGTTCTCAACTGGATTCAGGTCTGGGAAACGTAAGGGCCATTCAGTGGCATCAATGACTTAATCATCCAGAAACTGACTACACAATCTGGCCACATGATGCTAGGCATTATCCTGCACCAGGAGGAATCCAGGGCCCACTGCACCAGCATAAGGTCTGACAATGGCTCTGAGGATTTCGTCTCATTACCTAACAGCAGCCAGGGTACCATCACATGGAGGTTTGTGCAACCTTCCAAGCATATGCCTTTCCAGACTATCACTGATCCACTGGCAAACTGCTCCAGCTGGATAATACAGCATGTACCACGGCATCTCTTTTGCGTTGGCAGCATGTGCATATTGAGAACCTGCTCTTATCTGGGAAGAAAATGGGGCACCTGCTAGTTCTGGTGTTCTTTGGTAAATGTCAATTAAGCTGCACAGCACTCGGCTCTGAGCCCAGGTCCCACTAGAGGACATCAGGTCCTCATACTACCCTCATGAAAACACGCACATCAGTAGTCCACTGGATGTCATTTTGTAAGGTTCTCCTAGTGTTCCTGCTCACACAAAGACTCAGATACTGGTCCTGCTGTTGGGTTGATGCCCTTATGTGGCCCTGTTCATCTCTCCTTGTTTAATGGTCCACGTTCTGGTAAGTTTTCCATGCTCTTCCTACTACAGTTAAAAATAGTAAACATTTTGCCACCCTGGAGGAGCTGGACTACCTGTACAACTTGAATGGGCTGCAGGTACCACATCATGCTGGCAGTACTGACAAGGGCATTAACTAAATGTAAAGTTACAGTCAGGAAGCATAAGACCACCTCCTGCAAAACCATTCACTTTTGGGAGGTTGTCTTGCTGTTGCCTCTCCAGTGCACCTGTTGTGACTTTCATTTGCACTGAAGCAGGTGAAACTGATTCAAAATCACATATGTTCTTACAGGGCAGATTTATATCCTTGATGTTTAACTGACTTAGTGTTATACTGTGATGTTCCTTCAATTTTCTGTGCAGTGTATTGTGCAATATTAAAGCTAAAATAATTGATGGTGACAATCATGCAGCTACTGATGGTGGTGACAACTACTGCCAGACCTAGTCACTAAAGGCATCCATCCCCTCTCTCCAGTCCTACACCCTCTAGACACATTAATGGGCACAGTCCAATAGTGTTATGTAGCATGTTGTGTCATTTGGGTATATGAAGTGACAGTTCTTCCCCATGCTTTAAATGAATTATAACAATGTATTACAGTCATTCATTGGACATTGCATTAAAATTGATGTCTGAAATCAAAAATGTCATGAGTGTACTGTTGCTAGGCAATACGACAGCAAAATTACAGAACAGTGGGCACACAGTATGCAACTTTCACAATAGTTTCTGCAATAAAATGTTGTACACAGAGTTAGGAGAAATTTCTACCTTGCTCCTTAAGTACCAGGGTTTTTTAACTTTTGTAGTTTCTATAATTAGATGTGTGAAGGCAGCTGGTACTAGATTTTGGCTTTGCTCTCAAGGTATTTAAATGTTTTTATTTATAAACTCGGCACTTCATTTGGATATCTCTGTATAGTATGACTGTTTTATATAACAGAACCTGCCCTGTTGACTACGTTGTCTATAAAATAAGGGGTTATATATAATTTGAAGGCTGTTTAATGGTCAGGAACTGGTGGCATGATGTCAGAGATGATGTTGCCGCACCTTAAGGTTTGGTGGTTTGTGGCCACTGTCTACAGTATACCTTCATTTGTTCCGCGAAAGGAGTTGCACATATGGTACCAGATCAACAAACTTTACTATGCCTACACTGACTGAATTTGTAGAATTAGCCGGATGTGCCATTGCCAAGAGGGTTTGCTCTGTAGCCTGGAGCTCGTAGAGGGGTTACACTTTAAGTGTTATTCTTAATGTATTACAATAGACAAAATTCTATTTTAATAAGGTACAGCAGACATAAGCATTGTCTCAATAAATTAAAAAACATGCCACATTAAAAAAATAAATCGCAAATATAATTATGACACAGTCTGTGCATTATCCGTTCTGATTTTTTGGCTTCTGCTATAGCTACTGTTATTAGTAGTGAATTAGCTGCTGAATATAAACTTCCCAATCACTGCAGTAATTCCTTTAACCCACATTGAATCAGCTGAATTAGCTAAACCTATATATATTAGCTTATCTACACAGCTACCTAATTTAGCTTGCTAATAATATGTAATGTGAATATTTGTATTGTAAACATGACATTTGCTCCATTTGCTATGGAGACATCAAGTAGTTGGAAAAAATAAAAAGCCTAAATTTGATATGTCATTATATTAGGTGAAGCAAATTTTACAATTAAATGCGCGTTATTAAAGATTACGCTGGATTTTTTTTTCTTTACTATGGAATGAATTATGGCACGAGCCATATTTTTTTTTAAAAATTGATAGTCCACTTTCTTTGGAATTAACTTGTCGATAAGAAGTTGTTGAATACTACTGTACACTGCCGGTTACACTAAGTGGCCAAAATTATCTGGACACTTGACCATTGTACCCATATGTATATGTGTATGGCCTGTTGGCACAAAGCTGGAAACACTTAGAAATATATGATGTCTTTGAACACAGTTGCATGATAATTCTTCCTCACTGGAACTATAGAGTCAGGGCCATACTTGATCCAGCATGACAATGCCCCTGTGCAGAAAGTGTGGTTATAAAGACAGGGTTTGCCAAGGGTGGTGTGTAAGAACTCAAGAGGCGTTCACAGGGCCCTGATCTCAACTCTACTAAACACCATTGTGTTGGATGAACTGGAATGCCAAGTATGTGCCAGGCCTTTTGCCTGACATCAGTACCTGGCCTCACTGATGTTCTTGTGGCTGAATGAGCAAATCCACAATCCATGTTTCAAAATGTAATTAAAAGCCTTCCAACAGTGAAGGTTATTTCAATTTAAAAAGGGGCTAAAAATTATAAATTAAATGTTCAAAAAGCACATATGGGTGTAATGGTCAGTTTATTAATATATACATACAGTAGGACTCATTATATATATATGTATGTATGTATATATATACGTATATTTGTTTTTTTACTGTTTTTATGCTAAATTTTTATTTGAAAGAAATCTTGTAAAGATTTAAAATACCTGATGTAAACTATGACCATATTTATTAAAAGGTCCTATAGTTAAACCTATTCTTATAAAATATATGCAGTGTGTTACATTGTGAGTGCCCTTTGTGAATGAGGAGATAACGGCAAAAGAATTGTGCATATTTTTAAGGCAAGACAATGCCACTACTGTACCTTTTAAACGGGAATAGCAAATTCATGGTTGCATGTAATAATAATGTGTAGTTCTGCCTACAATTGAAAAATAGGTGAAATAAATTTAAAAAGTAATAAGTAAATTTCTTTCGAAACCTTAGCCACCACATCTTTGCTTCCCCAAGTTCTTTATAACAAGACTGTTAGTGAATCACATGTCTCCCTGTGTTGTATCCAAAAAGCACACAAACTTGAGGTTGGGTCATGGTGTAACACCAAGTATGTTGTCCATTGGCCATAAGCCCTGCTGTAATGACTACAAATCACTAAAAACAGTAGGACTCATTCATTTGCTATACAGAACACCAGTGATCTGATACATTAATGACTACCCCTCATCTTACAAAATAACCATAATTAAATTTGCTACATTTGTTACACTAAAATGCAAATCTCTGAGCAACTGGCCCATTGAAATTTAACATAAAACTAATTACATTCTTTGAAAAAACATGGGTATTTTGTGGCCTTAATTCATTTTAATCACAGTTCACTTTAACCCCCTCCTTTTTTAAGTTGAATTAAATATAGGTTTAAAAGAAACATATTGTGGCTGTGACCAATAAAAGTACACCTTACAAATTCATGACACTTGAAACATCTTTCCTTATATTTTAGAAATGTTTCAAGCACTTCTGTAAGTGTTTAAGTGCAGGCCATGAACACTTCCTCACAGTCAAAACACCAGTGATCATCAATATCTCAAAACCACTGTACACCCAGTCAGAATCCTGAAACACTAGGGTCACAAAAAGTTAACGTTGTCAGGTTGGTAAATGTTGGTAAAAGTCATGTTGAAACTGATAGTAAGAAAACGAAATGACATGACAGCCTTATGTACAGTAAACCCTCTTTAAGCTGGTGAGTTGTTTGGGGGTTTCAGAATTTAACAGATGCTAAAATCATCCACCATATTAATTATTATAAATGTAAAAGCATTTAGAATTTTTATTCAATGAGTAAATCAAAAAAACATAACCAGAGTAACACCAAGCCAGATCAATGAGCCTGTTCACATGGTGTTTCTGCACAACACCACACATGTGCAAGCACGCACACACACACACACGCACACGCACACACACAAACACAACAAATCTCTTTATCTCCAAACATATGACTTACTTGCTCACACACTGGCTAAAAACAGTGTGGATATGGAACCATATGGGCCCTCCATGAAAGCTAATCAGTCATATTCATAAATCTAGCAGGTTCTGAACCAGCAGGTGCATGCCATAGTGTTGGTGGTGTGTGGTTGCTGAGCACTAAAGACTTCTCCAAAGAACTTGCAAGCGTATTTTTCCTTTTCTTTATTTACCTGTGAGGAGAAAGCTTTAGCTTTAGGAGGCCTTTTTCTAGAAACTGACCAGCTGCTAATGTTATGCTAAAACATCAAACTGAGAGTAACACACAAGGA
Organism: Duopalatinus emarginatus; assembly: GCA_028565595.1. Classification (NCBI taxonomy): domain Eukaryota; kingdom Metazoa; phylum Chordata; class Actinopteri; order Siluriformes; family Pimelodidae; genus Duopalatinus; species Duopalatinus emarginatus. The sequence continues at coordinate 12,543,486 of JAOVVF010000010.1, read as the reverse complement.
CACCAATCCAGAAAATGTAAACGTCCAAGTGCAGCAGAACTGCTCATACACATCTAAACTTTAAAAAATACATTTCTTTAAAAAATTGATAGTTCGGTTTGTGACCTGCAGTTCAAACACCTGTCCACCAACAGTTTTAAGAGTTATGTTTTGGTGTTGAAATGCTGAAGCCCCTGATGCTGAACCTCTGCAGTAAGGAAGTGGTTATGATTCCTGTCATGAGACATCTATTTCTGATTAAAGGCATGCATTCACAATGCAATACATTTCAAACTGGATAAATCACAGCAAGATGGGTTAAAACAAAGAGGATAACCTTGGTCACAAATGTTTTCTGACACCGGACATACAAACCGTACTTAAACAACAACAAACATTTATGTTTAATATAAAAAACCTTATTAGCGGTGAGTCCCAGGTTGCCCTGTCCTCCACACTTACACTTTATCATAATAAATGCAATAAACAGTGTTTAAAGTCAAGTAAAATATTCAATAGTTTTCTGATACACTATCATGTTGGAACACTGTAATGCTCAGATTTTTTAAAATCATATCCAGTTAAATTTAAATAGACACACCAGCACTGTCTTTCGTGTACAATATTACATAAATCATGTTAATGCTAAATGGGCTATTCAGGATTATAATGTAGTGATCTGACTCTTAAAACAACTTAAAGAAACACATGTAACAACTTCAATAGGCACTTAAAACTTGACAGGGTTCGTGGCAGTCTGTGAGTGGGTGTCTGCTTTATAAAATGGAAATCCTCCGTGCAGCCTGCATCAGCTGGAGTTATGGAGACATTGACCACGGCAAGTTGAAGCCATGTCCTGCGCCCGAAGCAGCGGCTATGCCCAACAGTAAGTACTACTATACTAAACAGTGGGTGAACATAGTACGCTAGTATGCACGCGCTGCTTTCGGAAGATCAGATTATCATCATGAGGGTTTGGAAGAATTCGCACCCGCTCGAGTCACATGACCGGAAAATAATTGACAATCATAGACCCGAGACCGGGATTATAAAACATCCGTAATTAATTAAACAAGACTGGAGGACCTAAACCGGCTCACAGGCTCACCACCTCCCACCAGGCACAAACTTTCCTCTAAACCATGTCAGTCTTTGTCAAAGATGTCACCTTAAGTAGTCTACAATCATATGAGTAATAATTTAACAAGCTGTGATACTAATCGTTTAGTGCTCCGACCGATCTGACAACTTAATACGTGTAATGTTGACTGATGTCGCCGAGTGGCCACAGGGTATATCCACAGCTTCAAATGCTCAAAAGTGCTTTTGGGCGTCGGAGTAAAAGAGTTTCCCAGTTGTGTGTGCCAACGGCTAGCGACGCCTACGCCGCGGATGACCATGTGCGGGTTTATGTGCGATAACGCATGAAGCCCCGACAACTTCCACATCGCCAAGTCCGCGACGGCGTAGCTACACAATAAACACGCGACCAAGACAAGACCATGTTACACGACGCGTAGGAGGAACCGTGTGTACGTTTCCGCATTAGACAGGTTGTTCGGCTACATCGCTGAGGCTAAAACCTGCCGGTTAAGGTGGCGTGCACCATTTGCGTTGATGGCCGTTCTGCGCAACACAGGAGCCATCGAGGCGCAGGCACGAAACACAAACCCGAGTTAGCAACTTTCTATCGCCTGCTGCACAACATTCAGTGTACAACTGTTAACGTTCCCAAATAATGGTTTATCCGATCAATCCCTCTGTACTGATAGAGCCTACTACGGCCCAAATCTGCCCTGTTCCAGGCCACGATGTGAGCCAGATTATCTTTGATCAAGGGAGAGTCCATCTTTTTCAGAATGGTGTACAGAGGCTTGAGGAGCCTACACGCTCAAGAACTGACGCTTTCCAGCGAGTGCAGCGTAAAGGCGGGCTGAACCGAGAAGCCGATACAAAGACCGAGCACACCATCCATCCATCAACCTGCGCGGTTTTCAGCTATTTTTGCGTGTCTACACGATTTAAAACGATATACACTGGGCGGAGTGTGTTGTAATGTAGGACATGTCTGTTTGTGAAAGTGCTGCGCTTTGCGGTGCTGTGCCACATCTTCCCTGAAGAAGCTTTGGCGCACAGGTCTGGTGACCCTTCCGGCTTTACGCGTCCTTCTCGGCGTATTTATTTCGACGCGAGGCCCTGTAATACTGTCTACATATGTTTCTAGCATGAATCCGCCTAGAGATATCATCAGCACGCTTGAAATTGAACCGAGGAGTTAACGTGAGCTGCGGGAATAAGTGCGTTTTCCCCCGGCCGCACAGCCAGCACGCTCGGTGACGCCATTTTTTTCTGCTCAGAGCAGCCACGCTCGGTGAGGAAGCGAAGCCACTCGGGTCCGCTACACGATGTCGGGCCCAAAGTAGAAAACCGGCGATTAAAATGATTGTATAATGTGTCGTTGGGTGGTTCTTACCTTTGTTTAAAGGCTCTACCTAGGCTCGGCCTTCGCGAGGTACAACTTTGGAGTTCCGGCGGCGGATTTAGCCGAGTGGATGTGGAGACGGTTGCTGTGGCTGTATGGCTGCTCTCTCTCCGGCGCTGTCTTTGTGCACTGACCGGACTCCTCCAAACGAGGCGGCTGTTGCGCAAAGGCGCAGTTTGAACGCTCGCGACGGCACAAACGTGACCGTGTTCCCAGTCGCCGTTTTGGACAAACCGACAGCCGAGTCCCCAAATAGCTCAAATTAAACATTTTTGTCCTTTTAAATGCGCGTTTATTTACTACATTTGTTCCGACTCCAGTGAGACAAGGAAACTCTTCCCGGAGTTTGGAGTCTAGCACAGAAGACACCTTAAACTTTATCAAATAATACTTAAAACTGCAAAATACAACCACATCCATCAACAAACTAGTTTTTAATTCCAGATCAATAATTCCGCTTGAAGTTGTCCAACTTTTTTATTTAATTTATATTAGTGAAAGTTAGTTGATTAGCCTAGCAGTTATTAAAAGTCTTTCAGTGAGATTAGTTAGGTGTAAATATTCCTGTAAAGATAGTGTATAAGCAGTATAGAATAACGTCTAAACCTAACAGTAAACATTAGCTTATATCTGAGTCTTAAAGACACTCTGAAGTCTGCCAAAACTGCTTCACTTGTGTGAACCAAAAATAATGCCGAATAAAGCAATAAGATCAAATCCTCTGGGACAAAACAGCTAATGTGTATACAACTAGGAAAAGTGAATAAGTTGAATACTACTGAGTGAGTAGTTATCCTGTTTATCCACTGCTTAACAGCGTTTCTGTTTGTACAATTGCTTTGCACTGCAGGTGAAACGGTCCATCAGTATTCAGTCTGTCTCTCTAGAAAGGCTCGATATCCATATAACACTCATCAGGAGACCTGTAGGTCTGATTCCAGGTTAGAAATGACTGCTAGGAAATTGAGTCTTTCATCTCATTCACAGCTGGGTGAATTTCAGCTAAAAATGTAATGTTGTACAAACATTAGATATGGTTGCTTTAAATATGCCATGTTGACCACTGTTTCAGAGTGTGCTTGTTTATAAGTGTAGATTTATTGAGTCATCAATCACTTTTTACTAATTGCATTCCTTACAAAACCACCTGAATATATGATTCATAAAGTCATTATCTGGTTATTTAAACGTCTCACATTTCTAAAAAATAAATAAATAAACTCAGTGTACTCATTTCATTGAAAAGCTAATTTTGACAAATGTATGCACAATAGGGAATATTAAACAGTATTAACAGTTGATAGATAAAATATGTGGAAAAATCAGCATACTTTAGATACTATTTAATTATTAAATATTAGTCAGCTAAACAAATGGATATCTCACCCAGAACTATGCTCTTGAATAGATGATCAAGTACGTGCTTATTTTTTAAAATTGCTTGTTAAAATCTGGGTGTCTAAAAGTGAAAAGGGGGCACTATTATACACTTGTGCCCTGCTGGGACAAGACTGTACTAGTTCAACAACGTTACGTTTTTGTTTTCTAAATTACATGTAGACTACACCTTCAATTAACTGAAATGTAATCAGCTATGGGATTTATGTTAAATTTCTTTTGCCATTATAATATCAGTGTACTCAATTTACAGGTCATGTGGCATCTTGTTCAAGACTGGTATATTGTTCAGGACATCTGTTCAATGCACTGGCTTTAGATACTTGGTCCTAATCAGAATAAGGCAGTTGAAGATAAACTAATTAATTAAGAAGTGCATCCTAACATCCGAATGATGTTTTCTCCACAACTTCATGGTGACACTAAGGTATTACACTAATACCCTAGCACAGCATAGCAGTATATCATAGTACATTTCTCAAAAATTTCCATGTTGAAGATGACAATTTTGTGAAGAAGCATCTGGTAGAACTGGAGCTCTAGTGGATACAAGGTGAAGCACAAGTTGTTTACTCGTATCCCAATCTCACAGGCATTCCCACGTACACATCTATATGGTGTCCAATGGCCTTTATAGACATTATTTAGGACGATAGTTAGCTAACTATTAGTTAGCTAACTAACTAACAAATCTAGCTGTCAATTACAAATTACATACTATTTGCAGAACTTGGTTAGCACAGCTTGGTCAGTTGGAACCAAGTTTTCATTATCATAGCTGTTAGTGAAATGGCCTTTGAAAGCATTTTTACCAGTGTTTAACCTACCTAGCTACACCTTCAGTCAATTATATATAAATATAACCTTCTCTGTTTAGCTTTAAATCTGTATGGCTTATAGCTCATGAAAATCAGAAATCTCCAATTATTAGAATATTTAATTTTGTGTTTAAGTAAATTACTGTTTAAACGATATAAATCCTGTGTCTAGTTCAGCACACGCAACCACAATCATGGGAAGTCTGCTAACTTGACATTTATCCTCAAGACAATCATCAACACCATGCACAAGAAGGGTAAGCCACAAAAGGTCATTGCTGAAAAGACTGGCTGTTTGTAGAGTGCAATCAAAGCATATTAATGGTCGTTCCAGCAGTCTGTGATAGGGTGCCATGTCATCTGGTGGTGTTGTTCCACTGTGTTTTATCAAGTCAACATAGCCGTCTAGATTTTACAGTACTTCATGCGTCTGCTGACAATATACATATATAAAAGAAAGAAAGAATTAAGGAAAGTAAACTATTTTGCTTTACTGTGTTTGCACACAAAAGAATGTGACCTCCGCATTTAACCCATCCGTGCAGTAAAACACACACACCAGTGAACACTAGGGGGCAGTGAACACAC
>JAOVVF010000010.1:12500974-12523633 GCA_028565595.1 Duopalatinus emarginatus | reverse complement strand
ATTACAGGTAGGCCAATGTAGTGTTAGGAGTCTTGCCCAAGGACCCTTATTGGTATAGCACAGACTGGCTGCCCAGATCGGGAATCAAACCCAGGTCTCGCACATGGGAACCCAATGATGTTACCACTATACCGCACTTACCAGGTTGGTAGTATCTGTGTGTTTAGTTTTATTGGGATGACCCTAATAAACTTATATTTACTTGCCTGTTTTGCTTGTAAAAATAAATAAATATAAATTTATTTATATTTATTTACCCAACGTTTTTATATACATGATTTTCCTTTTTTGAGCTGATATGGTGAACAGTTTTCAAATATATTTGCAGTAGTTTTATTGAAAATAAATGGATTTACCTGGATAATTTAATAGTTTAGTTGTTAGATTATAAAGGAGTAGTAGTGTACTGTTTAGGCCTGGTGATGGCACTAGAGTGTTTGTATGGCTGAAAAGGATTGGCATCTGGCTTTGCAAAGTGTGAAAAATCAATATGAATGTACAGAAAAACAAGCATTTTACAAGTAGTGTTTATATTTTTTTAAGGCTGTTCAGAAATGACTTCCAAAGCCTAGGTTATTAAGACTTCTATGTTTATGTTCAACTGCCTGATTCATGCAAGCTTCGTAAAAGTCTGTATTAAACTATGGCTTCTCACCATGCTTTTACGGGGTATACATTATGACCATTTAGATATGTTTTTGTTAAATCCTAAAATTTTGATAATCAATTTACCAGGTCATAAGTAATTGTAAAGTATGTATTTAGGTAAACTAAGCACTACAGGCTTTTCTTTAAATATAGGTAGCCTAAATACATTTTAGCCAGATTTAACCACATTTAAACTGTGAAGAGGTTCTTAAATAAATGTGGGAATCAGAAGGGAGAATGTACCTCAGCCAGGTGGGCCAGGTGCTGAAATTCAGTTCCAGGAGACAAAATATTTTATATAGCTGTTAGTCTCCCTGTGTCCAACGGCCTGGTAATGTCCATTATAACTGGTTGTGACCCCAGCAGCATGTGAAGCCTGGCTTTCAACATGCAGTAGATGGCAGTAAGGGGAGGATAAATCTCCTTTTGGACAGGTTTAACCAAAGGCCTTGGATTTTGTGCCTAACATCAGTGAACAATTGAGTGAAACTGACTACCTAATCAGAGTCTTGAGGGAGGGGGATATAATATAATTGTGAGCATTTCATCTTGAAGAAACAATACATGCACTGGTCAATTGTAAGGATCATGGTTCAGTCCAACTGCTTTAATTTAAACAGACAAGTTTCCCCTACAAAGGCAGCCATGTTACAACGTATATTGCCACTCAGTCTGACTGAGGGGACGTGTCCCTATGGGAGTGACATCAGCATATAGCTTCCATATTTACATAAAACTAAAGAAAAATAAAATTGCAATCCCCCCCCCAAAAAAAATATTTAATGGGACTAGTACGTTCTAGACTTCAAGGTGTTTGCAATCACCTTTAACATCTTCAGATATATGCACTGTGTACTTCTGTGGTCAGACCACCTCGTGAAACAACTTGTACAGCAGCAACTGTATCCCAAAATACCCAAACCCTTGGAACGCTAGCAGGGGTTTACCAAAGATTTTACTACTGTTCTCTTGTATTTTTTATGTCTTTAGGTAGTTATCTCACTAGTTTACTGATTCTAGACAAATACGCCTTACTGCTATGTCTGGGTTATACATGCACACATATGCCCTCACAGACAGCCTCCAACCCCCTCCAAACATCACCAGCCACACCTTTCTTTCACCTCTACTTTTAAAACCACTGTGTATATAAGGGAGTGTATAAGAAACAAAATTATTTGTATCCTTTTCATTTATAAGCAGCCTTTTCAAATATCAGACTTTCTTGCAATAAATGTACCTATTACTACTATATTAGTGGAGAAAAAATAAATCACTGATATATTTTCTCTTTAAGCAGTGTTGCTAATAAATTGTCATGCACAGTGATGTTCTCAGTGTTGTAAGCAGAGGAAAGTAATAGTACATTTCAGACATGTATATTGCTTGCATAAGAGGTTTATTTGGTTTATGTTCACTTACAGTTTGGTACAAAATCTACAAAAAAGTAGAATCTATTCAGTTTAAAGAAACATTTTAAGGGGCAGAGACCTTTGCAGTCACATGGCCAAACAGGACCAACTTCACATTTATTTATTTACTGTTTAATGTCATTGTATATTCCACAGTACATCCCCAATTTCCTCAATCAAGACCATTTTATAAGATTCTTTGATTTATCAATGATTGTCAATGTCTTAGTTCTAGTGGCTTTGTTATTAAAACAGACAGGTGCTGTATAAGGTAGCTTTCTGGCTAATTTCTTGAAGTAACTCTTTGACAGCCTTTTCTAAATCCACCAGCTGGTTGGCTTTGTCTTCCAGCGTCTTCTGGTTCTCATCATAGGATTTTTCCAAATCTGTTGGAAAATTATTTATTAACATGAGGAATACAATATACTTATCAAGAAATAGGTCAACTGACAAATATAAATTCTTTTTTTTATATATATAGAGCTTAAATCTGTACCTTTGAGAAGTTGTAATTTGTCACTAGCTTGCAGCAGCAGCTCTTTGGCTTCCTGTTGAAGCATCTCAGCTCTTTTCTTAGCATCTGCTATACCCTGAGCCTTTTCAGTGATGAGTGCCTCCACAGTACCATACTTATCCTTCAGCTCTGTGTCCATATCCTACACACACACAAAAAATGTAAATAAAATTTTCACATATTGGCTTTATTACACATCAGTTTATTATGAGCTTTATGAAGTATACAGGCACCTTTTTGATCCGCTCTGCCAGCTCATTGACACTATCTGTGTCTTTTGCTGTCCTTTCAGCAATGGTGGAGGTGGTGGAGGCTTTTTCTTTCAAAAGAGCCACATCCTTCTCCAGTTGAAGTAGCCTCTGAGTAGCATTACTCAGCTTGAACTCTGAATCTGCTGTCTCTGACTCAACCTGTAAGTCAGTACAGCAGTATGATATTTTAATACTTTTTTAATAATAACTGCAAAGATCTTATTCCATATTTGGCATTTAGGCTCACTGGGTTGTTAGTTCATTTACACGATATAGCCAAAAATATGTAGTCACGTGAAAATGACATCCATATATGGGCCCTAGTCAAACTATTACTGCAAAGTTGGAAACACAACTATCAAGACAGTCTTTGAATTTTGTAGATTTAACATTTCCCTCCAGTAGAGGCCCAAACAAGTTCCAGTATGACAATCCTATGAAGACAAGATCTTGCCCATGCTGGTATAAAAGAACTCAAGTGGCCTGAACAGGGTCCTGACCACTTTGCTGAATTAGCACAAATCCCCATAGCCACATTTCAAAATATATACAAAAAAAAGTAGACCTGTTACTGCAGCAAAATAGGACAGACAGGTGTCTGTATGTTTTTGGCCATATAGTGTATAATGCAAAAATCAAGCACTTACCATTTTATCATTTAATTAATTACTTTAGCACATGTGCAAAATTCATATTTCCTTCCCTAAGCCCTTTGTGTGTAATAATGGTTTGTCTTTTTACTCTGCTTCATCCTATTAACATGATCTTAACTTTATTTTAACCTTAAACTATGTTTTCTTAATGAGTGTTAGAATTAAACTTACAGATACAAGCAGATCCTGTGTTCCCTTGATGTCACTAGTGGCCTGCTTCAAGGCCTCAGTCACAGCTGTCTGGGCTCTTTCTGCCTGGTTCAGAGCTTCCTGTACCAGCTCAGCTGTGCTCTTCACATCAGATGCCTCTTTCCTGTTACAGACAATGGCTTTGTATTTACTAACAGCTTACAAAACTGTACCAAACTTATTTTTAACGTTATATGTAAGAAAAATGAACAGTATGTGGCTCATGTTATGTTGCAGTACACAATACTCTAACAAACCACTAGATGGTGATATTATACACTGCAAGCATGTCACATGCTCGACAGATTTGTTGGATAAACCACAGACAATCCGGACAGACATCATGAGTATCAAAAACAGAATGCTGTTCTGTGCTAGTTCTGACCTGGCTTTGCGGGCCTGTTCCAGCAGGGTCTCGGCTTTCTCGATATCAGCGGCGCTCTGGTTAAGGATGTCTGCCACATCAGACAAGCTGGCCACACGCTCTCGAATATCCGTTGTCAGGTTCTGCAACTGGGCCGGCGTTGTGGGCATCTGCATCTGTAGCACCTCATTAGCCACAGTCTCAATGCTCTCCAGATCTGCTCCTTCTTCTGAAGACACCAGAAAAAAAACAGCAAGGATGAGTGGAGTGAAGATTAGGGACAATCACTTAAACATTCAAATCAGTTCTTTGTAGTGGATCTGGAAAAAATATGAAGTATATAAATCTGTCTAAAATATTAAAATAGAACCCAGAGTAGAATACCAATCAGTCTTTATGATATACACCCATACAAGGACATAACTATCCTTGTTGTAAAGATTTATCATAATTTGATCTGAACTATTATGTTAGAAGTCATGAACCTACGGGTGAGGAAGTCTCTGATCTGTTTGATGAGTCTGCGCAGCTCCTCGTTGCTGTCATCAACACGCTGCTTGGTCTCATTGGCCTTCTGCAGCACCTCTTGAGCATTTAGCTTGGCCTCATCTGCTTTTAATTTTGCCTCTGACACCTGAATACACAGCAGCTGTGCTTAGCTTTGCTTAGTAGTAACACAAGTGATTACTCTTAAAGTTTCAGCCAATTACTCACCATCTTGGACAGCTTGTCCACCTCCTCCATGGCACTGACAATATCTTGGTCAAAGTCCTTGGCTTTCTGCCAGGCATTATGGGCCAGTGTGGTCAGACCATTACATCCCTCTCCCCCACATTTCCTGTTTCCTTCAGCATCCATACAGCCCAGACCTCCACAGGGAGAGTCAGCACAGGCCTCTGAGCCAGCACGGCTACCACAAGTCTAGGATCAAATCAGAATAAGGTCAATCACTGTAAACGCTTCATATATAGTATTAATGAATGTTACAAAATTCATTGGCTTATAACCAATACTTGTAAACTAAAAATGCTTATGTATCAGACATCTGTAAGCTTGGGCTCTCTTAAGACTACTGTTTAAGACTGCTACTCGAACAATATAATACATGATATATGTTAGGTTACATACTGTATATTCAATTGCATAATATAGTAGGTACAAAAGCTTTTGATTTGTTTTGATTTGATTTCAAATGATAGACCTGTTCAACAATCTTCACACAATGTAGAATAAAATGGTTACCTTCTCACTGAGTTCAGACAGGTCCAGCGTCTCAAGCTGGTCAGCAAGATTGTCCAGTGCCTTTGTATGCTCATCCTGCTTCCTCTGAAACTCCTCTTTAGTCTTATTCATTATAGACTCAGTGTGATTGTTCATTGAGGCTGACTGCTCCAACAGGTTCTGGGGATCACTAATAGAGGCATTCACACGAGCTTCTGCTGCTTCAGACTCCTGCATGTATTTGCTCACACTGTCTAATGCTCCTAAGAGGTTGGCCAGTCCATACAAAAACATATTTAAAAAATATACGTCATTAAACATGTTAGGCAATATCAATAACAATCAAGTCTTTGCAGATAGTAGTGTTGCTCACCTCGCACATCTGAATTTTTCATAAAATCAACTTGACCTAGCAGGTCTTTGACAGTGCGCTGGAGTTTGTGAGCTTCTTCACTGAGTGTTTCCAGTTTTGTTTCTGTGCTGTTGTCAGAGATCTGAGACAAGAGTTCCTCTGTCTGATTCAGCTTCTCATTCATTTCAGCCATTAAGGATCTAGAATCAGATTTCAAGAAAATTATATTACATTACAATATCATCTTTGAAACATGAATATGTACAAATATGTACTGTTATTAGCAACTCCATTAGCAAACACTATGTTTCAGTGTGCCATGCAGTATAGAAATGAATCCACCCATACTCTTTTTTTCCAATGCATAATGTACTATAATAAATAAATCTATTTATTTGGTATGGAAAATGGGGCAGCTGTAGACTTTGTTGGGATTAGAAGGTTTGAGCCCTGCAACTAAGACTCGACTGAAGTTACCAAAATGCAAACAATATTTCATGTAAAACAGTGAAAATATATGCACACTAACTGCTCCTTTTCAATGTCTGAATCTCCAATGGTGTTCTAATGAGTGTATGAACCACTACATGTGCTCTACAACACCATAACATTCTACCATGTGCAGTGACCTGGAAACTATACTCAGTGTTTTTAGACAGATTTAGGTTGTTACATACGTAGCTTGCTCCAGCAGGCCCTGGATCTCATTGAGCGGTTGAGTGGCAGGGTTCTGGGCCAAAAGCTCACGGATGGAATTGGCACTCCTCTCCACATTGTGAATTGTGTCCTGATAGGGCCCTGTGATGCCATTAGCTTTAATGGTGTTAACTTTCTGCACGAGACGGTGTGTCTGGTTGGTGAGGTCCCCTATTATCACATCCCATTCAGCGAAGCACTGGTGGCAGCGTTCACAGTGTGGGAATTCACCAAAGTAACCCCGAGCACAAGCGTCACAGCGGGGGCCCGACACACCCTCCACACAGACACAGTGTCCTGTGGTTTTGTCACACTGCTGCTCAGCAATTCCTCTGGGGTCACAATCACATGCTGAAAGTACACAACAAATACTTAGACATTAAAATTCACCAATAAACATCACATGAGCTTAATACTATTTGGTTGCACTAATTTAGGATGTAAACCTCCATAATCACTTTTCAGCAACGGAGATGAACTAGCACTCTAATTTATTTAAAAAATAGCTGTTGGTATTTCCCTTTCTTGGCCTTTTGCTTTTCCAACCTCTCAACAAAATTTTAGACGTACGGTATTCTTAGTTTGTGATGTAGTAAACCTATCACTATCATTTATCATGAGGTAATTATTCATAGGGATCGCAAAGCACTTTTGTACATGACTTTGGATAAAAGTGTGCCAAATGCTATAATGCCAAAAATGTAAAATGACCCAATTTAACCATTTATAAAGGTTTATTCCATCCTGCATAGTATAATATAGTCTGCCCTGTCCATTTAACATAATATCATAGTAAAATGACACATATTTACTTGTAGGTCAGTATGTTAGATATTTTACAGATAGTTAGAAATGTATGTAACATTGAGGTCTTATATATATATACTTATATATAAGTAAATGTCATATTTCAAGTTTTATTTTTTTATCTTTATGGCAGTTTCATGGCACTGCAGTGACATGTCACAGTGTATTCTCTCTGGCCCTTAATTCATGTGTTTTATTTTACAATGAATCCTTATAGCAGAGATGGACCAGACTTTATAAACTTTTATAAGATGTTATAAATGTTTATACTTCATAAGGTGGTATACATGTTTGTTGCTTAATCAGGTACCATGTGACTTAATTACCAAAGTAAAGCACTGCATGGAATTTATATGATGGAACTGAGAAACCTGAATCTCTTGGGATGTACATATCACAACATTTGATATTTTATGGCATTTCATGTATAATACTTGGTAGTGATCTTAAACTCTGCTTTAATTTTTATAAGTACGGGCAGCTGAGCTTCAGATTTTTATAGGATTAGTAAAATGGTCACTTGGAAAAAGGCTGAACATGGGGGGGAAATGTTGTGGAAAGGACGTAGATAAGGTAAATATTGGTGTGAAAGACTGTGCATTGTAACACATGAGTAAAGGGGCCACAGAATGTTGAAAGACAAAAGGGCCTAACTACCACACAAAAACATGCTAGACACTGAGCAAACACGGCACTGGGGTTACTTTAAACTGACGCCATTTGCACAACACACAACAAGACAGAATCCTTCAAACAGCAAGGTGTTTCTATTCACATCCCCCCGCAGAGCTTCAATCCACGAGTCTTAATCTCAATAGCATTCCAACCTGAAGTGCTTCACACACGTACACACATTCACTAAGAAAGGACTTCATCACCTCAGGGCCCTAATTTGAACAAAAGGCTGTGTGGAAGTGGGGGTTTAGCCCAGAGGTTAATGCTGCTATTGTAGAAGAGGCCTCTGGCGCTGCTGAGAGGCACTACTTTCTGAAATATGCAGTGAATGTGACCCCTGGAGATGAAAACTGTCTGCAACCTTTTTTGTATATGTAGGAGTGATGGTGCTCTACATGCATGATGTACAAACCCCGGCTCATACACTTTCAGGAAAGTGCAACGGGACAAACAAAATATTTGTGTGACATTACAATTGCCCTGAGGTTAGGAGCAAATATCAAAGTACAAATATTTAAATGGGGGAGAATTCTTTCCCATACACACACACCAGCCAAATGTCCCCACATGATTGTAAGTGTCTGACTTTAAAGAGTGTGTAACTAATTTTCTGTTCACTACAAGTTTTAAAGTTGCCTGAGAGAAAAAAACCTTCTTCCCACACACGTTTGTCATTTTTATGAGGACGCATTCATTGCAATAGAATGGTAAAAAAAAGATTGGCTAACAGTCTGTTGTGGTTTATTTCCTAAAACCACAGTAAGGCCATCTATGTGCACACATGCACATTGTGTACACGTACATGACACAGAGTTGCCTACAGAGTAAAAATCTCACTAATCAGAATCAGATAAAAAAGTATCATTTTTCATGTTACTCCATTACACTGTTACAGTGTGCTATAACTTAGAGCACCTAATGATCTTTACCAGAGTCAAAAGGCACACACTCCAACACAATCAGAAAAAGTCCTCATTCCTCTGCTGATATGGATTGGGGCAAACTGAAGTTAAGTCAACACACAGAGACACTCAGGAGGTAACTAGATCTTAGAGAAACATAAGGTAGGAGTTGGCTTCCTGCTATGCTGCACTCACCAAAGTCAGGAGGGAGGCAGGGGGAGGGGGGGTCTTCTCTGAGCAAATATACAAGAAAATACAAACCCTGCCTTGCTAGAGCCCTACTAAAGAGAATAAAAACCAAGGACAAAGGCAGGAGCTCATTCTGTGTAGATATGCATGGCTGAAATGTTGATGAATGTTAAAACTAGAATAGTCAGATGTTTCAGGGAACTGCATATAATCATTTGTAGATAAATGTACATTAAGTATAAAGTTAACTTGCAAATATAATGATGCTCTCTGAAAGCTTGGTCCATAGATATCCACCAAGCACATTTTCACCCTTCCTCTGTTCACCAATGAGCCTAATTTTAGAAGACAAGTTTATGATCTAGTCCAGTCTATTCCACACCACCGCTTTCAGGGACAAAAGTTGATTTCTGCACGTTACCCAAACGTGGCCCCTAAAGGGAAAGCCTACTGGAACAAAGGTACTTTGTTTTAGAGAAGGAGAGGATATTAGGAGGCCCTGAGCTCATCATGGCAAAACACATTTGAAGCTAGCTTAGTATTGCAAGGAAATCCTTTAAACACTGCTATTAGTGTTTATAGACTCATAAACTATTAAAACCTTAAAATCTGTTTGGAGCAGTACAATGGCCTAGTACAATGTCATGAGTCAATTTCACCAGATGAATTAAAATCTTGGTTCTAAGCTTACCATGGCATTTGACTTCAGGGTTACCCCAAAACAGCTCTCTGCACTCCCTGCATGTTCTTCCTCCAAATCCAGGCTTGCACATACACTGGCCGCTTATCTGAAATTAAGTTAAATAAGTATGCTTTACAAACTCTACAACACACTGACAAACCCCAAGGACCTAAAACTGTGTTGAATTCATACACCAAATAACTGTAATCAGTGATAGACAACAGCATATATCATAGCATCTACTGAGGCCTAGTGGTTAGATATTATATGAAAGGGACGTCACCTCATTGCAGGCAGAGCTGGATGAGTGATTGGGGTCACAGTCACAGGCCTCGCAGCCTTTACCGCTGGCCATGTTCCAAGTATCTGGGGCACACAAATCACAGTGCAGTCCAACTACATTGGGCAGGCAATGGCACTGTCCATTGTTCTGGTCACAGTGACATTCACCAACGGAGGGACAGGTGTCCTGCCTAGTGGCCATATGGTTGCACACACAGCCTGAGGAACAGCAAGCAAAAACTCAGTCATGAGTTAGAAAATAAATGCCTATGATAAATGCCTAGAAAATAATGCCTATGATAAATATGCCTAAATTAGATAAATCCAAAAATGTCCTGGTGCTTACGTCTGCAGTTCTGGGTGAGGGCATCACCATAATAACCCAGCTTGCAGTGGCTGCAGCTCTCGCCCTCTGTGTGGTAGAGACATTTGAGGCAGATGCCTGTGTGTGCATCACATGATCCTGGGTCCATCATGTCAATATTGTTACTGCACTGGCAGGGACGACACTCTCCGCCAGCCTCATGAGGGTTTCCATAGTAGCCTGGTGCACATTCTTCACACCTTGCACCTACATGGAGCAGAGACTGTACATTAATACTCACACAATTACTTAGAAGTGGGAACATTCTGTACCCGAACATAAAGGTTTGGAGTGACACAAGCACCAAAGTGAGCTATGGGTTATTACATTAGACATAGACATTTTTAATTCATGTTGTGTTGATTACCTTTATAGCCCTCTTTGCAAACACAATACAGGTGGTGAGAGTCATGGCTCATGTAGCATGCCCCAGCAAACTGTCGGCTACTGCCAGGGCCATCTGGACACATACAGGGACGGCAGTGGTCTCCAGATCCCAGGACAGGGTTACCGTAATAACCATGCAAACACCTGTATAAACAGGCAAGATTTATCAGCAGGTTTATATAGCAAAATCAGATCGATTTTGCACTGAGTACAATATTTATACTGCATGTATTCTGAATCAACCAATATGGAATTTCCAGCATAAGCAACTGAACATTCGGTTGCTCAGTTCCTAGTGAGCTGACAAAACCTTACACAATGATGTCAAGTTCCAGTGTGTCTGATGGATGTATAAAATTATTCTGTTGTTCAATTATGTACAGACTGCTCAGAATCAAACGTGTTACTAACCTTTCACAGCTGTGCCCAGTGGTGTGGTCCCTACAGTCCAAGCACTGCCCTGTTTGGGCGTCACAATGCTCCGCATGGCCATTACATGTACATGGTCGACAGTTGGGGAAACCCCAGTGCCCAGGGAGACAGCGATCACACTGACGTCCATATGCTCCGGGAATACATTCACACTGACCAGTGGCCTTATGACAGAATGCATGTACTGAACCCTGTGGATCACACTCACACACTGTCGAAAAGAAACAGCATGCATTAGCCTAATGTACTCATTAGTTATGTGTATAAATTCTGTAAACAAATCATAATGAAACTCACGTCTGCAGCCCTGAGGTCCAAACAGGAACGTAGAAGGGGCACACTTGTCACAGTTTCTACCCACCACATTGGGCCGGCATTGGCACTGGCCACCATTCGGGTCACACACTGTACTTAGAGAACCCTGAGGGTCGCATGCACAAGCTGTGGGTGTAAAAAAAGGGAAAAATTTAATATTACATACATTTATTCATCTTCAGTAACCATTTTTTTATTCTGGTCAGGCTTGCAAACTAACTTAAAAGAATTCAAAAGTAAACGGTTAAAAGTATTACATTTAGCACATGGCTATAGACATAATCATGTAGAAGTTCATATCATTTGTGTTTTGAGAAATTGTGCTTATGACGTCAAGTCCAAAATAGATGACTGCTGTACTACACTATATTACATACTAAATCTGAAATCATAAAACATGACTGTGGTTCCACCTGAGAGAGTCTTTTCTTTCAAACTTGATGAAAAGTTACTCCTTACCTGCATACCACAAAGACAATTTATCATGCTGTCAGGAGAACAAAGATCTTATCACAGTGAGGAAGACTTAATAGCACGTGTGCATTCCTCAGGATAGGGCATTTGAGATGAAAGATCAATAGTGCCCATTTCTTTCTGCATTGCATGTTGGAGCATGCTGGAGTGATTTGGAAGTGCAATGTAACCGGGCCTATTTGACGTTTAAGATGCCACTCATAAAGCACACACAGTAAGCCCCAGACAAAGCACCAGACATCCCACTGTAAAGTAAATCTACATCCAAATGCTTGGTAGAGCCAGAGAACTAGGTGATTTAACTTCTGATTTAATATGTAATATATTATAAATATATTATATTATAAATATATAAATTAAATTAAATAAATTATAAGAGCTTTTCCAGTTTTATTTCCTCCTCCCAGCTTCTCTGTGATTATTACATCATTTAGGAGTAGACGACTTCAAGGTAACTTCTCCCAAACCTGTAATAATAGTAATGAATGCTGTTTCCTGTCTAGAACTTTATTTGACAGCAAACAAGATGTACACTGCTGAGAAAGTTGGCTCAGGAAGCAAGTGAAGCCCTATAATCAGCCTTGAGGCACATACACAAGCTATAACATGCAAAGACAGCAACAGGCTCCAAGAATGAGCGAACAAGGAAAACGAATGAGGATTGACATGTCCCATAAAAAGAGACCTTGGGTGCTAAGAAGATTGTCAGAAAAGTGATGTCAGCATAGATGAGTCTGTCAGTACCTTTTGCTCCCTGATGCAGTAGAGCAGACACACTGAAGATGTAATTCTTGCAGATGTCAGGCATAGGTGTCTTTATTACAGACTGACTATTCTCTAAGCAGCGGTAGCGCTGGAACGTGTCCCACGCACTGTTGGTCACCAAGTCACCCCCTTCTGATGTGGAACCAGAGAAGATATCCAGACTCTTACAGTGTGGCATTAAGACAAGCTGAAAATAAAAAAAAAACAAAGAGAAATGAATGCTGTAATGAACATGGTAATCAAATGGCTTATTTTGGTCTGGTTAAGTTCCAGCTTTTAATTCCGTAAGTATAAATATAGTAAGCAAAGACTTTTACTCAATGAATGTGTATTTTTTTTTCAATCATTTTATAGATATTTATTACATATTTCAAGAAAAAACATACTGAGTCAATGAGTGTGTATGGGGACTGGATGTCACTGCTGGTAGAGTAGAGAGGAAGGCTCAGACGCACTGTGTAGTTCAACCCCTCCTCAAAACACACTGCCCTGGGCAACACCACATATCTGAGAAGACACAATGTGATTTTACACATGATATTATACAAAATGTAAAAAGATTATACAAAAACAGCACAGAATTGATTCGATTATTAAAACACAAAGCTCTTTTTATATAGAAGACGCTCCACAGAATATTTAAAAATATATATAAATGGAATTTTGTTTTACACACCTGGAGCCAGGGTGTAGAGACACCATTTGGTTGTCATCATCTGGCATAGTGTTAGCACAGCGGCTGTCAGCAGTGATGGAATGAGGCCTGATGACAGTCATCAGTACTTCCTCCCACTGCTCTGGAAGCTACATAGACAAGCACACAATGAAAGGAAGAATGGAAACTCATACAATATAACGTAACACGGATATAGGCGCCATGGTGTGCTAAGAATAACACCCTGCCACATTGTCTTTGTGCTAGACATGTAGTGAAAAACACAAAAAAAAAATGGACCAAATACGTGCTGAAACTAACCTGGGGTTCATAGCGAATAAGGATGTCATATTCCATTGAAAAGGGGATATTGTCAATGCTGAACTCCAGATAAGCTCCCTCTGGAACATTCACAAAGCCAATACCAGTCCAGGTTGGATTGCGATCCTGAGGATATGGTCTTTGCACAACTGTCACACCCTGGAGAAGAAGAGAGAGGGATATATAGTTTTTGGCCCAATTCAGATTTAGAAACCACCATAATCAGATATGTCAGATGACTTACAGGTCCAAACTTCGCATCTTCTGCCTCATAAACGTAATGGTCCAGAGCAATGAAGTAGAAACCAGACTCCACCTGGTCACAGCGTCTGCCTGACATGTGCTCCCGACACTGACAAAACCCTGTCTCCGGAGAACAACTGAAGAACACATAAACATCAAGATAAAAAATTCTTATTCTCTTAAAAATCTGCAAAATGGGACAGCAATGCATGTTTACATGACATAATTTAGAGGTAAATCTAAAACTTCGTAGTGCCAAAATGGTGAGAAACAATTCCATTGTGAAAAAGAAGTTTGCTATTAAATTTAACTGAAATCAGTGCTAAATATAAAATTGCCATGGAAATACAAGTTACAACATTTCATTTTCATGACATGCTATAAATTATCTGTGCTACATGTTTATACTAAATAATGCATGCTTTAAATGCCTTCAAATCATTAGTTTAGTTTGAGAACAGCTATTGTAGTAGCTATTGTAAATAAATACATCCTGTAATCACACAAACAAGATATATCCTGTTGTATCACACACAAAAACATTATTAATGTTCAGCATGTCATCCAACATACATCCTGGAGGTATCCAATCAGCTAGAAGATGCATTGAGTTGCATGTCATACTCACTCGTTATTGAGAGCACCTCCAGCATCACAATCGCATGGTCTGCAGCCATCCACATCGTTGCTGAGCCCCCAGTGCTGAGGCTGTAGAGGAAACAGCTAGTTAAAATATACTTTGAACAACAAGCTGTTTGTGATAGACCTCCCAAGATGAGAAACTAAGCACTCCACTGTGGGGTCGGTTGTGTTTGCCTTAGAATCCGGATACATAAACAATTAAAATGAATGGCTATTTAAAAGTTCACTGAAATTCAGACATAAAACAATACTAATATTATTTCATTTAAAGCATCATAGCAGGCCCTTGTTTAAATAATTAATTCAAATAATAGAATAATAAGTATAGTCATATGAATAAGAAATCATCTCTAGGAAAAGCGTGATTAAAATGAAGGTCAACCTACCAAACACTGGTCACAGTCTTTTCCCATTACTAAGCGTTTACAGTAGCAGTTCCCTGAAATTGTGTCACAAGGGCTTCCACCAGGGATTGTCCCCAGAGGATTACAGGTACAAGCTAGAAAAAGCAGACAGTAGACAGCAGACAACATGAATCATGTAAAGGCTTTCTCACTGATTCAAATGCAAATTATCTCATTGACTGGGAAGCAATAAACTGAAATGTCCACACATGTACCTTTACATCCCAGAGGGTCCTCACTAAGCCCGTAATGTCCTTGTTTGCACTGGTCACAACGCTCCCCCTCCACATTAGGCTTACAACGACACTGTCCCGCGATCAGTCCAAGAGAGACGTCTGTCAGCGCATCACAGATGCCTCCATTCAGAGAACCAGTGGGATCACAATCGCAGGCTACAGAGAGACATACATTAGTAATCAAAACATTAATATTAGTAAGAAATTATCAATCCAAACAACAATACGTCAGAGGCCACACTGGGGTGTTGCTCAATACTATACATAAAAAAAAGTAATAATTCAAAATGAACACTGCATCATATCACATCACCGTTTCAAAAGTCTGTCCACATGTGTGGTCCAAGAAATTAGCATAAACCTCAGACATTACACAAAAGTAAGTGTGAAACCTCAGCTTAGTACTCAGCTCTGTGTTGACTAACACCACTTCAAAGACCAGGTGTTTTTCACCCCATGGTCTTCCCCCCATCCTCCCAACCACAAAGAAAGACAAAAAGGTTCAAAGATCCACCCAGATGAACTTTTTCAAAATAAACTAGCCCAGACAGAAACACTAAGGAACAGATGACAGTAGAGAGGAAGAGACAAAATAAAGGATGTGCAAAGTGTGATAACAAGAAGAATGACGCACAGTCACAGATGTTGGGGTCACGGATGTCCCTCTCAGGATGCTGGTAGAAGAAGGGCTTGCACTGTTCACAATGGTGGCCCATAGTGTTGTGCTGGCAGTCATCACACATGCCTCCACTGACATTACCTGACGCCTGGTACACAGCCATGTCAAAATGGCAAGAGGTACTGTGGTGATTACAGTTGCATTCTGTAGAGAAAATGGCAGATTATGCATTTACTTTATGATACTTTTCACCATAGTTAAAAATGTTTTCATCATGGATCATGATTAGTTAATTTGTAGACAGAATTTTAATTATAAGTTATATCCTTTTTAATATTCAGTGACATAGTTGGAATTTTTTAAATAGGTAAAAATCAAAGAATCGTTTAAATAATATTAACACCCATTCATGTATTTGCTACTATAAGAAAGCTGGATTTGTTTAATGTTATAGAATTGCATACAATATAAGAGTACATAAAAACAGTTTTCAAATAGCTATACTGAGTCATTGCGTTACACTTGTGTAATATTTTTATTTTTGTCTTACTTTTACAGGCATTGGTGTTACGTCCTTCTGCAGGCCTCCAGGGCAAATCGTGGTAGAAGTCCTGACA
Source organism: Duopalatinus emarginatus (assembly GCA_028565595.1). Lineage (NCBI taxonomy): Eukaryota > Metazoa > Chordata > Actinopteri > Siluriformes > Pimelodidae > Duopalatinus > Duopalatinus emarginatus. Next base: position 12,507,322 of record JAOVVF010000010.1, on the reverse strand, counting down.
GAGCTCACAGTTCAGCCCCTTGGTGTTGTGGTTACACATGCAGTGGCCATGGACCTACAGGACAGCAACCAGAATTTTTTTTTAAATATGGACAATCAAAATCAAAAGTGTGTTCTTTTAAATAGAGAAAAAAAAACATGTTTAAGCTAAACTCAACATATTTGTCACTTATAAAAAGATATCCAAGTATACTAATATGATACATATAAAACACATCGGTTTCCTTCAACTGAAAGGCAAAGACGCAGCTACTCAGAATTAGATGTAACATCCCCCCTTCCCCCTGTCCAGACTGCAGAAGAAATTGTTTATACTTGATGCATCTGGGATTCATTAACAAATGCCAGTTCTGGCAGCAGTTGTGCGCACACAGCTTGTGCAAGTTCTCACTGAACTGTAACATTTTCAGACAGATCAGGCAACACTACAGTGCGAGTCAGATCAGTGAGATCCAGTCAAGTCAAATTTCTTGTCGAGGTAGTAAAAGTCTACAATGATGAAATTTCTGTCAGACAGAAATAAACAGTGCGGAAAGAGACTAAACAGAGTGCTCCTTTCATATTCACACACATATATACACACATACACACACATCCAACATTTATGCACAGAAAAAAGTCTATAGGCAAAAAAACCTATTAAACTTAAATTTAGATTTCACATTTTGATTCTTATAAGAAACACATTCTAGGCTAAAACAACAAAAAGTTTTGTCTGTTTGTTGTTTTTTGTCTATTTGTCTATTGTTGTTTTACTTAAGAAATTGAAAACTGACATTAAGGCATTTCATTCATTCAATCAATGCCTACTGACTAAAAGCCCTCTGGCACAAAAATCCCCCTCCTGCAATGAACGTATCACCAATGACCTTTAGCACAGCTACACCTGCAATATGTTAGATCACAGCACTGTTGACTTCTCTAGTCTGATTTTTCAGAACTTGTCATCTACTTTCATAAGATGTTTATTCAACAAATTTTCACGCTCTAGTCTCGGCACTTTGTAACAGTCAGGGCTGGAACTTTCCAAGGTTTTCCAACGAAAGAATGACACCAGGACATGATAAGTCATGTAAACATGACTTATCACAGTATGCATAAATACATGTTACAAGACAACTACAATAGTTACTTACCATTCCATCCACCACCTCTCCAGCTCCATCAACGGGAGCACACTCAGAAGCGTGGCCATAGCAGAAGCAGTTGCCCCTCACCACCATGTCATAAATGGCATAGTAGTACTTCTCCTTGATCTCAATACGCGAGTCCAGCAGATTGTCCCCCAGTGTGTGCAACTTGGTAAACTTCACTCGCAGGTTGGTAATCTTCAGCATATCTAAAAATCAGAGAAGAGATGCTCTGTGTGCAAAGGAAGTAGACATTTCTCATGGCTGTGGCATATGTGTACATTCACAAGCTAAGCTTTCTGCAAGAGCTATAAATGAAGCTCTTACTTTGGATCCTTGGGCTGTAAGGATCATTAATCCTGAATACCGGGTCCAATACTCGAAAGATGACCTAGACAGGTTTCCAGACACAATTTATGATAATTTAGGTATGTGTCAATACTAATTTAATATACAGTACAAGCAGCAATACGTTTCGATTTAATTATAGCAAACACTAAGGCTCACCTCTCCTTCAGTAGATGGTTCAATATCAGAATAGCGAGTGTCGCAAATGACGTCATCCACCTTCTTCATGGGACCCCGAGAGATCAAGGGGAAGGAGGACTCACAGTCATAGGCGAAGTAACGGTACACCTGCCATGTTTTTCCAAAGTCAGACGAGCGCTCAATCACCATGGCAGCTGGTCGGAATGTCTGGGTAGAAAGTACCAGAGAAAAAATTTTAAATTTATTTTAAAACTATTCTTTTGGTAAATTCAGAGATAATTAATGCAATGCACAGTAGGAGCTAAATCACATTATATAATGTATTAAACAATACACCTAATACTGTAACTCCTTTAAATTTTAACAGATAGTTAAAGTTAAGTATTAAACTTCTGCGAGGCTTTAGTTTAGTGTTGCCAGGATCTGTAGTGCATTCCTTCTTCTTAGCAATGTTGTAAACCACTGATTTGAATTTCTTTTGGTCTTCAAATTAAAGAAAAACAGCAACAGAGAAAAGGAATGAAATCATTTTAAGAACATTTAATATCTCTAGTGCACAAATTAACAATATGATGACAAGCAGCAACTTCTTCACAAACAAGATTCTTGGAATAAATTTCCAGAACTTTATTTTAGGCACTGTAGGACGTTAAGGACGTTAACGTTTGTGTTGCGACCAGAGGGCCATAGATTTGTAGGTCCTGCTACAGAGTAGTAGCCTAGATTTGAGATTGCTGTACACATCTAGTGACCTCTAGTATGGGTTCTGTCTCAAATGTAAGTTGCTTTGGATAAAGGTGTCAGTAAAGGCGACATATCAATGGGCCTTGAAATGGAGGAAGTATGTGTAAAACACCTTGATTCCTCTAGCCAAAAACAAATACTGGACATAAAGATTCAATTTCAGTTTAATCCGATTTACTGGACTAAGGACATGGTTCAATAAATTTTATACATAAAGACTGAACTGTTACAGAGGAAATATCAGCAACATTCCAATTGTCTCAGTCACAAGCACAGCTGGAGCTTCTCCAGACCTCCTACTGCTCTCACACGGATGCAACATTACCTCCCCCACAAGCTGTGATTATATGAATCCTCAATGTACACACACACATACACACACACACACACACACACACACACCTGTCAGTACCAGACCATGTCCCTCAGCCAATAATCACAATTACCTTGAAAGTCATGATGAGATGGGTGAAGTGGAACTCTGCTTCCAGGTTCAGTTGGATGGTCACATTCTCTATGCCTGGGAACAGAGATTAACATATTAAAATAAAATAAAAAAGTTCAGCAATTCTCCAAATTAAATCTAAACAAAAAAATGACAAATAAGAAAAAATATATATAAGGAAATTATTTTGTACTTTACAATACAAGTTTAACTTAGGCTTAAGTAGCCTATGGAGCATTAAAACCATGACATGGTGGAATCTTCAGTTTGTACATAATGGAAAAAGTCCATATACATCCACAATACAGTTCTACAGTAACAGCTGTGAACATCTGCTTTCATTGGAAATATGCCACACAGATCTAGGAACGCTCGGAAATATATCATTAAGCTGTAGGTCTCTGTGTCTGTCTCTGATTTCCAGGGCCATGTGTCCAGCTGTGCTAAATAACTGTTTCCTCTCTCTGCACCTAAGCTCTCCTCTTTTGGAACAACTCAGCCTTGTATTCACAGGCCTCTCGGGTTGCAGTCGTTTCCCTTGCTTCTTTTTTTCTGCTATTTCAAATTCTGTTGTTCCCATGAATCAGGCAATCCCCTTCTGTAACCATTTTCATAATGAAGTATCACAGAGGGAAATGTGCCAAAGCACACAGGAAATGCAACCACACAATATAGCTTGTTTAAATAAATGTAACTTCCTGTATATTTTATACCTTAATAAATGTAGACAGTGATAATCAAATGCTTTCCAAGGTGTGCAAGTGATTTTCCTATGGGAAAAAGCTGTCATTCTAGAGTTAAAATGGAGGTCATCATTTTAACTAGTCAGCTATTAGGTGGCTGCTTTGAAGCTGTTACACCCACCAATGGTTTGATTACAGAGGGCTATCCTGAGAGGTGTTCCCGTTAACAAACCCTCTCTCACAGAGTTCCTTTTTCCCATGAGAATGAAGAAGCAAGAACATACTGGACTATAGCAGCCATCATTATGTTCAAAAACCTGAAGCTACCTATGAGAAACATTTACTAGCAGCAAACTATACTCCTAATTATTTCAAAAGAAGAATATAGAAAAAGAAAAATAGCTTTTGGTCAGAAAACGTACCATTTTCCGACTGCCACCAAGTCTTAAGTCGGTTAGGAGCAAATGTGGTCACTACATTTTCAATTCTGTGGCTGGTTGTATGTGCGGCATCATTGTAGGACTCTCTGGAATCGCACAAAAAGCATTTCTTCTCTTCCTACATTTGGTGAGGGGGGAAAGGATTGAAAATGTCAATGGCTTTTACACATACACACAGCACATTTAGCGAACCTTATGAGGGAAACAACTCTAAGGAACCTATTCATTGCTTTTTCATGGCATTCCACTGTCTCAGAGCCTGACAATGAATAGCTTACATCTAATCTCATTGACCTGGAGACAACAGCAGCTTTAGATATTCAACTGATAATCAGAGATATGCACATACAACTGTGACTGGATCCTTACTCACCCGGCTCATTCTACCACAACCAAATACCACAGTACTGATATGTCTACAAAAATAAAAGTAGTAACACACTATAGCTGGTTGCTTTTCGGCATAAATTAAGTTTCTTGTAGACTTTCCTTAAAAACAGGAATTATCTTTAATAATATGATTTGCTTTATTTTGTTACAGGCTGGGGGATGGAAAAATCTAAACTGAAGTCAAATGTCCCAAGATCACCCACTATAACTAATGACTAGTGTAATCAAGAAAGATTAAAGCCCAGCAGGACTTGTATGTAAAGCACTTTGATGAGATCAGGCCTCAGTTTTAAATCATTAACTTTCTAAAGATCAAGACTATTTTTAACTATGCTAAAAGGATTTCCTGTGTTGCTAAAGCATTATCTAATAAGAAAAGTATGTGAGGAAAGTCCCTAAAATAATTACATTTACATAAACATTGTATTTATTTCAATTAAAGCTGAATTTAGTATTGACCTAGGTATTCTGGACCTTTCTCTCCCATTATCTTTTTTAGCCACAGATACGTTATCTCTACCAGAAGAAGTAAATGGTCAGTGGGTCTGCAGTTCTTTATATGTAAAACAAACTCAGTTCAGGCCTATAAGAGCAAACACTCAATATACCTGAAGGTGACTGACGATGCAGAAAGGTTCGGTTTTCTCTAGGCCACAAGTGGAGGTGGCTGAAAGCTGATGGGCTCTGCCAATAAGCAGGTCTCCGGTGGCAGGGTAACAGCTTCCCTCTGTGCACACATCCCCACGCTGAGGCACTACAGCCAGTGACTGCGCCCCTAAACCTGTATCCAGACAGTACATGTAAGTTATTTGTGTGAAGATGTCTGCCGTTATTTTTATATTATACTCTATGGTTTAAAATCAAAACATGAAACAAAATATTTTTAGTGTCAGATCATATAATTTAACATCAGATAAAAACATAAATAAATATAATAGCCTATTACACAATGACAGAAACATATATACATGCATACTCTACATACAGATTTAAATACAATGTACAAATAAATACATGTACATGTTTTTTCCTTTATTTTAAAGTAAAGTATACAGTATGTTAGTAATACACAAAAAGAAATCCCACATCTGGGACTTATTAAATAAAAGCATGCAATTTTTGACTGTATTTTTTTCTACAGATCTTAACTGTAACAAAAAATATTAATAATAATAATATAATATATTTTAATCTAAATTAATGCTTCATTAAAAAATCTAAAAAGTCCAATAACTAAAATGCCTGTAGTTCTACAGCAGAGGAAAACATGGAGTAAACTGTATTTTATACAGACAATAAGGACAAACTTCCCGACCTGTGAATGGTTAAAGGATTCAGTCGGACTATAAAGTCGCCTAGAGAAAATGCGTCCTATTAACAACATCAAGCAGCCGAACATCTGGAAACATGCATGTGTTCACGTGACTAAATGTATGAAAACTTCCTGAAAACTCTCTGAAAGTAATAAAGCGTTACATTAAAGCGTTAAATGTAAAGTAAATGAACTTACACAGCAGGGCTGCGAGATGGAAGATCATGATTTTGGTGCTCTTGTTCACTGTTTGACGCTGTACAGGCCCCGTGTTGAGCCTCTGACCAGCTTCCAGTCCTCCCTTCTGTGTCCGACCAAAGTGGCTCCTTCTTCTCCTTCTCCCTCTCTCTCTCTCTCTCTCTCTCTCTCTCTCTCAGCTCATGCGCACACAGCTCTCAGCCCTCCCCCAGGTGGTACCAAATACCAGAGTGTGTTAGTGAGCTGTTAAACTACAACAGAGCAAATCTTTTAGTTTATCCTAATAAAGTGTGTGGTCTGATAAAGCCTCTATTCGGATGATATTCGTTGCTCACATGCTGTATTGTTCCAGGACTGTACAGTATTATATAGCAGTATGTACATAACCCTGGACAAATATAATCTTCTTCTTCTGCTTTTATTCTTATTTTTTCTCTTGGAAAATCTATCTATCTATCTATCTATCTATCTATCTATCTATCTATCTATCTATCTATCTATCTGTCTGTCTGTCTGTC
>JAOVVF010000010.1:12476641-12500373 GCA_028565595.1 Duopalatinus emarginatus | reverse complement strand
TCTATCTATCTATCTATCTATCTATCTATCTATCTATCTATCTATCTGTCTGTCTGTCTGTCTATCTATCTATCTATTTTCTGTATACAGGCTATTGGGGGATTTTATTTATAGTATTAAATTGGTTTGGATATGTTGAAATGTAAAAGTTTATTGTTGTTTTTGTTGTTATGTCTGAACTGTAGGTTGGTTAATTGCAGCCTATTTGACCACATTGTTTTACTGGACAATCTGATAGATGCCTTGCACACACAACCCCCCCCTTCCCCCCACAAAAATGCAACATTAATCCCACATGTAAAACTCACACACTCCCCTCTGTGAAAGCACTACAAGAAGATCTAATCTGTTGACTGGCCTCAGGTTATTTCATTTGATGTCTGTGGGTAACTAGTATATATATATATCTTTCTGTTTGTTTTGTTTGCCTCCCAGCTAAAGAAAAATGGATTTTAGAATTCATTTCCATGTGGAAATACAAAAAAAATGTAGTTAAATGCATAAAGTCTAAAAAGTATTTTCTTTTATAATTTTTTTAGCGTTCAGTATGTAGGCCTACTATACATTATTCAGTAACTACAGTGAAATTAATTAAAGGTATGTTGTTAGAAGTGGAGTGTAATTTTTACATCCACCAACAGTGTTTAAGCGTAACAGGAATTTAAGGTGTAGCCCTAAGACCTAACCCGAGTCATTATACCCACCATCTCCTCAATTTAACCACTGACTACTTTTGTCCTCCCCTTTTCTGAAAACAAAGAGCCATCTGATCTAGGAATTGTAACTATTTTCATATTTAGCCAGAGAATGTAAATACTGCAAATTATTCCAGCAAGAGTGTGATTGTTGTCAGTGTATAGGTGTGTCTAGCATAGGTAAATAAACTTCCAGGACATGAAGACTTTACTTCACTGTTAGACAGAAAAAATGGTTGCATAATCAATGGTCCTTAGCCACCTGAGATCCAGAGACACAACCAATGAACTCTCTTAAGGATTTGAAATTTTTCAAGGGTTTTAATAATTAATGTATTGGCTCCACTCCACCAGGTCTACTATAATCACTTATAGTCATGAACCTACAAAGGTTTGAGCCAAGAATTTGAGCTGGACCATCCATGCATGAAGCAGTTTTTTTTCTCAACTTTATAGTACTACTATAATGTCTTGTAAATAAACCAAACATAAATATCATTTTCATGCAGAAGAGAAAGACAAATACGAAGCAATTGTTAGAGATGATGGGGCACAATCAAAACACACACACACACACAGAGAGAGAGAGAGAGAGACAGAGAGAGAGAGAGAGACAGAGAGAAAGAGAGAAAGAGAGAGAGAGAGAGAGAGAGAGAGAGAGAGAAAGAGAAAGAGATGTATAGCATGCACATACGTACATATATACAGCATGCATTTACCTCCATTTACTGAGTTACCAAAATGTGTTTGACAAATAGTTTGTAGCATTTGTAACTTGTAAGAGTATTCTAAGAGTGTTTCTATGTGAAATTCTGTGTTCCAAATGTTTTAAACTGTCTGTTTGCCCTGAAGCTAAGATATTTAATCATTGGGTGGCAAAATAATATGTCAACTCAAATTGCTTTTGTGTTTAGAATAATAATTAAGGTGAAATGTGAGTTAATCAATTGAATAAGTGCCTTTAGGGACAAATCAGTGTACATGGACAGTCTTTAAACTGTCTTTAGAATTTCACTCCCTGAGATTTTGTAATACAATGTATAATTTCACATTTCTAATAAACTGGCAATTAAAATAAGAATGTACACTTAGGGTTAAAGGTATCTTTGATTTTGTAATTCAGCAGAAATGGTTGTTATCTGGTTTTTCACAATCTTAAACAAAAGATACATATAGTTGGGCACTTTGGCTTTAAACGTTCCATGTTGCTGACTTTTGGATTGATCTTATTAAGTAAATAAATAAATAAATAAATATGGACAATTACCATGCTCCAGTAACAAAGGCTTCTTATTTATTAAATTCCATAATTAATAGAGTTACAGAAGCTATCACATTAAAACAGATATCAAAAAGAAATATATGTTAAATATGAGATATAAAAACCTAGCATACTAATAGAGTAGCCCATAATTTATTAAGGTTTGTAGTTTGTAGTTATTTATGACAAAACAAAATGTAACAAATTGATTCAAATCACTACATATATATTAATTCAGAAATAAACAATTATTTTGGTCTTTGGAAGTGATTAAAAATCTGTGTGGTTAAAATAGCACATACGTGTTTAAAGGAATTTGAACCTTTAAACACAAATTGTAATTCACATACCACCAGTGATGTACCACCTGGCTTCTGGCCCTCGGATAAAGGGCTAAAGTTATCATGGAATTGCCTCTGGTTGCAGGTGAAGATGGAGACACCTGCAGGCTTAGGGGCACACCGAATAATTGTCCAGTTTTTCAATGATATCATTCCGCAATTCTGTCACGTTTATCAATAGAACTTCCAATTCTTTCATTTTATCCTTTTTTTGTTGTACTGCATTTCGAATCCGTTTCTCCAAGACTGAAAACAGTTGCAGAAGGTTATGTTTACATGTTAAATGACTACATGTTTACATGTTATAAGATGTGAAATAGCTATTACATAAAACTCTGCCATACCTTCTATTTGATTCATTTTACTTTTAACATCTTTTGCCATATTTTCAGCCTCCAGTGTTATGTTCTTCAGGTAATCAGTTCTTGTATCATTTAGATCTTGGGTGTTGTTTTGCAGTTTTTTTAACAGTTCTTCTACTTTCTCAAGATCCTAGAAAAAGTAAATAAGATAGCCATAACACCTTCATATCACTTAAGTAAACATACAACTGTTTGCATAAAGTTCTTCTTGGAGTTCTACAGTACAAGTACTGTTAATTTTTTTAAGTAAACATTAAAGAGTTTTACTTAAGTATGTCAAAACAAAATGCTCCACTTGCTACTATTTTTAAGCACTCCATCACTACATTTCTCTATTAGTGTATATTCAATAAATGAATCCAAATTTCTAACAAATGTAAACTTACATGCCAGTTTGTATTGTGGCAACTAGCTATTAGCCTTTAACTAGTTTGTATCAATAGAGCTATGGTCATGCTACTGAACATTTCAGAGATTAGGAAAAAATTTAAATAAAACAGATGTCGTCCAAGGTTTCATGGTTCCTTGGGGAAAGGAGCACTAAATTCCCATGACTAAAACTAAAGAGTGTGATATGGGATATGTAAGAAAATGTAGGAATGTATACTTCTGACCATGTTAGCATCTGTAACATTATGTAATGCTGCATCAGCTGCAGCTTTAGCCTCCACAGCCTGAGCTCGATTCATTTCCGTTTTATTCTTCACAGCCTCAATTTCCTCCTGGAGCACTTTAGTCTGAGACTTGTTTAAATTATCTTCAGCATTCTTTAGTTTCGTGGTACTCTGTTAGGAACGACAGTAATATTTATGTATGTTAATTAGAGTACCAATACAACAAACCTAAACTCTTCACTTAAAGAGATTATTTAAGTAGAATATTTACCTGGTCAAGAAATTCAGCAGTAGCATTTATGTTGTCTTTGGTCTTGTTCAGCTTCTGCTTTATCTTGTCATGGAGTTGGGTAGTGTCCTTCAGGGCTAACACTATATCACTGACATCTGCCTCCTTAGCTCTGTTTCTGAAATAAAACAACAAAAGCATGAGTACCGAGCCACAGGATTAAATGTTTGGATGATTTTTAAAGACCTGATATTTGCAGTGGTTGAATGAATGTGTGATGATGATGCACTAACAGGATTTCATCTGCCTTATTTTTTAAGTCTTTGGCTATTTTAGCCTGAGCCTCCAAGTCATTCAGGTCTTCTGTTATGTGTGTGAAGTTTTTCATCATATTTTGAATATCCTGGATCATCTTCTTGATCTCATCTGGTGAACTAGGAAGCCTTATAGCCAACACGGCAGAGGCTACCTTGTCAATGTCTTCTGGTTCCATTGCCTCTGCTACAGCAGAGTAAAGCAGTATAAAAATGAGATTATGTATGTATATTATACTAAACACATAGTTTATAGATCTACTGTCAAGTCTTAACAAGGTGCAAAACATACAAACACATGATTATCAAGACTGCAATTATTGTATATTGCTTATGAATAAAATTAATGAATGCAAATAATAAATCAGGACATAGTAAAGAACATGCCTCACCAGTGAGGTATTCTCTGACATTCTCTATAAGTTTTTTAGTTTCATTTTTGGCCTTTTCAAACTTGTTCTTGCTCTTGATGATTTTATCTATCATGTTTTTTGCTTTGGTTTTCACATCTTTATTAATATTTTTGATGTCTTTCATCTAAAAACAAGAATCAATTGAACAGAACATTATTATTGTAAGACTATAACATAATACAAATAATACAATTATCAGTTAACTGGAATTTGTCAAAGCAAGCTGACAAAATGTTTTAAAATATGTAATTTATCATGCCTTTGTTTCTGCCTCTGTGAGATTGTGGAGCAAATTCTGAATGCCTGTGTTGATCTTTTTTGCTGTGTCTATGGTGTGGAGGGTGACAGGTAGACTTCCTGTACAAGATGGCCCGCCACATTTCCCACACAGAGCACCACCACACACAGCCTTTTCACACTCCGCATCACCTGGTGCCCCACAAATCTATTGCACATTAACAAACATGTCACAATTTATAAAGACAGAATGTGTAGTATTTTTCATCTGTTAATATAAAAAATCTGGCATTAGTTCTCATATATGATTCATTCATTCATTTTCAGTAGCGATTTCATCCACATCAGGGGTGTGGGTGATCCTGAGCATACACATGGTATAGTATATACTGGGTATGAGTTTAGCAGGGGCACCATGCCCACACACATATGCACAATCAATCACACATAAAGGCACTTTAGGGTCTCTGGTTCACCTCCTGGTAGGTAAGAAGAAATTAAACCAAGCCCCAATATCATATTACTCATCATTATTATTAAGAATAAGTAAGAGGTGGTGCCTTTTGAACAAAAAGTGTATTTTTTTACTAGCAATAAAATCGTATTAAAAAAAACCCAATTTCTCTAATTAACATTAAAAGATGTCAGAACAAAAATTTATGTTCACAAAGATTATGTCCAAGGAATGATTAGAGTGATATAAAAGTTAAGATATAAAAGATTAGAGTGATATAAAAGTCTGTTTGTTTTATTTGCACACACTGGTATAGTCATGCTATTGTGAAGGAGATTTGTGTTCCAAGTTTCATGTATTAGCTTATATTGCTGATAAATGTGATGAAGATATGGGTCAAATGAAAAATTTAAAAAAGTGCAGCATAAAGGTTTTTATTTGATCACCATGTATTGGGTGTGTTTTCAAAGTCAGTCTGGCGACATCTATTGGTAAGCACCAGACAGAACAACAGGATTAAATACATGTCTGTAACAGTCCAAACAGTAACCATTCCTTTATCTCACCTTCTCATTGAGTTTGGTCACACTGAGCCCTTTGACCTCATTATGTAGTACATTCAAGGGCCTCAGCTGGCATTTGACCAGTTCTTTTTTTGTGTCCTGTCGGGTCTGCCTGGATGTGTCTAAGGATTTTCTTGCTTTCTTTACCCGTTCTTCATCTGCCAGGAAGTCAGTATGGAGCTTACGGATCTTCTCCAGCATGTCTGTAACAAAAATAATCACACCATATACTTCATTGCCTTTCACAGGGTCAGTGCAGCATCCTTTGGAGTGTGTGAGGATTTTTAAACACACTTACCATTCATCTCTTTTAGATCCATTTTTGAAGAATCTTTAATTTTCCTTTCCAGATTGTCCAGTAACTTCTTGAATTCATGATAAATTTGATCAATTTCAGACTGCTGGATCTCAGATGGATCAATAATAATTGTGTTTGGATCTATGCTTTCTGTCAAGTTCCTGATACATAAAATATATATATTAACATTTGTCTACATTTATATAGGTAGATATAAGTAGACAAGCAAAAATTGACTTTCAAAGTAACTTTCATATAAAGGTATAAAAAAGTGTTTTCTGTCTGCACCTGATTTGATTAAGCAAATTCTCCATTCTTTCCAATTCACTGAGCTCAGAGCTTAGCGTGTTAACCAGGTTCTTGGAATTCTCATACAACTTTTGTATCTTATCCTGGCGTTCCTTGTCAATGAGTAATAGACTTCCTCCGTGTTTAGAGAGAAAGGACTGCATCTTTAGCATAGCCTGTGAGAGGTCTGTGACATTCTTTTCCCATAAATCATAACAAGGGTGGCAGGGCTCACAAGCAGGAAAGACTGGATCATGTCCTGGGGCACACTTTTCACAGAAATTGCCACTTACTCCAGGCTGACACAGGCACTTGCCAGTGTCAGGATCACATCCTGGGTAGATAGAGCCCTGCATGTCACAGTCACAGGCTAGAGAAGTGGGATGAAGAAAGTTGAAATACGAAAATAAGTGAATTTTGTGACTAACATCGGACATAAAATAACCAACAGGATGTCTCTAGGGTTAAGCCACATACATATACACTGAATGTCAGGGTTTCCAAAATGATTGGCTGCACACTTCCTGCACTGTTTACCACCATATCCTGTTTCGCAAGGACACTGGCCAGTGATCTGGATTCACAGAAAGAGTATTAAAATGTATTTATACTTTTGTGTGTATTAAACAGCAACATAAGTATGTCTAAAGAGGGTCACCTTGTCACACTGATTGCTAACAGAGTGGCCTGTGTGACAGTTACAGGGCTGACACCCAGACTCTGTCAGATTCCAGTATCCATCCTCACAACGATCACACTGAATGCCCACAACACCATGTCGGCATGGGCACTGGCCAGACACCTTATCACAAATACAGGGGCTGCCCAGTGGGCATTTAGTCATGTCTGTGCCATGCCAGTTGCATGAGCATTCTGTAAACACACAAACACGGAAATAAATGCAAAGAAAAAAATGCCTTTAATGTCACATATTCACAAACTCTTAATGATAACAAATCTGATTCCAGTTACTCCAGTAACACACAGCGCATTCATTATGCCTGACTTTATTAAACACCCCTCAGCCTAAGTTAGAAGGTTAGATTCTCTCATTTCACTTAGATGCTAGGGTTCTTAGCAGCAACAAAACATGGACAGACATCAACATGTATGAAAAGGTCAGACTGGCTCCCTGTAGAAGTTCTGAATTGAGTCTTTTAAGATTATACAGGGTGAGACAACCTTTCATCTCTTACTCCAGACTTCTACCTTCAGTCACAACTAAAAACTTTTTCCACCTTTTGTTTCCACTCACCCAGTGACTCCATATACTAATTACTATTTTATCTTTTTCTTTGCGTCTTAGTGAGTTAGTGAGTTACTCTTCTGTCCACTGTGCAGTGAACTGACCTCCTCATTTAACTCATGTGCACAGTGAAACACACACATACACATTAGTGAACACACACTAGGGTGCAGACTCTACACACTATTCCCAGAGTGGTGGACAGCCCCCCTCTGCAGCCAGACTCTGTTGGGAAGTGCCCGGAGAGCAGTCAGGGCTTGGGTGCCTTGCTCAAGGGCAATTCAGTCAAATCTTGTTATGGTGGGGCTCAAACATGGGACCTTCTGGTCCCAGGGCTGATTCCTTAACCACAAACCTATGGCTGTTCCTATCTATCTATATTCAGTTTGGGTTGTTTAAACTGTATAATTTACATACAGAGTGTCTCAAAAGTAAGGAAACAGCCACATAAATGAAAACAGTTTGGCAGGCGATGGTCAAATTTTGAACACAAGCTGTGTGGAAAGGCGGTGAACTGTTATGTCTATGTCAGCACATGGCAGCCAGAGCCTGTCTTGTTACAAGGGTGCTTCCTTACTTTTGAGACATGCTGTATATATAATTTATGATGTATAATCATCATCATTTTATGCTTTGAAGTATGTATAGCGTGTCCTTGTGTATATAGTATGGCTCTGACAAACCAAATGCTACTGTTGTTTTTTATTTGTTTGTTTGAGCCCATTTTATAAATAGTTTTTAGCATTACTTTAGACATTTTAAGCATTACACTAATATTTCTATACAATTTTAACTAATAAATGTAACACAAACAAAAGGTGTATTTAAAAAAAATGCCCTTCATACCTCTACAATCCTGGAGCAGTGCATTCCCATAGTATCCTGGTTTACAGCTTTGGCACTGAGGCCCAAAAGTGTTATGCAAGCAGTGGAGACACTTTCCAGTTAAAGTATCACATGCCTCTCCATCATTGGGATCGATGTTGTTGTTGCAGGGACACTCTTTACATCGAGAGCCTGGCAAAAGCAGGTTTCCGTAGTAACCAGGTGCACACTTATCACAGCGCAAGCCTGTAGAAGAAGGAGGGGACATAGAGCTGTAACTTTATTATCTGTGAAGACATTTGTCTATAACAAATCAAGTTGCTTGTACTATTTAAGATAGGGAACTTAGGAAGTAATGTCAGTGAGACATTGCACATTGCATTCACTGAAGCAGCGTGTGTAAATAGGTGACAGCTCAGACCTTGATGCCCGGTCTTGCACTGACAGGTCAGGGTTAGTGAATTTGGGTCCTTTCTACAGGTCTGGGCAAAGAAACGCCCACTGCCTTTAACATCTGGACACATGCATGGCTGGCATGGTTCTCTTTCTACAGGATCACCAAAGTAACCTTCAACACACCTGCCAGACAACAGAGGAAATGTTTAAAGATCACTTTTGCTTCAAACAACTATCATTAATTTGCTAGTTGTTTTAGATCATTTATTTACTGACTTTTGTAAATATTTACTCAAACATTTAATTTTTTTTGTTTAATTGTTCACATTTTATTTTGAGATTTTATCAGAATTCATACTTTTCACAGTGGGGCCCAGTTGAATGGCCCCTGCAGTTTAAACAGACTCCAGTAATCTGGTCACAGTGGTCAGCCAGTCCATTACACTGGCAAAGTCTGCAATTAGGAAAACCAAAATGTCCAGGAAGACACCTATCACACCGCTGGCCTGTGACCCCATTATGGCATTGGCACTGTCCGGTTTCATAGTCACAGAACTTAGCTTTGGAACCCAATGGCTCACAGTTACATGCTGGGAAGGAAGGAAAAGTGATATGGATTAGGATAGTGTTTACTCATTAGCATTAGCTATTGAAATTCCTGTACGAACAACAGCTGTACTGTACCTTTCATTACTCTATTTTTTACAAGTGTGTGTTACTCACCTGAGCAGCCATTTTGTCCAAACCCGTATGTCAAAGGGGCGCAGGTGTCGCAGCAGCGGCCAATCACATTGGGTTTGCAATCACATTGTCCACTAAATTTACTGCAGGATGAGCTGAATGACCCCTCAAGATTACATCTACAAGCTGGAGAATAACACACACAAGTGGATTATTTAATGGACTGTGGACTGTGGAATATGGTGCACAATGGTATGAAAAGAGTTTGGGTTTTTTGCTAGACATGATGGTTACATTTACACTTCAAGCTGATATCACATATTCTTATATCAGGTTATCATGCTCAGTGAAGTTATTGTCTTTATAGATTTAGCATTATTTCTATGTTGCTATGTTTCTATGACATATAACTGGTAGGATACTCACGAATTGCACCATTATGGATGTATGCTGACATGCTGGCAACCAGTTTTTCACACACCTCGGGTAGGATATGTTCTCCTGCCTGTGCACCCAGCTCCACACAGCGATACTCCTGGTACTGAGCCAAGGCTGCACCAGAGCAGAAATTTGGCAAAGACTCCATGTTTGGTATAAGACCCAACTGAGGATTATTTTTCAGATACAAAAAAAAATTATACAAACATTTTTTGTACATAAAAACATAGATTTTGTAAAGTAGTTCCTTTTTATGTTTTGAACGGTGGTGCAAAAAAAAAAAAAAGCTTACGGAATCAATTAGAATATATGAGCTGCAATAAGGGTCAGGATTTTCAAATGTGATCTCTATATAATACCGCACTCCAGAGCTGAGACATACAGAAGGATCCAACATGGCTGTCCTACATGTAATAAAACATCAGAGAACATTAGAAAAAAATTTATGAGCGCCACAGCAACAGTGAGACATGAATAACAGTTAAAGGTGGACTGAGTAAATCACAAGGATTAACTCAGGTCTTTATTCAAACCCATCAGCAGTTCATCAGTTCAGGCTTGGCCTTTAAATTATGGCTCCTGCAGGGTTGGAATAAAAACCTGCATCCACACTGAGCTTATATGGCTTGGACTGGACACCCTGGGATATTTTATATAGTTTACACTGTTCCATGGCGCAGCTATTACAAGGATCAGCTCACCTGCTAGTGCGAGGAAGTATAAAAGTTTTCTCTGATGGATCAAATGGACAGTTTTCATCAAGAGATCCTAATGGCACAATTTTTACACTAGCTGTCCAATCATCTGTGGACTACACACATAGAGTGAATAAATACTTTATAATTAGTACAAGTAAATAATGTTCCCTTTTAATAACCATATATACTACACAATACTAATAATACCAAACTATCGATTTTAGTTTAGGAGAAATATACAAACCTGTGGCTCATAGCGAACAATAAGATGATAGTTAAGAGTTAAAGGGATGTTGGTGACAATGAATCGGAGCCCTGCTCCAACGTTAACCCGCACAACTCCTGGTCCAGTCCAAGAAGAAGGTTCATCAGGGGTATGTGGTCGTAGGATTACCTGATGAAGGGATCCTGGCTGCAGGGCAAGGGTGCTCTGGTGGACCAAATAGAAATTTTATACAGGGATATCAAGTTTATACAGCAGGCCAGATATGTCAAAATGGTAGTCTGACTGCACCTGTCCTTGTCTTCGTTTTCGGCGGCTCTCACGCTTAACCACCACAAATTTCCCATCCCTGAACTCAACGCCATAGCCTCTGCTTCTAAAGTAGGTTGTACAGCTAGGCAGAGTAACAGCAGGAAGTAAAGTCTGATATGCTATAGGAGGCCAAGAATTTTCATACGTAGATGGTTCAGAGTTGAATGGTTCATAAGGGTCCTGCACTGGAGGCTCAGACTGGTAATAAGATGGTGGTGTAGGTTCACGAGCTATAGTTCCTGGGGGACAGTAGGGAAGTGGAGGAGATGGAGTAAGATGGATGGGAAGTATAGGGGAAGTAGTGGGTCTAACCTAGGAAAAACACAAGTGTAATTTCTGTTATACTTCTTTCCAGTCATAAAATACTGTCTTTGCTTTGTGTAAGCCCTACATATTACATTTTAGAGCCTGTAACTAGTAAAACAGGCAATTTGCAAGAACAGAAGTGCAGGAAATTTCACTTGTGGTCACCCACCAGATAAGGGGAGCATTTGGTGTCCAGAGGAGCAGCATTTTCAGCTTCATACAGGTAGAAATCAAGAGGAGCCAGGAAGTAACCAGGAGCAGGTTCACTACAGCGAGGTCCTACTATATTAGCTCTGCACTGACACTGGCCATTCTCAGAGGCGCACCTAATTATACATACACAAATGCAAACATGTGTCTTGTGCTGTGGTTTCCCAAGGAATTATAATTGAGAGCATGAATGAAAGCATGAAGATGACATAGCTTACAGAGTAGTGAAGGCTCCTCCTATGTCACAGTCACAAGGTTGACAACCATATACAGTATTTCCTAGACCCCAGTACCCTGGCTAAAAAATAAATATAGCAAAATATGATTACAATCTTATGTATATTTATGAGAAATATACTAATAATTTTGCAATGCATTATATAGGAAGGAATAATGGATTTGTGGGACTCACGACACACTGGTCACACTCTGGTCCATGAGCAAAGTGTTCACAAATACACTGGCCTGTGTTCTGGTCACATGGGGAAGTGCTTATAGTGCCCAAGAAGTTACACATACATCCTGGTCATGTCCATACAAGAACAAAGAGTGTTACAGTATCTACTTACAAATAATACAGAAAACTATATTTCTTAAAACACTTAATATTTAATCATTCTGATTTTAAAAAAAACCTTGTCTATATAGGGATTGGAGTAACTTATTTGAATTTTTATTATT
The DNA here is from genome assembly GCA_028565595.1 of Duopalatinus emarginatus. NCBI lineage: Eukaryota > Metazoa > Chordata > Actinopteri > Siluriformes > Pimelodidae > Duopalatinus > Duopalatinus emarginatus. Next base: position 12,488,288 of record JAOVVF010000010.1, on the reverse strand, counting down.
TACACAGGTGAAAATAATGTTTAATGTGGGCAGATTTATCTTAATATTTTTATTATAAAATATTACTTTATTATGAATTATTATTATAAATAAAATCTAAAATTATTCAGCAGTTAATAATAATCTAGATCATTTTACACATTTCAAGATAAGTTTTGCTTCTACAATTTCTTTTTGTAAAAAAAATGCTAACAATAAAAAGAAAAATTAATAAATGATTAGTTATCTGCCAATTATCCCCAAGATTGTGGGAAAGATTATAAAGCTTGTAATGAGGAAAAATGTCAAAAATGCTTTTCATTTAAAATAGTTATATTTATAATAATATATCTGTATATTTCCGACTGTAATGTTATAATAGGAAATACTAAATCAACGTGAATATACTCCAGATATTTTGTGGAAAAAGAAGAGGAGGATGTCTTACTCTGACAGCCACTGAGGTCTTCATGGCTGAGTCCATAGAATCCAATCTTGCACCGGTCACAGTGCTTACCCTCTACATTTTTCTTACAGATGCACTGACCACTCACTGGATCACACAACCCACCATCCACAGACCCTGCAGAGTGGCAAGTACAAGCTGCAGAGAGATGGAATACAGCTTATTAATTCATAAAAAATCATCCACTGATACCTAACTGACAAATTTTTGATGCCTTCTGTCTTTTTAAAACACTCACGTATACAGGCATGAGGATCGTTCAGAGAACGCAGAGGGTCCTTGTAGTAGTGAGGCTTGCACAGCTCACACTGAGCACCTATGCGGTTGTTTCTGCAGTCATCACACACACCACCACTGACCTGCCCAGTAGTTATATAGCGCTGTAGGTCAAAGTGACATCGCTCAGAATGGCCATTGCAGTTGCACCCTGTAACAAAGAGTGGAAAAGTAAAGGTATTATTGGTTCCTACCATATATGTTCTTGCACTATTGTACATCTACTATAAGGTGCAATGCTAGGTGCTGTACAACTAAAGTACTACTACTGCCCAGATGCCAATACCGCCACTGGTATTATTGTTATTATTATTATTAGTAGTAGTAGTAGTAGAAGTAGTAGTAGTAGTATTTTGATTTATTTGTTTGTTTGATGTTGTTGCGTTTACTTCTGCAAGCATGTGGGTTAGTGCTTTCAGCTGGCCTCCAGGGGGCATCATTGTAAAAATCCTGGCACTTCTCACAGTTGGTCCCCATGGTGTTATGTTGACACACACATTGTCCATGAACCTGGGAACAAAAGACCCCATTACATCTTACTCTACATACTACCATACTGAACAGTGGGTCAAAGTCAATTCAGTAAGACAGTGTATGTTTTCCTATCACAATGCTAATAGTTACTTTTGTTTTTCTCTTCCACACTTATTTTCAGTCCCTAAAAACCATTTGATACCAAGGTCTCATTTTCTTGCAGGACCAGTTCAGTACATATTCAAAACAACTACTGAATAGATGTATATTTGTATTTGTAGTTCATTTAACAATCTTTCACAACTTCTCTGGTTAATAATAGTGTTTAACAAATCCAATGCTCACTTATCTATAGAAATTCAGAAGTTGGGGCCATGCTTACCATGCCAGGTTCATTCAATGTATCTCCATGCGTGTTTTGAAGAGGCATACACTGGCTGGCATGGCCATTGCAGAAGCAGCTTCCTCTGACCACCATCTCATAGAGGGCATAGTAGTATTTCTCCTGTGGGTTCCTTCTCTTCCGCCCCAACAAGTCATCGCCCAGCGTGAGTAAACGTGTAAAGTTCACTCGCAGGTTAGTAATAGTGATGAGCTCTAACAGCAAAGAACAATTATGTTACTTATCATCTATATGGAATCTGTATATGTATATAGCACATGTATTTAACAGAAACTGTTTTATTACACATTCATTCAGTTCCTTTAGCTGATAAATTAGGTTGGAATGCATTTGTATCACAGAAACATTTGCAGTGTTGCAGTTGAATTAAATTTTATACAAGCTAGAAATGTCAAATATTAAATTATAGCTAGAGGATGCCCACAGATACGAAAATACTTAAATTTCAAATTCTGTTTTTAAAATGTAAACCTTGAATAGTTGGATCAAGTGGATTTTCGATTTGAAAGTTGGGGTCCAATGCCTTTAACACCACCTGTAAAGTATTTACAGTATTTAGAACACCCATTATCTGATGCTGAATATTTGATGAAAAGGACAGATGTTGAAAGAAGTTGCACTTCGCCATCAGTAGAAGGCTCAGCTCCAGAGTAGCGTTTGTCACAGATGAGGTCATCTACAGTTTCCGCTGGGCCTTCTGAGATTCTGGGGAAGTCGGCAACACAGTCCGAAGAAAAGTATCGAAACACCTTCCATGTACGACCAAAATCCTTTGACCTCTCCACCAGCATTGCAGCAGGTCTGAAACTCTGTACAGTGATGGTTCAGTGCATTATGGTGTTAGTCAAAAACACGTATCAATGCCATCCCCAACTCCCCAACAAATAAAAAAGAATATTAGTACCTTGAATGTCAGGACTACATGACTGAACTGAAACATAGTCTCCAAGTCTAGTTGTATGCTGACTTGGTGCACACCTGAGGTGTAAGATACAGTTTTAACACTCAGTATGTAGCAGATGTATCGATCAGCCATTTATAATATTGCATACTTATTATACTTGCAGAATCCTTAAAGGACATCCTTAATGTAGTTTTCCTACCAATAGTTAATAAACATTTATGTCCAAATAGGTCTAAGTCAGCTATTCATTGTGTGCTTGTGTTGTTGATGCCTCACATAGTGAATAAATTCTAGGAGACTCACCGTTTTCAGACTGCCACCATTTCATCTTACGCTCTGGCTCAAAAGTGGTAATGATATTTTCAATTTGATGGCTATTAGGGTTGTTGTACCGACTGTAGGGTCTCCTTGAGTCACAGGTGAAACATTTTTGTTCCTCCTAAAGAAAAAAGGCTTTTGATGAAAACAATATAAAGTATAGTCTTCTAATCCTTTCCTCTAATTATAAGTGAATGTAAGATTCCATTCATTCATCTTCAGTAACCAATTTATGATGGAACACTGGGCTAGAGGAGGAAACTAACACTAAAAGGGACACCAGTCCATTCCAGGGCAATACACACACTTCACATACACAACAACCTGAGCTTAGAATTGAAATGGGATCTACACCGATTTTTTTCATTCCTCCTATATAAACTAAATGCAAAGGACCATACATCTATCTCTCTATAACAGGCTTTCATACAGGCTTTTATACAAATCAATGCTCCATCACAGGTTTAGCATTAGTACAACAAAACACATGGTACAAAAGCATACGTAGCATATATTTTCATTAGCTGGCATGTAAAAACAAGAATTATTCCTTGCATATTCCTGGTATACTGTATAAACATAGAGAACTTTATACTCATATAACTGATTCATAGCATCTGTTTCTGGAGTCAACAAAAACAGACAACAAGTTCCACATGAAACACCATGGCTTTAGCATGAAGAAGGTTGCAGTGCAAAGTCAAAGCGACATAAATTCATCTTTAGGGAGAGCAGAGACCGATAACACTGGCAGATCTGAACATGCCTGTAGCATGTATGCACAGGGTTGCCCACATTGCATTCAATCTACATCACTTCAAATTGTCTGCTGCTAGCTAAGATGCTGACAGCCAGACTTAGGATGAATGTTTATTATACAGAAAATTTGTTATGGCAGGCATTAATTTACTATTGACTGCTATGTATCGCAAACGGCCTGTGCTACATTGCAATATATGGTATTCCCTGAGGGCACAACTCTGCAGTTTAAAGAATTACAGGAATTTATTAAAAAGTGTTTTTGTATAATTAAGGCACACTGGTTAACTGGTTCGCTTTAACTTGAGCACATCAATGAGCTGCTATACCTCTAGTTTAATTGAGCAAATACAACTTAATATGTAAAACATTATAAACGTGTAAGTGTGGAATAGTGTGTTTCAGAACTGACCTCCAGATATCCCAGGATGCAATACTTCTGGGACCCATTTAGACCACAAGTGGATGAGGCAGAGAGTTGAGCAGCACGGCCCACCATAAGATCACCTAGGGTGGGGTGGCATGAGCTCCCCTCACATTCTTCCTGTAAGTGAGCTGGCACCACCAGAGCTATAAAAAATTACAAAAGGAACAAATATTTGAGCTGTGTTGGTAAAATGAGCTGTGTACTGTGCCTTCATACCATATACCTCTTAACACCATGTACTGTATTTTTGTAGAAGGAAAAACAACAGCTAAGCAAAAAAAAAACAACTATCATTTTTTTGGCAATACTTAAATAAAAAAACACCCTGCTAAGCAATCTTGCAAGTACTTGCAAGAAAATAGCAAAAAATAACAATCCCTATCTCAGCAAGTGATCACATGTTTGAGTGATGAGGCATACTGGAATGACTTCTATGGTAAATTCAGCAATGTCAGAGCAAATAACAGCATACTTACACAGGAGCAGCACTGCAGACAACCACATTTGGCCCATTGCTGCTTTAGCTGTGAAAAACATGGACAAACTAAAAATCCAAATATCTTGTAGTAAGTACTTTTTATTAATTTAGAATGTGCACTGCAGTATGTGCAATATTTCATTTCATTTAGCCTACATCTAAACGTATTCTAAAACCTGAAATCATTATTGCAACCTTAAAATTATTCAGCAGCATTGACAAAAATTCCAGCAGATTCAGCTCATTACACTCTGAATTTCTGCAGTGCCTCAAGCCATTCAGTCCCAACTTGTACAGTCCTAGGAGTTCCTCAGAGAAGAAACTGCAGCAGCCTTCAGCTCAAAGGGATAATACATATTTAACATATACAGACGTGCCTGGAATTTAAATTATTTCACAAAATGGGTCAATACACTTTAGATATGTCAGACCTGCTACAGTAAAGAAGTTATATACATACATACATATATCTTATCTAGCACTGTGACACAACTGTTACTTTTCAATTAATTAATTAATTAATTAATTTTGCTAGAAAAACTTCCAGACATCATGCCACAAAAATATGGTAGCAAAATACAGCATACAAAATTTCCCATATGTCATGTGCCATATGGTATTCTAAAGGGCTGGAACTTACATATTACATGATTATAGTGGTGGTACAGTGCAAATACTGTATTTAGTGCAAGCCATGATATTTAACGGTCCGAAATAACTAGACTACATATGAAGTATGGAGTATGTAAGTCTCTGAAGAAGGATACTGGCTTTATCTTCATGAACTGTACAGCCCATAATATTACATTATAAAATTAATTACGAACTTGCTTATTGATTTAGACATTTTTATTCATGCTCTATAATCCTTATTCTTTAATTGTAAAAAAACAAAACATATTCATATAGTAGACCACATAATTATCCACCTGGTCCAAGTGAAGATTTAGCTCATAATTTTCCAGGTGATGTGATACCACACAGCTTGCTACTGGAGTAAACTGAGTAAAAATGCTCCTGTAAGAGTTTACTAATAACTCATCAAGTTCAGCAAGGGCAAATGTCATACATTCAAGAATGCCCACCAGTCACGCGAAATAAATACAACAGAGGAGATATCATATAGCAAAAGTTATAAGTGAAGTATTACCTTTTAGATGTCTGCTGTTTAAAGCTCACTTTATCTTTAAAACAATGATACTTACATTTTAAATAGAACCGATGATGTGCACAAATGTAACAAAGATGTTTGTTTAAGTCATGCAGTGCCTAATAGTTTTTCCCTCCATGTCCATGTGGCAGGCAGTAATGGATTGTGAAGCAATCACTGTAAAGGCTGAAGCATGTAAAGACACACCTGAACACCTGAGAACGTAGAAGGGTAAGTGTGTGTGAGCAGAAAAAGGAGCTTCAGGGCTCTGTGGTAAAAAGGGATTATATTGCACTGAGAGTTGATTTACACTTGTCAAACCAGGGAGTAGGGAGCAAAGAGGTGAAGATAGGATGCATGTAATATTCGTTATGGCAGATAATAATCAATGATAATACTAAAGTAACAATAAATAGTGTATAATAATGCTACAAATCGCAATTATATCCATGGCTAAGGTTGGCGACACTTTTATGTTCACCAATTTTTTTGTTACAAAGGCAAAGCTGCTTTGGGACAATGTCCATTGTTAAAAGTGTTATATAAATAAAATTTAATTGAATTGAATAAAGTTTTAGCTGTACTCTATTAAGAATAGTTACATTTACCACCATGCATGTTTCGCTCCTGTTGGTTACATCCATGTCAAGATATGGTCATGGTTGTAGGTCCTTCCCTTCATAGATTGTTACTCTCCATTCTTGATTATATATGTGTGCTTTCAGTTTTATGTATTAAAGGAACTTGAGAGTAGTTTCCACCTTGTCTTTCTATGTCTTTCATGGCTCTAGGTACAGATGCTCGGTATTGTACATTAAAACAGACATGGATTGCTTTGTAATAAGAAATCATATCTGTTTAAATTATCTGTTTAGTTTATAAATCTTTTGCATCAAAGCACCATAAAATGGGCATAAAAAGCTCAGAATTAACAGACTGAGTCTGGCTAATGTTACCGCCTACTGAAAAACATTTTACATGGCCCCCAAAGAGTAACTGAGCCATATAGCTTCTAATAATCCTGTGAGACTTTGTAATATGAGAAGTATGAAATATTAGAGCCTTGAGCAACAAAAGTTGTTTTTTCATGAATGAACTCAGGGGTGGAGTCTGACACTTCTGGTTAATTTTCTGTAACACCTTATATAGAAAGTCACCTGTAGACACTCTACAAACTGTTAACAGACCATATACAGATTGTCAGTAACTGTAATTAGTCAGCTTATCAATTAGGAGCTATCCTTTATTGTTAATGAGTGCCCTCTGCCTGCCCACTAACATATCTGCAATAACTTAAAGTGGACAGATGAATTTAAATACGAAGCCAAGAGTGTTAGGTAAATAAGAAGTAAATAAGAAATCAACTTCAGCTTCATGTTGTAAAAGCTACGTTTTAACAGCTTTGATCTATCAACTTTGTTACCCTTATAAGCTTATAACAAAAATGATATTAACAAAAAGCTGGGCGAGGGGTGAAGCCAAAGACAAGTCAATATAACTGTAATCATCTTTGGTATTTCTGTCTGTCATATCAAGTAGGTGAAGGTACATTAAGAACATCTACAGGATACAACAGGATTATACCTTTAAATGTATTTCAAGTGCATTAGCCTGTTAGACAAGGCAATAGTGCTGATATGCTTACGTTCTGAACAGTGTCAGTAGCATAATCGCTAAGGCTACTTTTAGCACTACATACTACCACATGGAATAAATCACCACCTCTGTTTTAGGTTCATAAAAGTGGATGGTTTACATCATAAAATGCTTACAAATATAAAATCTGTTAATCAGTAAAAGCTGTAAGCCCAGAGAATCATTCTTTGGCCCAGTCTTGTCCTAAATCTTATCCAAAAAGCTGTGTTATAAAATGTTTAATGTTTTTTTAACCTTATTTCTAACCTAATGACGTAAATACTATCTTACTTTATCATCATAGACTACAGTACCTGTAAGTACAATAAAATAGGCCAAGTGCTAGTGGAAAGTCCACTTTAAAAAGATGTTTATTCCAAATTTTTTAAAACGTGGGTAAATCAGCCATCTACAAATAGATACAAACGTTCTTATTAACTAGCAAAAACATTTATGTATAGTTCTTGATCATGTATAGCAAAGTATGCAATCTTTTATAAAATATAAAAAGGTCTTGTGATTTTATTAAAACTTCTACAGGTGAAAATGAATCTGCTTTTGCCTCATGCTGCCTGAAATTCTACTACTGCACATTTACTGCTGAATGACACTGGGTTAACAGTGAAACAACAGCTGTATTTTTGATAATGTGATTGATAGTTGATGTTAATGACTCATTTTGCCATAGAGATGCTGCTCCAGAAAGGCCAGGGTTTTCTGCCAGGAATCCTCCTGAGCGTAACTGTGAGGCTTTGTTTGTCCACCCCAAAGCACCACCACTGTAAAGCAAACCATCAGAAACTGAAATTGCAGTTTGTAATCACAGTAGTAATATTTCACCATGTTTTCACCATAGGACACTGTGTTTTGCAGACAAAAACCTGCATATTGTAATATGTATCTTGTCATAGAAATGTCAAGCTAATGGTACCTTTAGCCCTAGTCTCTGCCAATATGAAGTTGCTGGCTTGGCAATGTGGACTGTAAGGAGGTTCGATGAGGTGGCCGGATTCAGGGTAAGACAGAACAGTCAATAGGTGACTATTACCAGCTTGTTCCATCATCTGTTTCATCTGAAAATGAGACAAGAGTAGGCCCTGTTATAGGTGTGATCTGAAACCTCATGACTGTGCAGTTTAGTGGGTTTTTTTCTATTTCCAGGAGATTTAAAATGACTTAAAACCTCAAGGAAACTAAAGTCATTTCTACTTTCTAAGTTAATAATGTTTAGTTTCCAACACATGCATAAACAAAAAAAGAACTACATTATACTGAATTATTATTATTATTATTATTATTATGCAAATATACGAATGTAAATTAATAAAATAGTGACTTCTGCGCTTCTACTCACATCTTCTGCAGACTCTGATGCTGGCCAATTTTGATCATCCTCCCCAACAATCAATAAAATGGGACATTGGATACGACCCATCTGCTCAACATTTATACACATTTACAGAAAGTCACAGGGAACAGCATAAACATGGAATAAATGTAAAATGCAAGTATTAATAAATCAGATTAATTTGACAGGATTTTCTAATTGATCCCTACGTCAACTTTCTTTGACAAGTCATCTGGTATTGGTAGCAAGAGATCTCGCCAAATAATTCTCTTTTGGTCATCATAGCGGGTGTTTTGGACATTTCTTAAAATAAAAAGTATAAAGGAAAATTTTGTTATCAAAACAGGTCAAAGGGGAATATACAATAAATATAACATGTGTATGTGTTTGTGTGTATGTTGTATACTAAGTGGCTATTTTATTAGGTAACCCTTTCTTTTTAATATAATAAGCTGTTTTGTCAAGTACAGTGGGTGACTTTGTTGTCCAGTTTGTTCTGGAAGCATGTAATGCTAATCATATGAACTTTACTATTCAACAACTGTCTAACAATCATGCTTAGATTGTTATACACTTTTTACTGGCAAGAGTTATTGCCCTGTCTACAAGTGCATGTCTGCTGGGACAATGACCTTTATTTAGCAGGGAATCAAAGGAACATTCATTATCCTATGATTCTCTGGTTTGGAACCAATTATGATTGGGGAATTAATGAAGTTGGGCACGTCTAATTAGATCAGAAATCTGTGCAGGCTACTTGAATTTGGCAACTTGATATACAATACAATGCAATATTAATATAAAACTAAACTAAACTAAGACAGGTTATTCAGAAAATATGATAAATATAAATGTCATACTAGTATTTATATATGCTTGATTTCTTTCAAGCAAGAAATTCAAAAGTGTAAATTATGCCAAAATTATGAAATGTGAAAAGTGGCCAAACTACTACGTACCACAGATATGCCAGTATAAGATATGCAACATCCACTTTAGGTGTCCATAATAAAATAGTCACTTATTGTTTTTTTTTTTAACCTGCACTAAACATTAACAACCTGTTGCTGCTTACTTTTTGATCTCATCAAAGACATCAGCCAGTGATCCGTTGACAGGCATGATGTGGCTTCCACTAACACACACTACACACTTGGGCTGAAAGGAAGAGTGAGCAAGTCACACAACTTTTTTTTTTTTTTTTTAGAGTAAATGGCTTAGGATTTTCAACATGTTCAAAGATTATCAATGTATAATGAAGTCAAATGTTATAAAAGTTTGGCCTAGCCTACCTTTATCACTGAAGAGTATGCTGCCATACCCAGGGTCACCGAGACACCAAAAGACAAACCTAGAACAGCGATTCTCTCAGGACATACCTGTGGATGCTGTTTCAGCACAGTGAAGGCCGCCTAATAGAATTAAATAGGTATATTTACGTGTGTTTTTCTGGAAAGTTTCAAATTATATGACTGATCATTTAGCTGTATTCCTTAATATTTATACATGCACAACTGCCCTGCACAAATGGTGTGATTTTAGAAGCAAATACCTCAAAGTAATTGTTGTCCACTTGGTATGGCTTTCCAGAAGCATCTACTCGTCCAATATACTCCAATGCTAATGCAACATATCCTCGCGATGCTAGCAGAGCAGAGCGATACTCAACCAGACCCCCTCCTCCACCCCAGAGGTCCAGAATAGCAGGAAATGGACCAGGACCTGGAGAAGAATAAATGTTACTCATCACATGCAAAGCTCACCTAAACAGAACTGAAAATCATATATTAAGACTTTATGACAGCAAAAGTATAACAGCCAATACTGAACCCTTGTGTCAGCTATACCTGGCGGGATGTAAAGAGTCGCCTTCAACCCTTTTTCCGTAACATTAACCCTCTGGATTCCTGGAGCACTGTACCAACGTTGTGCCACAACCGACGCTATGGGAGGTTTCTCCCGGAATCCATCATTCAGGTGGTCTTCATAAACAGATACATGGACATCAAGTGGTGTGAAGACGTCCTTCTTGCGAAATCTTTAAAAAAAGGAGAAATTAAGTGAGTAAGTGAGAACTGAGCCAGGAGTACAAACTTCTCTAAAGGCTGTTCTGCCTTAACCTGAGGCCTGTCCTGCTTCCAGGAATAGGTTTCATACTCCACAGCAGACCCATGGCTTCAACTCCATCATATGATCCACCAAGACTGGCATCTGTAGATACTGAAACACAGTAAATTGTGTGTTAGGGGGGAAAATGACATTGCTGTAGACAAGGTAAGATGACTTGTGAATGAGTCATGACAGTGATATGTATGCACCTCTGACATTTCCTGTCTCATCACTGACATAGTGACCGAAAGCCTCCCAGAAATCTCCATCCTCAGACTGAAGCAGCGCGTGCAGAGTGACTCGAAGACCGGGTAGTAAGCCCTGCACGCGCACCTCGAACCTTTCATCCACCATACAGCGAAGTGGACGAACCCAAAGCAACGGGCACGCCATATTTCTGCGTTTGAAAAGCAGCACTGTTGAACAAATAATGTTACTTTTTAATTAGTGTTATGTTAAGAGTATTAGGACTTACATATAGTGTGAATTGGTCGACGCGTTGTGTTTCAGGAGCTCAGGAGTGCTGGAGTAATCCTAATCAAAGTTCAGCTCTGTCCTAGAAAGGAGATCCTTATCGGAGTGGGTTAGTTAATATATAAACCTCATTCATACAGTAGAGAACGATAGTGCATAAGAATACCACCAGCCGACATGTCATAAAACATTGCAACTGATGTTATTTCTACTATAATAACACGTTCAATCCTTGGAAAAAGTCCGTCACTACAGGAAACTAGTCGTTTTCTGGGTTGCCAGATACGTCTATTTAGCCTAACTTTCAGAAAGGAATAATAATCAAAATACCGTAAATACACGTGCGTCGCCACCATTCAATCCATTTCACTTTATCGATAGGAGAAAACACATAACATTAAAGTCCACTCCGGGTTTTCCGCATGTCAGTGAAGTGAATCTTCAGTA
>JAOVVF010000010.1:12437802-12464009 GCA_028565595.1 Duopalatinus emarginatus | reverse complement strand
CTGCATTTCGTTGCTCTGTACTTGCGACATGTGCAATGACAATAAAGTTGAATTCTATTCTATTCTATTCTATTCTAGTCTATTCTAAGAGGTTAAGAATGCATTTCCTAAATCAAGAGTATTTCTGCCCTCTGCTGGAGAAACAAATCATGAAAACTGTCTGAAATTAAATGCAGCAATATCTATTTACTAGCCATGAAGGAGACAAAAATTATTGCAAAACTAATACAAAATGAATTTAAGAATCTTCTGTAACCTGTACAAAGCATAATTTGCTTGTTTGGTTCTTTAGTTACACTACAATATATCTAATACAACTTTTTATCAATTAACTCAGTACTAAGCCAGAATTTATGTATATCAGAAAGGAATGTTTATTATACCAACATAAAGAAGAACTTCTTTAAAAAAAAAGAAAGAAAGAAAGAAAGAAAGAAAAAAAAAAGAAAAGAACAACCGAAATAAAATGCTGTGGACTTTAAATGTAGTTCTTTCCCTGAATCAACAATACATTCCACGTTGGATGGACAGCAGTAACATGAACATCAATACACAAATAACATCTATCTACACATGGCACAAGGTTTGATTAGATTCACGGATTTACCAAGCACCACATGACACACCATACATAGACAACTACCTTTTTAGTTCTATTATCAATTGCCACTCATTCACTTTGCACTACAAATAAGGCTTTATCTACTTTTTAATAGTGTAACTATATATGCAGATCAGATTGTACTAGGTGTTGGCAATAGACTCTGGGCTTTGCTGCTGGTGGTGCATCTGACATAAAACTTGATGTGAATATAATTTGATCACATTAATCTTTACACTTTTATATTATCAGAAATTTGTTTTTGTTTAGGTAAACTTAGATCTGGAAATACCAAAATTCAAATAGGAAGTCAGAATTTCTAGTGCAGTAGAAAGTTGTGAATTAAAGCAGGGAATTAAATCACTCTTGGAAGTAGTCTACGTTTTATGCTGTTCAAGAACCAGCTTCATTGGCAGTCAATAAAACTGCCACCTTCTACCAACACTATGCCTAAAGCCTTAGACTGGCTGGTCATTGTTAACCAAGCCCATGACAATAACGGCAAAACAGCTATGATACAGTGAACATTAAAGCCTCAAACACTCACTTAAAAATAATAATAATAAAAATTTTAACTCTTTACAGAAGTCAAATTATAGACCTGCAAGCATACACATTAATATACATTAAAAATGCATGTGGACCATTTCACAGTTCTTGGGATGAGGTGCTATTTTACAAGCCTTGTTTAAGACATGTTGATTACATATTTCATAAACTGTACATGGGTAATGTGATCTCAATCTATGTAGTTATTATTTTTTTAACATTGGTTTAATTTAAGCATACTTAAGAGTATATAACGATATATGTTTCTTTCTGTAGCTTAAAATTCACATCCCACTAACTCATTCAGACTATGGATAAGTTCAAGTGTCACTATAAACATTAATCTGTAACAATATAACAGACTTATCAGTTGACAAGGATTAAAGGATTTACATATATTCAAAACCATGTAATATGAGAATTTTTCACAACAAGTACTAGTCACTGTATCACAGCAAATATTTACACAAAATTGGGTTTCAGGGAAAAATCCTTATTCTTATTAGAATGCAATACATTTCTGAGTTTAAAAGGATTCAGACAGAGACTAGTGTGCTTTACCTACAGGCATTAAACTTCTGGTTAGTCTCAACAAAATATATCAATATATTTTGTCTTTACCTAAATGGGCAGAAAGACTAATTTGTAATTAGTACTTTGTAATTAGTTATTACGTAATTAAGTTGAAATACAACAATATTTCACTGTAATAATGGCAAAGACAACATTAAATCAGATTAGGCCAGATATCATTTATAGCAAATCAGTATTTTGTGGCTCAGTGTTTTTTATGCAGGCACTGAAGTCAAGTTGATGTAAAGGTTTTAGGATACACTTCAGTTCTTCTAAGACATAATCATCATATTATAGCCATCATGTTTTTTGGAATTCAACTTTGGACTGATATTAATCAAACAGAACTATTAAAAACCCATTTCAAGCTGTAAAGTTAATCAAATAAATCAGAAAATATTAAACCATGTTTCCTTACTCTGGACAAGTACAAAATCATTCAATCAAAAATAAGTGTATAAGTGTATGGCTATTTGTGTCCTAGCAGACAAACTAGAATGAGGTAAGTAAAAAACAATAAGACCTAGTAAAAGGCTATTTATGATGCTGGATGTATTTATTACTAAGTTATTTCACATAAATCAATGTAACTGGTTTACAATTATTACTCCTAGTGTTAGTGCCATTAGCTGATTTAGCGTCAAATAACCATATAGAAATACAACTATACAGATGGCTCATCAAGGGCTCTAATGTTACATGGACACAATGGAATGTTTTCTCAACTAAGTTGGTATACTTTAGGGGGAAGAGAATACAGCCATTACATATGTCTTGATACCACAAAGACATAATCTATTACTGGTAAGGTATAGAGTATCATATCTTAGCTCCTGCTCTGGAAGCCCATTGTCCCACTATCAAGATTTCCCTGCTCCTGAATTCAACCTGCAGCAGGTTTGATGATTAGCTTCTGAGCTGAATCAGGTGTGCTAAGAGAACATGAAACTGCAGGGCAGTGGGTCTCTTGGGTAGAAGTTAAGAAGCCCTATCCTTCAGAACAAAACAATACTTCACACCACCATACACAATTTTATGCATTATTGTATTGTTGTTTAAAATGAAATCAGGCAACTATTTGCCCTTTTTTTTGTTTACCCCCGTTCCCCCTTCCTAATACCCTTGTAAGGCCAGGTTTATACTTGCTTTAAACTATGGCCATGTGTATGGAACATGGCATCTACCCATATCCTGTATTTATACAGTGCGTCAATTGTGCATGTTGTGTGCATCAGGTGCAGTGTTTGTTGATGCAGGCAAGTGTTCAGTGCCCAATGTAAATAGTGTAGGCAGTATAGTGCACCGTGACATTGTGTATGCCACAACCTGAACAAACTAGAATTGCATCTTAAATTGCACACTTAGGTACTAGACAGTTTTTGTGCATTAATCTTAATCCATGTCCCTACTGTTTTGCATACAACATGGAAACCTTATGGACAGGGATCTTTTGGTGCCAACATGCCATTTGACATGATGTGGATGTTACATTGCAGTTGAGTCCACACACACAAGCATAGTTATGCGTCAAGTATAAAAAAGGCCTAACACTCCTAACTGCTTCCAATAAATTACATATTACATGGGGTCATCATAGTTGTAGGTGGGAGGTGCTGAGTACTGTTGGCCCTGCATTGCCCCTTGGGCTGCACCCATAGCTGCCTGCTGGGCTGCTTGTTGTACATGAGGATTTTTCCAAGCACCTGATGTCCATTCCTCCTGGGCCTTGCTCATGCTTCCTCCACTTCCACGGTAAAAGTTATGAACCTGAAGGCACAAAAGCAGACTTGTTTGGTTTGGTTTGGTTGCTGTTTATACAATATATGAAATTTATTTGATATCACCTGATATTACATATTACTACAAATACATTTATCATAATGTGTAATATCATAATAATTACGGGACTTAATCAAGATCCCAATAGTCGCAGCTAGGCTGTGAATACAACCATCATCATCATCAGTAGCCCAAAGCCTTTTTTTAACACTGAGCATGAGTATTGCTAAAAAATAAGTGATGGACAAAGCTTATTGTTTTTTATATCAGAAAGGGAATCAGGTACCTTGGTGAGGGCGATGAAAGACAGCACAGCAACAGCTGTGAACATAATAGTAGGAATCAGCATGACCACAGCAGAGCCAATATTAGTGCTGAAGAACGTGATGGTAGCCAGCCACCCACTGTAATGGAGAGAGACATGAATCCATTAGAACTATTACCTTACTGTCACTACAAAGCATAACGACAATGATCTAAATAAACACAACTAATACCATTTCTGAAAACCCCACATACAAAATCCTTACCAGACTCCCCAGCCTGGGATGCCCACTGTCTGGATAATACTGATCACAACCTGAGCCATGAATACGAAGAAAAATGCCATGAAATTGAAAGAGCTGTCCGTCCTGATGAAAGAGAAAGGCTGGTAGTTATAACAGTATATTAATAATAAATGATATTGTTTTAAACAATATTAGATGTATATGCTTCATTGCTAGGGTACATTGAACAGAGTGAAGCAGAATCTATTTTTTCACAAATATTGACAGGAAATGTAAACAGCCAAATGTGTCATAACTGTCATAACTCTTTTTATAACTATTCCCTGTGTCTGTGCTATATCCTAAAAATATTTTAACCAAATATACTTTTACATGTAGTCAAATACAAGCCAGAATTTTATCTGTTTCTTCTGTTACATGGTAATATGCACATCATCACATCGCATTTGATGCCACATTCTAGAGTTGTTCTTTGTCTGTAAATAGTTTATGAATAAATTGATTCCGAATTTTTTTATATATTTAGCTAAACCTAGCCAAAATGCATCATAGGTTTCCTGAAGTGATAGGAGTTATCAAATTTAAACCTGTATACAATGTGCCTTGGATTGCATTTACACTTTGGTTTGATGACCTTGCACAAATTTGCACAAAACAAAGGGGTCAGAAAATAAAATGTCCTGAAGAAAATTAAATGCAACAGGTACATTTGTAAGATATACAAGCTTGATCATCTGAACTCACTTAAAAGCTTTGTAGATAGGCCGAAACCAGCAGACATAAGAGCAAGGAGTGAAGAGAATAAGCCACAATATAGCCATTCCAAAGTTAGTGGCCCCGCCCCCACCGCACATCCATGCCAGACAGCCAATCAGATTCACAGCCAATGTAGCACTGTTCACTGAATGTAAATGAGAATAAAAGAATGTAAGTATTAAAGCCCATGTCAGTTTGTCATATGTGGAAAACTACAAAAAAGACATTTGATGACTCAAAATAGAACAGGAGCTAATTACTACTTCCTATCATTCACATAACATTATACAGCTACGTTACTAAATTCTTGGATCCGATTGGTCAGAAAGTGCTACGCTGCTGACTGCTAGGCAAATTACAGGTTTTATATTAACACACTCATTCTAATACATTGTTGTGTCTGTACTAGTCATAGTAACTACTATACAGGAAAGTCTCTATAGCTAAACTCAACATAAATGGAAAATAAAAAAAAATGTATGTTGATCTTCTCTGTTCTGGCACCAAGGTGGTGGAATGAACTACCTCTTGATGTCCGTACAGCAGAGTCACTTTCTGTCTTCAAATGGCAGCTAAAAACTCACCTGTTCTGCCAGCACTTAATTGAAAAATAAATGTTTGTGAACTGTTTGTCTCTCTTATTCAGTTTTGTGACTATTTTGGTTGTTGTCGTCTTCTCTTTGCAGGTTGACTAGTGTAGACAGTTTTGGATAATTGGTACTGCATGACTCTTTTCTAGCAGAATTCTGGTCTGAGTTCTTGAATCCTGATTTACCTTCACTGGTTTCAGATACGCCAAGAATTTAACTAAGCACTCTTGTAAGTCGCTCTGGATAAGGGCTTCTGCCAAATGCCGTAAATGTAAATGTAAATATGGTAAAGGTTGCTATAATTACTTATTTATTTTACATTTTTGGAAAGCGTCTTCACAGTCAGAGGTAAAGCTCAATGCTTTGTGTTTTTGTCCTATTAAAAAGCAGAGGCTGGCGAGGAAACAACTGTTTCTAGATTATATGATATGAATGACAACAGGGACAAATTGTGTTGCTGAGTTTCCGTAAGAGTAAATGAATTACAGACTGATAAAATGTATGACATTAGCACTAGCACACTAGAACTAAACACCATTCTAGCATTGATCATTTCCTAAAACAGCACACCCTGGTAATATTTATTTCTTGGAAATGACTACACATTATAATGCTTATTATATTAAAGCCACATTAAAACAGCACTTACAAATTAATATGTAAATATCTGTAGATGATTGACAGGTATCAAAATCTTATTGTACATGTGTAAGTGATTAAGTACTGTACAGGATATGTAATTATAAACCTATTTGTATATAAAGGAAAAACAGCACAACTTTGACATGCTTACAACCAAACTGCAAAACAGTGCAATGTTTTGAAGGAAAACACAGGCAGCATTTTAGGCCAAACAGTACACAGATCACTCAGAAACACATGATATATACTTAAGAACAATACTGTGATAAAACCATAAATATACATAGATTTTTCATAGATACTTACAAATCCAGAGATAGTACAAGCGCTTGCACATGGTGCGGCGTTGTTCTGGGATCTCGTTGAAGTCCTGGTAAAAGCATGGCTTCAGGGGAATGAATCGGGGGAGAGGTGGGAAATTGTTTTCTAAAGCTGGAAAGGGTATATTATAGATCAGTAACTTTTTATTTCTAACTGAGCAACTATAATTATGTGGAATATGTTTATAAAATTTAAATAAAGGACATTTATAAACAGGTGTGTATAAAAGAGACATTTTTAAATAAGATTTGACACTTTTATATGACAGTTGTGTTTATAACACAATTCTAACTTTATCCTAAATTTATCCAGATAAATAAACTCTTACCTGCCATGAAGACTCCTTTTCAGATTCCTGACCTCAGATATCAATATTCTGTAATCTTAAAAGAAATATTGTCCATCAGCACACACTTTACTAACATTTACCACTCACTCAGCATATCATTTACACTCGATACTTTGTAAAAAGTCTCCAGGATCGGCTCCGGCTACGTCCCAAACACTACTAGGTAGTATGTTAGACGTGTATGATAGACTACTATTTTGACAAACTACGTAGTGCCCTATAGTAGTAGGCGTAGCTTTTTTTTGAACGTAACCCTCATCCATTTCCTCAGGAAGAGCTGGGGCAATAAAGCGCCCCCTGGTGGATAAAATAAGATGTTTAAAAGGCCTGCATCAGGATGTAGCATCCGTAACAGATTATATCTTTAACTATATAACCATCTCATATTATTATACCGTATATAATGTTTACATTTACAGCCTTATTTTTCGCCAAAGACTTCATGCTTTATATTCTGCTTTAGATGATCTAGGGTTAGTCTATAAGCCTGGGTGCTGTCCTGGGAACACGACTGGCATCTGCCGACCAGGAAAAGAGACATAAGGCTAAATTCCTGCCTCTTAAAAATATTAAAATATACATATGTCCTAACATTAACCAGATATTTGGTCACCTTTTTAGCAGGATCGACATATTGTTTCAGTGAAGGGCATTCTGCTGTGGTTCAGACCTAAATGATAAAAATACAATTTCCTGACAGTATGCCTGAAGTCCTAAATGCACACAGAGTCCTATAAGCCACCCTCCTTCTGCTATGTGTGTATAGACTATGAGATATCATGTAGTGTGGTATAATTAGACTGAGATGATGATCCTCTCTGATTTACAGAGTGATGTGGAGGTCGGAGAAAGCGCCCTTCAGGAGACGATACAATCCTCCACCAGCTACATTCATACATTCACACATCACTGGTTACAAATCGATTACCAGCCCAAATATCTAACCTACACCCCTGACTTATTTTAATCTGTAAATGTAAAGGCAAAACAGCTGTATCAGAAACATCTGTATCATTACCTCACCTCGGTCCTTAGGCTAACAAGGAAGGCTGGATCTGTCGACTCCGATAAAATAACTTTCCATTCAATGTGGCTTTATATTCACTTCCAAGACTCCTTCCGTCAAATGTCTGGTTTCATCTCATCCGATTGTGGATTTAAGAGTGAAAACAATCACGTCCCGATCCTCCTACACACCGTGTCTCCTAGCCTGGACTCAGATGTAAGGACGGTGATGGTGGTGATGATGCTGTAGAGATCTGACCAACGAGCAGAGCCGCTCAGTAATCGCGATATTTCATTCCTGTACCGTCTCCTCCATCTTTTAGCTCCTCCGTTTACAGTCATTATTAGTCGCTCTCCTTGGTGCTGAAGCAAATTCTACATATTATAATATAAAACATTATACTAACATACACATTTATGGCATTTGACACACACCTTTATCCAGAGAGACTTACATTTATCTAATTTTTTTATACAACTTAGCAGAGAGTCTTACCAGGCAGCAGTGATGGGATCTGAATTTATGACCATCTGATCCGATCCAACATCTTGAGCTACCACTGCCTAACACATAATATAGTATAACAGAATAGAAGGGAACCTAGGTCGACCTAGACATACCTGTATGTTTATATTTATTTATATTTAATTATATTTTATTGAAGCAGCACGGTGTATGTCACACAGCTCCAGCGTTCTGAGGTTGTAGGTTCTAGCCATGCTATGGTCTCTGTCTGTGAGGAGTTTGGTTTGTTCTCCCTGTGCCTGTGAGGGTTTTTGGTGGGGGCTCCACTTTCCTCCCAACTCGAAAAACACACCTGGAAGGCTAATTGGATACCTTGTGATAAATTAACAAACTGTCTAGGGGGTATTCCTGCCTTATGCCCAGTGATTTTGGGTGGGCTCCGGACAGAACGCAGCACTAACGGACGAAGCGGATAAGACAATGACTGACAAGGCAGGAATACCCCCTGGACAGGTATTTTTTATAACAGCACACTTCATTCTTTATTGTTTCTTACACATATCACAATGTTATAATGTTATAAACAGAATGCACTTTGGAGAATAAGTATGCACAGTATATCAGTGTCATTTTAGAAAAGGTCTATAAGTGTATCAGCAAACCTTAGAGGGAAAAAAAGTAGTTAAACTTAAGTAGTTAGTAGTTAAAACCAAACACATATTTCACAAAAGGCACCCAAACAATGAAAGTTTTCTATCTTGGGTTATTCAAGTAAGTGTTACATCAAATAACTCTTCCCACAACTTTTTCCAAGTTAAAAAAATATATATATTTAGACTGATAGCCTATTCAAAACGAGTTGTTTAATACTAGGGTTTTTAAAATCCTTTTACATTCTGCAGGCATGGTGGCACAGTGGGTAGATTTGCTGCCTCACAGCTTAAGGATCGTATGTTCAATAATGACAGGTTATTCTGTCAGTTTGGATAGGTTATTTGTGTGATAATGCTGTTTTTATGAACTGGCTGTTCAAGGGATAGGCTCCATATCCACTGTAGCCCTAAGCAGTTACTGAAGACGAATGAATTAATCAATGGATGAAAGAACTGGAGAAAGAACATAAGGATTAATTAATTTATTTATTTATTTATTTATTTATTTATTTTTCTCCATGTGTTCCTGTTTACTGTTTAAAAATTTTCTACCTAATTTAGTCATGACCAATTCCCAGCCATCAGGCTTAAGGTACCTCTCCCTTCATGCAACAGCTACTAACCCAAGGCAAAGACTATTTAAGCGAAGGCTATGACATGCTTCCTCTGACACACATTGTTTGACTCACACTTACATATGACTACCTCTCTGTTTGTGACACACATTTCACATATAGCTTTAACCTACTGTATATACTGTCACCCTTAATATACAGTCGTCACAGTCACCCCGAGGTCTGCCGATTGAGCCGATTGGGCCGTCCAAAACCTTGCACTTTTTCAACTTTGTTGCAGTAGCTTTATGTTTTAAATCATTGTCTTGCTGAATAATGAAGGTCTTGTGGTGTGGCCTCAACATTTATGCTCCTTAAGTCATCTGGTGATGTGACTTATTTGGGTTTTTTCATTATAGCTCTCACAGTGTTTCTGTCACTGTCTGTTACTTCGTTAGAACAAATTGTTTGGTGTCTGGTTGTTAGTACACCAGTTTCTGTTTCAGGATATTCCAAACTGTAGTATTGTCTATGCCAAGTGCTTGTGCCATAGATTTGATTGATGTTTCATCTTTTCTCAGCTTTTCTGGCTTGCTTTTTCCCCATAGACAGTTCTCTGGTCTTTATGTTCATTTGTCCTGTATAAAATCTGTCTGTCAAATGTTCCAATATTTCTGATCAGAGAAAGTGGGCTCAAACATCAAAGCTGACACTTTATTTAACACATATTTATCGAACCCAAATGACTTAAGAATATTAAAAAGGAAAGAACTGGCCTTGCAGTGTCAATACAGCCCAGCAGAAAGTGTCTTTATGGACTTTGGTTTGTGCAGGTTTGCAATAAGACATTAGTTCCATTGAAGGAAAATCTAGACAGACGTGTGCTTCCAACTTTGCGGCAGCTTTTTATGCTGGTTTGTAAAACCAAAAGAGTCAAAAGAAAGAAACGCATAAAATGTTAACACTTAGCATCTTGTAATGTATTGTGTGCACAGATAGATGGGGACCAAAAGCATCAAACTAAAAGCACCCAATATTGAGGTGAAGGATTTTCAAAGAAATGTTAAATATTACTGTAGGAGTGTATCTTGTGTAAAGCTTGGTTTTATACTGGGAGGAAACAGTTACTCAAACACACCCAGTCAGATTAACTATAAACTAACAGCAGTCTGGCCTGAACACAGTACACAACACAGGATAGAGGGGCTGTGTGTTCCTGGGTCTCCATTTTCCATCCAAACCAGGTTGGAAAACTAATACTTATTTCTAAATACAGCAGCTGTGTTATCCTTGGTGTTGGATAGGCATTTAAAGATTTCAGTAGAGCGAAATAGTCGAGGGAAAACAGCAGCAGAACAAGACACAAACTCTGGTGTCTGTGTCGACTGAGCTGTAACTCTTTAGCGAGGTAAGTAACATTAGCTTAGGTATTTAACTAGCCGGAGGTGCTGCTAAATATTTCAATACTTGTCAACAAACGGCTAGCAATGCTTTTTGCTAGCTAGTCACTAATGCTAACTTGTTGTATAGTGCTAGACTAGCTATCTCTCTCCGGCTAAATTAACTTTGTAGAGTTAGGTAAACAGACTTGCTAAAAACAACAGTTGCTAATAACTCTTCCTTTCATAACAAGAGGCAAATCTAACTAACAAACTGTCCCTGGAAAAAAATCTGGCGTTTTAAATTAGGGTTAAATGTAGGCTCTGTCGATGTTATATTATGTTATGTTGTGTTATGTTATTTAACCTTGCTAGCTTAGGCTAACTACCCAAATTTAGCACCTTGCTAGCTAGCGTTAGCTAACTAGTTAGCTAGCTTCTGTAGCTCTTAAAGTGCTAACATATGTGCTACACCTGTGTAGTGAGAAGATTACAACCATTTAAAAATGGTTTCTTAAAAAAAAAACATTTAAAAAAAGCTATAGTCCAATAAGGGTTGGACGAAACATGGACGAAATTACACCGAAAGACCAAAAACAACTAGACTGGTGGTACTGCAAAACAAGACTTGTACTACACCTTATGAAGAGTTTAAAACCAGGTTTAAAAAGGATGTAGAAATTACAGTTCTGTTGGGTGACTTTATAAACCTGTTTTATAGTCTCAGGGCTACAATAGAAAACACTGTTAAAGTACATCTGGTGTTCTTAAAGCCATTAAAAGTAGCTGGTTAGGGGGATTTACTGCTCTAGAGGAGTGGTGGAGGTAAGCCATTGAGCAGAAAGTCTCCATAACCAGATGATTTTAATGGCTTCAAGGATAGAAGATATCCTCCACTCCATCTCTCCCTGAACCAGCAGCAGGTGTGGGCTCATGGATTTGTTTGCAAAAGTAATCAATACACTTAAATGCAATACACACACAAAAACTTTTTGTGCTGCAATGACAAGAGTACAAGAGATAAAGGTACATCTCACAACTGAGCTTATTTGACAAATATTGAGGCAGAATAAAGAATTAAGCATTGTCTTGTCTGGGTGATTAAATTATTTTAGTTACAAAAATATTTAAAATATTGTTGTACAGATTTTTGTTGCTACTCCTTGCTTGTTTTCCAGTGTTGGGAATGCAGCCACCTCTAGCACCAGCCACAGTCAGAGAGCTGGTGCGCTCCCATCTCCATCTTGACCCTGTTGCTGCAGATTTGCGCTGCAGTCTTTTTGTGGCTGCTGTACAGAGCTACAAACGTGACTCTGTCCTGAGACCGTTCCCACCTCGATATGTAAGGGGGGAAATAAAGGATTTTGAAGAATTGGTAAGTTATCATGTTTTCATTCTTTGCTTGTGATTTAGCATAATCTGGATTTGAGTTCCTTGAAGTATGCAGCATCCATCCTACAGAATAAGCATCACGTCACTTAGCTCCAAGATTCAGCACAAGCCAGCTCAAGATACTGAAATGTATTTGGAAAATCTCTTGACTGTTACAGCAGAAAGATGTGAGCTCCTTGCCAAGTATAAGAGACCTGGTCCGACTGGGATCAGGAGATGGAGATCATTATCTGGCACTAGTACACTGGGTGCTTTCCTCCAAGAGTTTTGCTGTAAAAACCATCCAGAAAGAAGAGGTGCTTCTTACCATTGTTAATTTGATTGTAGACATTAGTTGCACATGACTTATAGTGTGTCTTTATTGTATAATGTTTGAAACAATCATGATTAATTTAAAACACTGGTTCTGGATTTCTTTTTACATTCTGTTTTTATAAAGTGGTCCAGACTCAGCCAACTGACACAAAATGCAGGGGTCTCCTCTCCTGTGCCAGACTTCCTTTTTGAGTTGGAATACCCAGAACAGATGAATTCAAAGTTCGAGAAGACCCGGGCCGGACGGGACATTATGTATGCATTTCATGGCAGCCGACTGGAGAACTTCCATTCTATTATTCACAATGGTCTACACTGCCATCTGAATAAGGTCA
Organism: Duopalatinus emarginatus; assembly: GCA_028565595.1. NCBI lineage: Eukaryota > Metazoa > Chordata > Actinopteri > Siluriformes > Pimelodidae > Duopalatinus > Duopalatinus emarginatus. The sequence goes on along the minus strand of JAOVVF010000010.1, from coordinate 12,451,241 downwards.
GTGCCTGTAATGTATGTCTTTCATTTGGTCTAACCCAGAGGTATTTAAACTAGGGCATTGCATTGGGGTGTGGGTAAGGGGTAATTTGCCCAAAAGAAAAATAGGACTGTAATAAGACTGTATCTATCCTGCTGATCTTTACGCAAGCACAGCTAATGTTTGCCCATATGTTTTGAACACTTTGATATTAGAACATTTTTAGACACGGTTTTAGACAGAGACTTTGTGGGAAATTAAGAAATCTGGTCTGGCCTACGAAGAATTTTCCTTAAACAAAAAGTATACAGTCTGGTTGTAATTAAGACAGTAAATTTATTTCAGTACAGAATCAACACTGTTTTTGAAACCTTTGTAACTTTATCTTGGTCTGTAGTTACACTGAGTAGCTAAGATCTTGTTACTATATTGCCAAATGAACCTACTGGACCTACAGTTGGGTCCATAAGTATTTGGACAGCAACACAATTTTTGTGATTTTTTTTTCCCCTCAGTATACCATCACAATGGATCTGAAATGAAACGACCGAGATGTGATTGAAGGCTTTAGCTTTAATTTAAGTAGCTTACCAAAGATATTGCATTAAGCTTTTAGGAATTACAGCTATTTTTACATAGTCCAGCCATTTTCACAGGCTCAAAATTAGAACACGCAGCAGTCGTGTTCATGCATGCTAATAGTTTCATATTTCAGTGTAGTCCTGCTATAAAACATTGGTTAAAATTTACAGTTTTGCAAAAGTTGCATATTTATAGTAATGGTAGTCAGTACAAATATTTGTATGTTGTATTTGCCAATCCAGTGAAGGAAATGAAGCATGAAATCTGTGCCAACTATAAAATCTTCCACAAAGTAAAAGATTTTATCATTTATTCTGTCTTTTTTGTCCTGTAAGCTTTTTATGCTCTCTGCATTAAAACTATTATCAGGCATTGGCTTTTCATTTTCAGCAACATGTTTTTTACTGATTTCATGTTGAGCAAATATGTAGATAGTGATTTCAGCATTTCAGTACTGGCAATAATATCTACTTACCTAACTTACCTGGATATTTCAATGCCCATGCAAATTTCTAGTAACACTGCATTCTTTTTTCCTTTTCAGACATCACTGTTTGGGGAAGGCACTTACTTGACCAGTGACCTTAGTATGGCTTTTCTCTATAGTCCCCATGGAAATGGATGGTGTGACAGTGTCCTTGGGCCAGTACTTAGCTGTATTGCCTTGTGTGAGATCATTGATCATCCAGATGTAAAGTGTCAGGTGAAGAAGAAAGGTAATGTACCACAGATCAAGAATAAAGTATCATCTGTTATTTAGCTGTTTTGAGATTTGCCATGAAAAGAACCACATTTTTCTTAATGTGGAAGTCATTTTTATACAACAGTGTGGCATGTAAATGCTTCGTGAGCATCTAGTTGTTGTCCATAGAACAGTTTAATGATTATCTATACATTGTTGAAACAAGTGAATTTGGTTTAAGATCTGCTAAAATATTTTAGATTCTGAAAGCCTCGATCGCAAACGTTTGAGAGCAAGGAACAGTGAAGGTGGGGATGTGCCAGAGAAGTACTTTGTGGTCACAAATAATGAGTTGCTGAGAGTAAAGTACTTACTGGTTTACTCTCAGAAACGTTACAGAACCAGGTGAGTCATTTTCTTGTACAATCTTATTGCAATATAGTCACAATAGTAATTGTCAGGATAAAGGATTTGGACATTGACACAATAAACAAACAAAATATTTTTAGAAACATTGAAAATGAAAGAGGATAGTGAAAAAGGTGTGTATTCAGGGTTAAATGAATTACCTTTTTTCTTGTATTTTTTTCTATAATCCTGAAAAGTTGTAAAACTCACTTACAGACACAATTGATATAATTTTTTTTTACTGTTTATACCAATTAATTTTACTCTGTTTTTCATACATATGATTATGTATTTAGTTGAAAGGACAATGCTGTGAGATTAATTACAATTCATATTTTTTTTTCCCCAGACATGCTCAAGGGACCTCATGGCTGGTCAGACACCATTTTGCCATAATGATGGGTCTCTACCTTTTACTCCTCATATTCATTGGTGCCTTCAATTCTACTAGTTTTCAGTCATTTTGGCATCGAATATTCCGGTGATCAATCTTTCATCACATTTGCCTCATTTCCAAAGTGCCTTTTTTATTGGTTCACAAAGATCACTAAAGAATTAAGTTTTAGACTTGCAGTGAACGTAACACTCAGGAAACACACTTTATCCATCAGTAAGTGTGTAATAGTTTTACTGCAGGCACATGTAGTCACTTTTTAAAGCAACACAATGTAACATTTATGTCTGAGAAACAGTGTGGGAAATAGAAACCTGTCTGCCTAGGCTATGGAATTTTTTAAACACTGTGGCATGTAGCTTGTAATAGTATAACATATTGTATATAATGGGATAACTACATTTGCTGTACAACCAAATTGTATGGGACAAAGTGCTGTCCTGTTGCTACCTGTATTTACAGGAGTGTGCTTGGCCATGGTCAGTAGCTTCATACTTATATGTAAATTAATTAAAGGGAATCATTATTTAACCACAGTATTTGAGTATTTTACTCTTTATAGGGCTGAGTTTAACTGAATGTATCCCTTTTTATGTTCTGCTAGAACTGTATGAATCATCTCACAAAATGATTATACTTGTACTATATATGACTTATACTGTGAGACTGCTTTCTCTTCATAATAGTACATTGTCAATAGTTCATTGTCAGTGTAGGTGATTTGGGAGCTGTATAAATACTAATTATTTCCCTAAATATGACTTGGAGAAGAACATTAAACTAGGACCAAGTGTATGGGTTTTTTATTTTTTATTTTATTTTATTTGGTGGGTAAGGGTGAGTGCAAATGAAAAAAAGAAATTGAATAAAACAAAATAATATACATTCAAGATGTTATTTTTACAATTATAACAAATACAATATTGTTTTTGAATTGTTGTTGTTATTTAATATTAAAAATATGCAGCATGTGTCTGTGACCATTGACTGAACTAGTTTACACTTGGGTTAATAAACACATATCTTTCCAGGATTTTGTCATGTTACTTAAGAGTTAATGTACAAAATTAATTTTGGTGTCTTTGTTATACTGTTTTATTGTACCAGACACCCTAGAGGTTTTTTCTTTCTTCTATTGTTATCAGTCAAAAACAGCAGCAATCGTCCTATCACTACTGTAGATAGTACCTGATAAAAATGTGTATAAAGCTTTGATCTTTGATAATGCAGCATTGTTCAGATGCACATAAGTGTTGCTCTTATTGTCACCATAATTCATTCATTTGCTTTATGCTGGTCAGGGATATGAGCCTGAGTCAGGCCCTGTAACAATGAGTGTAAGATGGGGTGTTTTCTAATAACAGTATATCATGTTTTTGTACTAAGAGAAGAAAAGAAAAAAATTAGAACACCCCCCTTTTTAACAACACTTCTACTAAAAATGTGTTAATCCAAATGATGATGTTCAGCATAAAAATGAGCAGTTTTTAAACCTTTTAACGTTTTAGTGCTTATTGACTCGGTTTACAGAGAACATCCCATGAGTAGTAGCTCAGTTGTTTGGCACGTCATAAACCGATAAATCTGTATATCTCAGACATGTTTATCAGAATTAACAATTTCCTCTCCATATGAATTGTTATATAAACCAGACATCAAAAGAAACAGACTGCTATTGTACGTCTGGGCTTTTTTTGTTTTTGTCTGTGGACCAGTGGCTTATTATGGCTCCATAAATCTCGTTATTCAGTAACAGCCCACTCAGTGTGAGAGGTTGTACCAAATGGGCATCTTTTTCTTAGAGGTCACTTTGTGCCCTTATACTTCACTATCTAATCTTATCAGTCCCACTAAGAATTGACTGCGAAGGGGTGAAGAGTCAAATATGAACATTTACTACTTGTGTCAGTTGTGACATTGTGAACGCAAACATAAGGTATATCATCGGCAAATGTTCTGGAAATTTGGTATTACAAATGCACAAGAATACATCAAATTAAAGAAACTGATGAAAAGTATGATTACATAAAACATTCAGATAATTATTCTTTCATGTGTAATCTGCAATTACAAAGGTTACAGAAAATCATATAAAAATAGCTGCCTTAATATGCTACATTTTAAACCTAGATCACTTTGGAGCAGCTCCTCCACGAATGCATACTTACTGTGCTGCATTTGGACAAGCAGGAGCCAAACACATAAAGTAGCCTTCACTATTGGTCTGTTGGACAAAAATTTGAAACATTAAAACAATGCATTTGATCATTTTAAGTTTACAAAATGCCAAATGAGGAAGTGCTTAAGTGCACTTTAATCGTATTCACCTGCAGGATTTGGTGGCAGACTGCCTGTGTGTGTGCCTCCAGGTGGTTGTGTACACACCTTCCAAAACGATGCAGGCAGACATGGTCTGTTTGAGCACAAGCCTGAGAGCACACTGGACGGCTGAGAACCAAACAGCTGGAGCAGGTGGTGTGTTGACAGAAACCTCCACACTCACGCTTTTCCATGGACACAGACCTGCAATGGCAAACAGGCCACACTGTCAACATTTTACAGAGATTTTACCATTTATAATCAAGACAATTAAGCTGGGACTACGTTTTCATGCATAAAAATATCGTAAAAATGTACTCATTTCGACTGGCCACAATTATGAAATTGGCTCATGAGTAGCTGTTGCACAAATAATAATTAACAATGTTTTTATCTATTTATAGTATATAGTATTGTGTGGGTAAATTCGGTAGATTTTAGACAGTAACAAGACAAAACAGGCTATAAATAAAAATAAATATTCCTGGTTATTTAGTTCTGTGATAATTTTACATGTGTAAGGATTTGGTGAAGATTAATGATATAGTACATATGATTAGAGGTTACCTGGCTGAGCAGATTTCATTTGGGTTTGCCTGACAGAATTCCCATGTGCAGTCTGGACGACAAGTATCTCGTTCCAGGATTTCAAGGACTGAATTGACACACAAGCATTCAATGAATGAAACAATCAGGTTACTGATTAAATAACTGAAAACTGAATTATAAATATGTTCTATCTGATAAAGAAATTATTTATCTGTATTAGTTCATTGATTTAAATGACCCTGAACAGAGCAAAAAAATTCTGCAACCAGACTTTGCTTGTGTACAAATATAAATTTAATTTATCAATGTCTATTGTACCACATTTCCACTATTGGAAATACAATATTAACAGACATGCTCAAATTTAGTGTTGCAAGGTGCATAAATAACAATAGGTTTTTATTATTTCCCTTAAAATGCACCCACCTATCTTGTAATTATGCCCTCTCAAGTCCCTGTTTGAGAATCTGTTAAGATTCTCAGAGCTGGAAAGAGGAACCTATACCACCTGGCCAACAGTCTGGACTGGATTGAGAAGCTTTGTTACCTGACTTGCAGATCCCCTTGTGCTCTGCTTCTGACTTGCTCTCAGTAGGTTCCTGGTATACACACACCAAGCCTTCATCACACTTCCCCAGGTAGTCCCACATTCCTCCACAGCTCTCCCCAGCTTGTTTAGCACATGCAGGGCAGCAGCCGCAGACACCTGTAGCAACACCGCCCTTGCACTGGAGCCTCAGAGCTTTGCGAGGTGAACAGTGGATACGCTCGCAGGGTGGACAGTGCAAAGCTTGCAGAATCTGCGATCCGGTTTTGATGCTCTCTAAACTGGACATGACAGTTGTTGCAGCACAAACCATACTCAAATAATGTAATGCTGTGTAACCCATAATGTGAAGTGGCCTAACCTTCAACTCCCTTTTAATTATAATGATCCCTCCATCTAAGATCTTGTGCTCTAGTCACACACTTATAACAGACCCCCCCCCCTTCCCCAACAGCCAATGGAAGGAGTATTACAGAAACGTGTTACTGTTAATTACCCCAGGTGTTATCTTTACAGTTTGTCTGGTGTGTTTCTTTTTTCTGTTCTTTCAAAAACTACTTCTACCCTTTAAGCCATTTGAGATAAGCTGGTTCATAGGGAAAAGACTAGCCCCTTTGTCTACTAGTCAATAGAGAGCGGCAATTCTGTAAATGATCAAGATAATTACCCTCTTCTGACAAAGACAAGATTAGGACATTGGCAAGTTATCCAAGGAGAGTTTGTGTGAACCAAGTCAGTATGGTTGTAATAAAACTTCACTACATGGATGCAGTGTTTGCTATAATTAAAGACTGCTGCAATATGTTATCCAAATCTAACTTAAAACATAAGTAAAATAAATTGCCACAAATTCTTGCAGAATTATTTGACTGCAAAATGCATTAAAAAGAGCACAACACTTTATTTCTTGAAGTCTTTTATTAAATTAGATCTCTATAAAACACAGCAGAATGCTATTGTTTGCTTTGCTGACATTAAATTTTCATAAAGCAAATCTGTTACTTTAAAAACTGAAACTCCCAAGATCCATGACAAGACGTCTTATATCTGCAAAGTAATCATAATAAAATTCTGAAAATCTCTTGTAACAATACCTAGCTGCATGGTTTAGTGACACAAAGCATAAAGAAACTTGTTAAACTGCAAATATATCATTGATAAGATGATGTTCACAAAATTAGTGCTGCAATAGAAATGCAACCCACATTTAAACACAATATTTTAAATGTGTGACTGAATGTAACTCCATAATTCAGATTCAAACAGGATGTAATTATTAACTGCTGTGTTGCTGCAGGTAAAAATAAGCTTTAATCGGAGTTGGTACACTACACTCTATGCTTAATGCATCTAAACAAAGATTTATACATGATTATCTTTAGAAGTAAAAAAAAAAGAAACTGTTCACACAACTTCCATACGCATGTGACTGCTTCTAAGGTAATGCGTTCCATTAAGCTTCCCTTAACTAACATTATGTACTGTATTAATTAACATAAGCAAACCATAACCTTTATCATTATTCAACAATACATGAATTAACTAATGTTAGTTTAATTGTTAAATAAATACACCTGCACGGACTGATGTTTATTGTGTTCAAGACTTGTATTTCAAAATAAGTCTGCATAAGTTAACAATAAATAATATACACTATGTTTCTTACTGCCAGTTACCAGCCTCTAACATTTTTAATTCATTATGGACGTAAACATTGGTTGATGTTGGTGTTGATTTTTTGGCTTTTGGTTAGTTTTTTTTTAATGTTATGCTTTAATGCTGTATGTATTAATGCTGCTGTTTATGTAAACTAAATAAAAGTCAGTTAAGGTAACCTCAGTTAAAAGCATTACCCCTTTAAGGGCAACCACTTCATGTGCTGTCTTCTTCAGCAAAAGCATTGACCAGTAATGTCTATAGTTAATGCAAGGACAGCAGAAATGTAATCAAAATACATAACATATAGACATTTTTCTGAAATTTGCATAGAATGTCAAATTTATTTTAATGTCAAGTAGCTCTTTTAAACAGTAATACTGTTGACTCTTTTATACATGTTCATGTGAAGCTTCTGTTTCACGTCAGTCAGTTTTCATTTTTTACTTTCAAACTAAACTTTACCCATAAACTAAACATTACCCATAATCTTTTTCCACAGCGAACACTAGAATTAACCCAGAGAAAGAGTGCTTCACTTAAGTGTTTGTTTTTTTTTCCCCAGCGTAAACCACTTAATCTTAGGCTAGTGTGTGTGTCACATGGATCAGATCTTGATTCTGGACGTGGGTCGGGCTGTAGGGAGAGGTCATGCGCTGTAGAGGTGTATGTTTTGTCACTCAAAGAATGAAGGGTTATGAAAGCGGGGGTCACATAAAATCCTCATAGTCTTGTACATAACCTCCATCAAACTCGCCATAGTCATCAAAGTCATCTTTCATCTTGGCTTTTAAACCCCCTCCTGGTAAACCTCCTTTCTTTTTCTTCTTTCCTTTATTTTGCTGAGGGGAAAAAAACATCACAGAATTAGGCAACAGGCTGTAAATATTGTCAAAATTATTCAAATATGATGGCTACTGTTGTGTTGTTTGGATTAGGTTTATGCATAGAAGCTGTTTGAGCTGTACATGACACCATCTATTACAGTATAAAATGGTCATGCAGCATAATTAATGCCCTGATTATATATAAATTGTCACTGGCCAAGTACTTACAGACATATATATTATTGTATATTGTGGACATTATGTGTGTGTAAACCACCCTAATGGATTCAATGGAATAAAGCAATCAAGATGTGATTGAAGTATGGACAGACATATTTTTTTATGTCCCCCATTTTTACAGGATCAAAAGTAATTACACACACAAACAATTATAAAAATAAGAACTATTTTTAATACTTGCTTTGCAGTCCAGTTACTAATTAATTGCCTAATTACCTTTGTAAAAGGGTAAAAGGGAGAGACTCCACTGCAGTTGTAATTTCTAAATGGTTAATGCAATATTTCTGAAGTCTACTTTTCAAAAACATCTAAATTGCTTTATTTATTTCCATTATGGTGGTGTACAGAGCAAAAAAAAAAGTAAAAAAAAAAACTTGCCAGATGCCTATAGACCTGACTATGTATTGTACTATAAACCTGAGATCATACCTTTTCTTGCCTTTGCTTCTCACTGAGTAAGACTGTGAGAGAGTTGTTAATTTTCTTCAAGTCTTCAACTTCCACTATAACAAATTACAAGTCATAAACGTGTAAGAACACTGAGACTACATATGAAAACAAACACACACAACCAGCATTGACCGTATCACAACACAAATAAAGCTGTATGAAATCCAAACTCACATGAAAGACACAGGTCTCTGAACAGAGACTCTAAAAAGCTGGAATAGTGTATTGACTTCTCATAGACTGTTATTTTCTCTTTCAGCAACCGCTCAAACTCTGTAAAGTCATCTTTGGAGGAAGGGCACATGGCATCTATTCCTGTTACATTATTCGAAACAATACCTAATGGGAAACACAGAAAAATGTACGTTATGCCTGGATGAACAAAATAATACATAAAGCATTTATTTAGTAAACTGTGGAGGTATAAAGATAGCACTCACCAAAAGCATCTTTGGCTAGTTCCAGATCTGAATCCTCCTGAAGTTTTTTCAGTCTTAGTTTTTCTGCCAACTCCTCTTCAGGTGTGTATTCTGTGTCGTCTGTAGATTCCTCTAACTGCCACAAACAATGTTTAACAATTAACGCCAATTTACGGGTAATCTATTCAGCGTTCCATATTTATTACTAGAGAGTATATTTTTGAGACCTAAAACATACATATAGGAGCAACATTTTCTTATGGATAAGGTAAGGACAGACTCCTGGCTTATGAATTATATTACTTTATTTGGCCCCAGACACAAACACATCTCAGTCACACTAACAAAAATACACTAGGACACTAAACGCTTTTCAATGCAGAAACATAACAATTCAAACAAATAATGTTTATAAGGTTTGATACAATGACAAATCAATATTTAATCAACTAAACTGACTTAACAGATTATATTTAAAAATAATAATAACTGGTAGCAACTTTGTACATTTACACAAACACCACCAGCATAATTATGTACATCTCTTATAGCAATGGTTCTGAAAATAAGGTATGGAATTTTTAAAGATATTGTTACATTAGTGGAAAACACACCACAATTAACTTATGCTTGTTATTGAGTTATCAGTCTATTTGACTGGTCATTTGACTCAATTGGGTTAAATCCAAACTAAAAAACATAACATATGACTATTAATGTTGTCTTATGACAAAATGTTTTGTAATAAAAATGTTTATGTGAATCAAACTCTTAACAAATAAAAAGCTTGCAGGTTCCATTACATAGACCAAATATTTTTTCACACATATAAATAATGATCCTACTTGATCCTCTGCGGAATTTGATCTGACCTACAGCATATTATTTTTTTCAACACCAAATGCTGTTGCACTCAGGTCAATCCAATTTCAATGAGTCCGGCATATCTATAGTCACTGACTAAATACCATTCAAACAACTCAGTGGACATTCCCCTTCTCTACAGCACACATGTAGCACCATTACATGTACCACTGTTAGTTATTATTAAGGCTCCTGATTCGTGGTAGCAGATGCAATACAGTAAACACAGTATTAGTGAACATGGTTAACAAGACAAAAAGATGCCCCATTACAAACACTCACCCGCTTTTGAAGCTCCTCTTGTTTTTTCTTTTGTAAACTCTCCTTCTCTTTGATTTTATCACTAAGTTTTTTCTTCTCTGCTGGTTTTGTCACTGCAACTAAAAAAAATGTTTTAGCTGAACAAACCAAAGCTGAATTACTTAAAATGTGTTAAATTGCATTTTATATCACCTGTTTGTGTCTCTGTCACCTTTTCTTCTTCCTCCTCTTCATCATCCCAGTTATCCTGAACGAGAAAACAGAGCAACAAATATATCTGTAATAAGGGCAAGATAGTATGTAAAGAATAAAATGTGACTAGAACGTGCCAGAAAAAAACATGATGAGGTGATGTGATGCAGCCTGTCACAAAGTGGAGATACCACCCTGAACTCTTTCATTTAATAGTAACTCTCAAAGTGTTTCATTCCAATTCTACCACAGCAATTTGCCAACACTACCAATTCTATACTTATTCCAGATCAGCTTTTATTTTTATTTATTTATTAGGGGATTTTCCCCCAATAGTCATGGACAATTCTTGCTCTTTAGGCCGTTCACCCACATCAAATGATAGTTAATAACCATTGAGGGTGAAGGCTAAACCATTCTTCCTCTAAGGCACATAAAGCTGGCCAATCACATCTTTTAAAACTGCTACTCATGCAACGAGTAGTGTAACACACTCAGAGGAAATGCTATCTCACATCCACATGCATAAGCTCATAGATTCTCATGACTGACTAGTGTTGCTGTGACAGTGAAGAGAGAATATGCCACCCCTCCCTGACAGCACACTCAGTTTTGCTCTCTTCTTTGAATTACTTCAAACTTTTGTCTTTTCAGTTACACTTATTGCTGGAATTTCCTGTGATTCTATAGCTGCAATAAACAGTCATTTTCTCACCAGCCTTTCATTTTTTAAATCTTTCTGAAAGACTGAAAGCTTATGTTACTGAGAAACCAGACAGCTCTCTGCTCTGATGAAATTTCTACAAAGTGCTGACACTGGGGGACTCCTTCCATAAATGTTTAACAGACGTCTCCTCAAGACAACTAACCCAGAATTAAATAATATTAATAATTACACTGTTAAATAAATCTGTTAATGGGAGTTTTTAAATCATACAAAAGTGAGTACTCACTCATGCCCAGAGCGGTGGGCAGCCCCTTATCCGCAGCGCCCAGGGAGCAGTTGGGGGTTAGGTGCCTTACTCAAGGGCACTTTAGTCGTGTCTTGGCAGCGTAAACTGTTTCTGATCATCTAAATGAATGAGTGCATTAATGTAAACCTTTTTGGCTTGACAGTACTCCTACAACCCTGCTGCCAGACCCATATTTTGTTCCCAATTACAGTTACCTTATTTCCCATCAACAATACTCACCTAACACCTTGTTAACAAATCAAAATTATAATCATCAGTTATCAGGAAACGAGAAATGAGGCATTAACATGTTTAGTGGTTTAAATCACTTATGAGCATTCAGTTTCAGAGTCTGACACAGTTTTTAATAAATCAGCTTATATATAACTGTGGCATTTTCAATATTTTAGGAAATACACTATATGGTCAAATGTTTGTGGACAGCTGATTATCACAGTCATGTGTGCATCCTGATGATCATCAATCAAAAGCTCGCTTCCAGTTTTGTCGTCATTATAACCTCCATTCTTCAGGGAAGGTTTTCCACTGGATGTTGGAGCATGGCTGTGTGAATTTATGTTCATTCATCTACAAGTGTATTTCTGAGGTCAGGTAGACAGTGTCAAACCTGAAGGTGTTCAGTGGAGTTGAGGTTCAGGACCTTGTACAGACTTATAAAGCTGACTTTGTGCCCTTTCTGTCATGCTGGAAGATGTTTGAGGGTCTTAGCTCCAGTGAAGGCCAATCTCCAAACACATCCTATACAGTTGTGTATCTTCAACTTTGCGGCAAGATCTAGGGTAGAACCACATGCTGAAGATAGGGGCAAGTGTCCACATACTTTTGGCCACATTGTGTATATTTGATAAGTTATTCCAGAAAGCAGGGTTATAACATTAAAGACCCTAACGCTGTGCTGTACTGTTGTACTTCTAGTCATCATTAACAGTTCCTGGACGCAGTCTACTTTTCTATACACACTACCCGAGCATCCCTCCTCACCATCATCATCATCATCATCATCATTTAGACCAGCTAACCTTACCTAGCACTGCTAACGGTGAGGAGCGTCTAATAGGCTACTCCAGCATGCTAGCTGACTTCTCAACCCGAGCCACACATCAGGGTTGTTTTACAAACTGAACACAAGCGAAGAAAACCGACATCATGTGTGTAAAATCTCAGCCGACAGACAGACAGACAGACAGACAGCAGGCTAAGTGACTAACTTTGACGTCCTCGTCCTCATCCTCTCCTTCCCACTTGTCATGCACTGGCGCCTTCTTGATGGGCTCCTCCGGCTCAAAACTCTCCGCGTCTGGGGAACAAGGAGAAAGACGTTCAGAAGGTCAGACAGGGACACGATGTTACACAGGCTGCACATCTCCTCTGGACATCGACGGTGTCTATAAACAATACACACGCTGTGTATTTCTCACCCCAAGAATCGGCGTCCGCCATTTCGGAAGGACCACTGAAGTGTAGTGTAGTGAAGAGTCTCCACAACAGAGCTACTTCCGGCCGGGACCTGGAGACACATTTCAAAATTAAAGTTCACACTGCACCATGACTACTTATATTACTACTAATACTGCCACTAATATTACTACTATTACCACTAATATTACTACTGATAGTACTACTAATACCACCACTAATATTAACACTAGCATTACTACTAATAGTACTACTTATACCCCTAATGTCACTAATATTACTAACTACTATCACTAGTATTACTAACTAGTATCACTAGTATTACCACTATCACCACTAATGCTACTACACTACACTATACTACCACTATTGCTACTAATATTACCACTAATAGTACTACTAATAGTACCAATATTACCAACATTACTACTGATATTACCGCTTATATTGTTACTGATATTACCATTAACATTACTAATATTTTACAACTATTACTTCTAATATTACTACTAATATCACCACTAACATTTACACTAACGTTACCACTAATATCACTACTACACAAAGTATCACTATTACTTTGATTAATATTACTAATAATAAGACAATTCTAATTATAATAAATAATAACAACAACAACATATTATTATTATTATTATTATTATTATTATTATTATTATTAT
>JAOVVF010000010.1:12391752-12419278 GCA_028565595.1 Duopalatinus emarginatus | reverse complement strand
TATAATCATGTCTTACCTGTGAGCACAAGAAACAACGCAAAGTGTGCACAAAACGTGCAGGACAGTCGCAGTCCACAGGGAATTGTCTGTCCACGGAGGTGAGCATCTTTTATATCCTCACACCTCCTGGGGTTCTCCTTCATTTGCATAGATTGCATGTTAAAGATTGGAGGTGTCAACCAGCAATGACCATCCCTTCTCTGATAAGTCTGGCATTTTGTTTCAGCCGCACATACACTGTGTAGCTGCGTCCACACACTTTCCTGTGCTGGTTTTGTTGGGTGGGGGCTGCGCTCAGGTAACACCGCCGAGGCGTACCCAAGTGTCCAGTGCTGCACTTCTGCCTACAATGTGCAGTGTGTGAACAGCTTTTGTTTTTTCTTGCGCACCTTTAAGTGTCACCTGTCTCTGAGTGATTTCAGGCTGTGGCTTGTCCACTTTGTGGAGGATTTTCCAGGTGTCTTGCCTCCTAAACAGCACCACTCGGCTGCGTCTTTTTCCAGAATGGGTTTGCGCAGGAGCGCATGGTGGACGCTGATCGCGCTGTCTCTGACAGTCTGTACAGCAGGTAAGTAAAGTGAAAGGCTTTCTTATGTCATTACAAACTTACTAAAGAGTTGCCCCCCTCCATGGTGGTTTTGTGAAAGTAAGCTTGACACCAGTAAAATGTTCTTATCTAAGGTACCAGGGGAGAGATGGTACAGAAGGTGGACAGGGAGCTTCCTGGAACATACAGATATAACAGGACTCCAAACTCTTCCAACTGTAATACAGTAATGTTGAATGCCGTCATATAGACCTAGGACTAGGTATTATGAGGGATTGCAAGCCTAACATTTTAGTGACGCTAAGGTGAGGACTGGATCAGTCAGCTGCACGTCCTGTGTGTTAATGTAACATTACACATACAAGTTTTATTTAGCATCACTTCTGCTTACCACATTTAAGAAAGTCAGGTCAGAATGGTGAAGGTGAAGTAGGAGAAACATACTGATAAGTTATTATGTGCTTTCTATTTACCTGAAAAAAGAAATATGAATAACAGTATTGGTGCTGGGGCCAATAGGGTAGTGTGTGTGCTACACAGCTCCAGGGATCTGGGGGTTGTGGGTTTGAGCCTTGCTCTGGTCTCTGCTTGTAAGGAGTTTGGTGTGTTTTCCCTGTGTCCATGTGGGTTTTTGCCAGGTGCTCCAGTTTCCGCCTACCTCCTGAAAATCACACATGGTAGGCAAATTGGATGTGCTAAACTGCCCTAAGTGTGATTGTGTGACTGAATGGGTGTGTGTATGTGGAACCCTGCAATTGCGCCCAGTGCCTCCAGGTGGGCTCCGGACAGATAACAACCCTGACAGGCTAAGTGGATAAGATAATAACTGTCTGACAGTATTGGTACTCACTAGGGGTCGTGGTGTGATCAAGTATTACTGGCTTGAAATAATATGTTTGTATGTATGTATGTATGCATGCATGCAGGAGGTCAGGAGGCCACTCATGGTCTTCCACTCCATCCTTAGAAAACTATGTCTTTATGGAGCTTGTGCTCAAAAATGTATATATATATATATATACTATGTTCCCAGTGGCATTTCTGGCACCATAGGTGAGATTTTTTTTCTTTTCAAGTTTTTTTCTGTATTTTCTATCAATTCTAGACTCCGGCATCACTTGGGAAGTTCAGAGATATGACGGCTGGTATAACAACTTGGCCTATCATCGTCGGGGGATAGCAGGTAACAACCTAATACAAAACTATAGGTAGTGTAAACTATGCTGCAATATTAGATTAGATGCATAGGTTTCTTATTGGTCTCATTAGATGAGCAATACAGTACAATACTGGATGCTTACTTTTCCAGTGATATATGAAACCATTTTTACAACAAGGATGTGCATCAGATAAAATAATAATTATTTGATATTTTAAAGCCTTATATTATGTGGAAGGTTCTTTATGATTTTCCGTTCATTGTTGCACCAACAAATATCATTAAAGCCCCAATTTTTTATAGTATAAATTAGTGAATGGTACCAGTAACGAATTATATTAAAGCAATATAAACAATAAGAATATAAAATATTTTTTATATTGACGTACTGTTTAATTTAATATTATGCTGATTGGGACTAGGGAAGTTTTTAAAAAAAAGGCAGGAGATTCCAAGGGCCCTGAGTAAAATGTAGACACCATCCTACGATCTAGGAGATTGTTTGAAGAGCCTGTCAGGGGGCCCACATTCATACTATTTGCGGTCAAAGTTTGCATGTAGAAAACCTGATCCTAGCACTGTGAATGTTGAACAGGTGCACCTCTGATGCGGCTCCTGCCCGCTTACTACTCAGATGGAGTTTTTCAAATCGACAAACTGCACCTACCCAACGCACGAAACATCAGTAACATAGTGTCACGTGGCGCCTCTGGTTACACATCAGCCCACAACCGAACGGTTCTTTCTTTGTTTTTTGGTGAGTGACACCTTCATTATGTACATACATATATACATTAAAGTGTATACCAGTCTAGTACTTGGTAGGTCCCCCATGGGGCATGGACTCCACAAGCATGCAGAAATATTCTGTAGGCAATGAACACCATACTGCCTGCAGAACGGTCCACAATTCTGTTGTATTCCAAGGTGTTCCACAGCGCATTGTACAGATGTTTGTAGATATACAAGTGGTGCCATGGTATGCCAGCTAAACAAACCCCATTAGGCTCATCTGTACTAGTTTTTCTGGCACTTCAGTCTATATACATACAAAATGAAAAACTTATTAAAGAAAAAATAATTTGTTGTTGTTGGTTTTTACTGTAGCATTATAAAGCGTTTCATTGTTTCATTCTGACAAGAGTACAAAATTTCCTGGTTGCTGTTAGGTTTTCATGTCAAATATGAGATTGTGGAATCTCAAAGACCTGGTTGCCCTCCTGAGTTCATAGATGTCCAAGTGCCAAAGGATGACCCTGTCTTTGGGATAAACTCCACAGAACCAGTTCTGCTCCAGTTTCAGCGTGTGCAGTGGGACCAAAGTAGTGGACAGAGTCCAAACAACCCCAGAAAACAGGTAACATTTTAAGTAAAACTGAGTGTAGTGAGGTTTAGTTAGATACTATTCCCAAAAAGACTGGGCACAACCAATGTATCTACCAATATATTTAATATGAGTACTAACATTAAAATTTATTGCTCCATTCTCTGTTTGCATAATATATAAAATAGCATAACTTTGCTATTTACAAAAACTTTTTGGTTTGGAAATAAATCAAAATAAACTGTGTTTAGTGCCTAATATACATTTCAGAAATTGTAACCTTTTAAAGTTTTTAATTAGCCATTTAAGCTCTCAAAATTGCCACTTTTGTATCTGCATGCCTTTTCTCAATTTCTCTGTAGTTTTCATTTACTGCTTTTGTCAGACGCCCCTATTCAGAGCGACTTACATTTATCTTATTTGTACAACAAAGTAGAGTTAAGCACTGGCATATCAGTGATGGTGCTCTGTAATGTGTTTTAACTAAATAATTTAAAGCTGAGGGTTTCATTTCCTCACAGGTGAATCACGTGACAGCTTGGATTGATGGCAGTTCAATCTATGGCTCCTCCAGCTCTTGGTGTGATGCCCTGAGGAGTTTCCAGGGAGGGCTTTTGTCTGCGGGCTCTTTGCCGGACATGCCACAGCAGACTGCCAGTGCCAATTTTATGTGGAGTGCCCCAAACCCTTGCACTGGACAAACAGGCCCAGATGGGCTCTATGGTAAAAGCATTAGAGACTTTATCTTCATCAAAAAAGAAACATGCATGTTTTCAGAAAGTTTCAAACGACCACACAATCTTTAAGTCTTATTAGCTTTCCATGTAGTCCACCTGGTCCTATTTTCTGAAAACCTCACTAAATCCTACAATGACTGTATTGTTGTTGTTTGTGTTGTTACCTTTTCATGGTGTTGTTCATCATTTCGACCACATAATCTGTGGTAATGTATGTCTCAATGAATTTACATCATTGAGCAATGTCTAGATAGCAAAATGCTCTCCATAAGAGCTTGTCTGCCTTAAGGAACTCATTTAATCAGATGTAATCAGCAGGATTTCTTTCAGCTGCCAGAGCTCAGTATGCAGGATACATAAAAAGGCATGTCTTATATGTCAAAAACTTGTATACTTGTACTTGTACTTGCATACTTGTATTCCAGTTAGAATGTAAAATAAACTTTACAGGTGTGAGGCATCTTAATCTTTTGTTGTTTACTGCATATTTTCTCTCCACAGATTTCGGGAATGCCTGGGCCAATAAGGATATCTTCACAGTAGCTGAGGCCATTATTTGGTTTCGTTACCATAATCACCTAGCTACTCAACTACAGAAGGAACACCCGTCATGGTCAGATGAGGAGCTTTTTCAAAATGCCAGGAAGAGGGTTATTGCCACATTTCAGGTAATGAAAAGTCATGTGTTATTTAGAAACCAAATGGAGTGAATGTAAATACCAATTTGTTAGTCTGTCCTCCTGTTTGGTTGCTTCATATACTTTCTGCAACAGAGATTAAGACACTTTTGTTTGAACTACAGGCTACTCCAGGTAAATTGTTCAAGCGATGAGTCAGTATGTGATACTGAAATGTGAAGAAAACTATTGCCTTAAGCAAGAGCTGATACATGACACGGATTATGGTGATTGATGTGTGATATGTTTGTATAGTTTATTTCTTCATACACAGTACTGTATACATTTCTTTTTTTATTAGAACATTGCATTCTACGAATGGTTGCCTGCATATCTAGGATTCTCGGTGCCTCCATATCCAGGTGAGAGGTCACAGGAAAAGTTGGTGTGTGTGGGTGTGTGTGTGTAGTATGAGATAGGTGGGTGAAAATGTTTTTATATTTATAGTGGGTGTTTTTATGATTATGCCAATGTAAGGTCCCCAGAGGAATTGTATGATAGATGTGTATGTGTGTGTGTGTATGTGTGTGTGTGTGTGTGTGTATCTATGTGTGTGGTGAGCGGACATGCTCTACTTAGCTGTGGCTTAGTGAGTTACCACTTGAGGTTCTTTTTAATGGGCACAATGGGCCTTAGCTACGTCAGTGAAGGTTAACTCAAGCCAGGGTTATTATTTCTGCTGATGAAGCTATTTTCCTGGATTATCCTTCTGACAGAAACAAAGCATGTATAGTCTATAGTCTATGATAGTCCCGGTATAAAACATTTCAATTACATTTCAGATCTGTTTCACAGAACTTCTATTTTTGACAAAATCAAATGCATAACATAACAGTCCATAAAATATAGGATATTTTTCATGCAGTGACAATTTTATTCTTGCACTATAATAAACCACTAACACTAGACATTATAATAGCAATGACTTTAATATTTTGTAAATATATTTACGTTTTTTTGTTAATTTATCTAGGCTATCAGAAATCTGTGGATCCAGGAATTTCTCCTGAGTTTCAGATCGTAACACTGAGTTTTGATTTAACTATGCTTCCCTCTGGTGTCTATATGAGGTAAATACTTGCAAACACACATTACACACAGATCAAGACATTACAATGATTAAAAATACTTTAGTGCAAAATAAACTTCTGTTCCACTTTTGTTCATGCGGTGAGTTGTATTAGTTATGTAATTCTCATTCATGTTTGAAATTTAGCTTTGTTTAACATGTTTTTTTTTTTCTTTTAATAGAAACAGGTCTTGTCAGTATAGAGAAGTTATAAACTCAGATGGAAGCACTTCTCCAGCACTCCGCTTATGCAACAGTTTTTGGAACAGAAACGTGAGTCAAGAATTGAAAAACATGTTTAACATTCAAGCCTTCCTAAAGTTTTCAGGCTTCTTCAAATGTAACAATGAAGCAGCTTTATAACATTTGGCTCCTTGCTGTAGAACCCAAATCTTCAGTCTGGCCAAGATGTGGACGATCTGATAATGGGTATGGCTTCACAGACAGCTGAAAAAGAGGACAACATAATCGTTGAGGATTTGCTAGGTTAGTCTTTTGTTAATCTCTTCTCTTATAGCTTTTCTTTATTAAATCTTGAACAACTAATGAACACATATCATCTATTATCTGTCCTGTGCAGACTACATGTATGGCTCCTTGCAGTTCTCACGCACTGATGCTGTGGCCATGGCCATTCTCAGAGGGCGAGATTTTGGGCTGGCCAGCTATAACAAAGTCAGACAGGCCCTCAACCTTTCACCTGTCATGACCTGGGGAGAGATTAATCCCGACCTGAACAAGACTAATCCAGAGGTCTAAACAGTAGACATTAAATACATATATTATATAGTAACAACATTTGTGTTGCTTTCCTCTAACAGTCCATTTTTAATATCTGGTTTTGCTGTAGATATTTGTGCAGCTGTCTGAACTACATCAAAATGATATCAACAACTTGGAGCTTTTTTTAGGAGTTCTTTTGGAGATAAATAATGGAACAGGTTCAACGCTTTCCTCCATTGTCCTGGACCAGTTTGAACGCATTAGAAATGCAGACCGATTTTGGTTTGAAAACCAACAAAATGGGTAGGATATCAATTACACAATAAACATGTCATATTTGTACAACATTTTCTGTTATTATTAAATTTGACTCTGACCACCTGCGAAAGAAAATCTTTTGGCTATGCGTGCCAAGTAGTACACAATCAGAGAGAATTTGTGTCCCGACATCTAGTAATGGCACCAACAGTGTACTGGCTATTTTTTAGTATAGTAGTGTGGCACCTAAGAGTCTGGACCCAGCTGTTTTGACTATACTGTGTTACCATGCAAACTAAAACTCAGAGTGATCATATGGAGGTGCATAAACATGAAGGTGTGTAAACACTTTGGTTGACTCACACAAGCCTGATATAACTGAGTGTGAAATACATTCAAACAAATCCTGTTAATCCATAGCTGGCTATAATGAGCTTAACAATCTCTTAACTGGCTAACAGTACAATTTCCACACCTGGAGTAAATCGTCTAAGTATCATTTATCAGCTTTCCACCAAATTAGAGAACAGAATACATGAAAGAATTCTTACATGCCTAAATTTGGTGATATTGTTTGGTATGTCTTGGCTGATTCTGTTTCATATTCACAAATTCCAACCAATTTTATATGTATTGATTAATCGTCCTATAATTTCCTCTTTTGTTACCTTAAAAGTTGGCTTTCTGTGCTCTCTTCATAGCTTGTTTACGGAGGAGGAGATCCAAGCTATACGAAGCACGACATACTATGATGTACTTCTCAGCACCACTAGTGCAGAAAGTGGAGACCTACAAAACAATGTGTTTTTCTGGCTAGATGGTACACTTGGTTCAAAACTGACATATCACTCAAAATTGTTTCTACTATTGTTTTTAGATCATTCAATCACTGATTGTATGCCACCTACAGGTGATCCCTGCCCTCCGCCTCAGACAATCACATCCTTC
Organism: Duopalatinus emarginatus; assembly: GCA_028565595.1. Lineage (NCBI taxonomy): Eukaryota > Metazoa > Chordata > Actinopteri > Siluriformes > Pimelodidae > Duopalatinus > Duopalatinus emarginatus. The sequence continues at coordinate 12,411,836 of JAOVVF010000010.1, read as the reverse complement.
ATGGTTCATCCTTGCTCTAATGCTACATCTACCAGTTTCTTCGATAGTGGCAGTAAAGCAGGATTTGGAATTTTTGTCATTGCCCTTTTCTTCTTCCCTGTAGGTCAGTATGACTAATTTGTATTAATTTAGATACAAAACTAAAATCTCCATCAAAGGTTAAAATATACATGATTTCTTTTTTCTACTCATAACTTCAACAGTGAGTTTCCTCGTGGCTTATATAGTGGCCTACATCCGGGCTACGAGATACAAAAGGTTTCTAAAAAAAAGGACCCAAAGCCCCACTAAAAACAAAAACCCCACTCGTGGAATCACAGGTAGTTTGTGCACTCTGCATTATTACTGGCTGAACATGTGTTGTGAGAGAAATGCTGCAAACACAATCCCTCCTCTTCTTATTATTTGTCTAGCTTGTGAGTGGCAAGGATATTCACAGGCTCCTCAGTACATCAGCTTGGAGATTGATGAAAAGAAACGGCTCCAGATTTATGGTGAAAACGGATCGCCTGTACGCACTCATAACCTCGGCACTCAGGACCTTATTGAGGTGTTTCTGTCTAATGATCACCACCATCGTGCCCTCCTTCTGAAGATCCCCAAGGAATATGATCTGGTATAAAATATAACATTTAAACATTTCCACCTTTTCATATTCCACTATAAAGTGAATGTAATGTGTTGAAAATCTCAGATATGTTAAAATGAGCAGACAAAGGCAAACAGCAAAGCATTTTCAAAAAGGGTTTCATTTGCTTTGAATTCACTGTGAATGTTGGTGAACTCATACAAGCTGTCTGGGGTAGTTCTTGGCACAAAAACAAGGACACTGGATTAAGGGAGATGTAGGCCCATAAAGGAGCTGAAGGGGTGCAATGTAGGTTACACTGATACTTTTTATGAAACCCTTTTTGTCATATGCTATCTTTATCAGTGATTGTATAGCTGGTTGTATAGATTTTTGTTGCCATTAATTTAGACTAACTAACATAAAACACATACAGCTAAAGATATTTAAATTTTGAAATGATGCCTTGTTTCGTAATAGTCACCAAGACGTATTCTTCATTTTACTCAAATTGAACACACCTCTGATAGGCTGAAACGTGGTAACTGTAAAATGCAGTTATCAATTTATATATAAAAAATTGTGTTCAGGTTTTGCTTTTTGAGAATGCTGTGCAGAGATCAGAGTTTGTGGATCAGCTGCAGTCTGACTTGAAGGAAATGACCCAGCATCTGATAGTGACTGAGATGAGTGAGAAAGAACTACTAAAGGAAGCTGTGACCAAAGAGCAGCGAGCTCAGATAGTGGAGACTTTTTTCAGACATGCATTCGCAAAGGTAGGAGCTGGACAACCAAATAAGTAATTATTTATGTGTGCACTACAAATAAAACACTGCACATTAGTCCCAAAAAAAAAAAAAAAAAAACAGAATTCTGTCAGCTTGAGTCTGGTCATTGAAAAGAGGTTTATAAGTCTGACGTTTCATTTTGGGTCTCAGATTCTAGATATTGATAAAAGTGATGCAGGGGACCTGAGTGGTGTGTCCTCCAAGAGAACCAAAGAGGTTCTTCAGTGTGAACTCACAGGTCCTGAGTTTGCCCACGCACTTGGACTGAAGCCTGATTCACTATTTGTGGAGTCCATGTTTTCTTTGGCAGATAAGGATGGCAATGGATACCTGTCTTTTCAAGAGTTCCTTGATGTTCTGGTGATTTTCATGACAGGTATCCAAAAGCTTTTCTTTAGTTTGTGTTGTTATTGAGTTATTGAGAGAATATTTTTTTTCTCTATAACCTCATTATTGATCTCTACTTCAGGAACTGCAGAGGAAAAGTCTAAGCTCCTGTTCTCCATGCATGACATTAAAGGAGATGGTTTCCTGTCTAAGGAAGATTTTAGTTTTTTACTCAGGTAAATAATATATTACATATTAATTTATTTAGCCAGCTATAAGAATAAATATAATTTTTATGTTGTTCAGCTATGACACTAATGTAAAGTAATGCAATTAGTTTCTTAATTGCAATTAATATTCAAATTACAGGTATAGAACCTAAAGCATAAAGTTCTTCCTTAACTTATATTATACTTATTATATATATCTGCTTAGGTCTTTTATGGAGATCTCCAGTAATGTCCTCCTTAAGGACCAGGCACAGGAGGCTATAGATGCTATGCTTAGTGCTGCAGGCTTTGATAACAAAGATTACATCACCTGGGAAGACTTTCATCTCTTACTGCAAGATCATGAGAATGTCCTTCAGTTTGCACAACTTAACATCCAAGGTGTTCTCTCACTCTGTAATTCACTCTGTCTCACAATGACAACAACACATTGTGCTCAAAAGTCTCTTAAATGCAGATGAAAGCATGTTCAGGTGTGGACAAACCACATTTATCAACTAAAGCTCATTTGTGTCATCTCATTTCAAAACTGTTTCTAAATGCAGTGACTCTCTTCCCTGCTGAGCTCCATTTCTTTTTTGATAGCCTCACTGGTGAACGTCTCAGTGTAATTGGAAGCATTCAACCTTGTTGTGCAACTATAAAAATAGGCAGATGGCAGCCCATCATTTTTCTATAATAGCAAGAATGCAGCCAATTGTCCAATATTCATCCTGTTCTTAGGTTCTGCTGAGCTGGAATTTAATTTGCCATTTCCTGTGCTTTGTCATAACTGCAGGAATGGAAATGCACGATATGAACAGACAAAGCCAGAATCGTGTGTCTTTTATCATCACAAAGAGACACAGGTAAATATATATTTTAAAATATGTTTATTAACCTAAAACTGATACCAGTATGTGTTTGTTCAATCTATGAACATATGTCTTCTTTTATTTTCAGTTCCTCTTTTAATAAAGATGGTGACTTTGTATTTAATTTCCCTGTGAATGACGGTCAGGAACTTCGCCATAGAAAAAAGTGAGAACTTTACTTGCCTTTTTTTTATATATCTCATGTCACTCAAAGTACAAAGACAAACGTTATTAGATGCTGGAAATTGCCGCTTTGTCGTTTTACAAACACAAACTATCTACCGTTTGTCATGTTACATGTCCAGATGTCCATGTATGATTATAGTGTGATCCATTAGGCTTTACCTAAGCTACAGTGATCCCTGTAATTTTCAGATTACCCTCCTAAAACCAGCTGTGTTTGTGGGCTTGATGTAATGCAATGACATGATGTCTGCAAAATTTCACTATGAATTAAATCATCAGTCATATATGATCTGAATACCTCAATGGTGGTATGTGGCACCACCTAAAGTAAGAGTATGTAATCACCTAATAGATTACTCACTGCTCTTTATTCCAGATCGGGCTTCTCCAGTCCTAAGCCGTACGTGCAGCCTCACAGAGATCGCTACATTAGAAGTCAGGTACAACAGAAAATCCAACAGTTTAAACGCTTTGTGGAAAACTACCGTCGCCATATTGTGTGCATTGGTGTCATCTATGGGATCACTGCTGGGGTTGCACTGGAAAGATGTTATTGTGAGTCTAGACTCACTTTTTCATTTCCCTTATTATGTAACCAGAACTATGGCAGATTTACCAAATCATACAATTAAAATGTCTTTGTATGTAGTCTACGGTTTCCAGGATCGCATGACCGGCATCACAGAATCCTCCATGGTGGGCGTTTTAGTATCTCGAGGCTCTGCTGCTGGCATCTCTTTCTTGTTCCCCTACATGCTCCTCACAGTATGTCGCAACCTCATAACCATGTGCAGGGAAACCTTCCTGAACAGATACATACCCTTTGACTCCGCAATAGATCTTCATCGTCTCATGGCAATGACAGCTATCCTCCTTACAGGTCAGAGACCCAATGGTTAAAACGTTTTGCACAGTTTGGGTATTAGTTTATTGTGATAGTTGCCATATCACTTGCACATAGAAATCATACAAGGCATTCAAGAAAGGGAACATTAAAAATCTGAGATGGTTCATCATATTTTTGACAATTAATGGCAATTTTAAACTAATTGATTTGTTTACACTGTAACTGTGACTGATCTTAGAGTCTACACAGCAAGTGTGAAAGCTACGTCCAGTCCATTTGCAGAAGCTGGTGTATTGAGCTTGCTATATTTTAATGTTTGTACCATGTTGTTTAGGTCATATTGACCATAGTCTAACATCTATTCTTTCTCATCTTACAGTTATGCATAGCTTGGGTCATTTAGTCAATCTTTACGTCTTCTCTGTCAGTGAGCTCAGCATCCTTTCCTGCCTGTTTCCCAAAGTGTTTTCCAATAATGGGTAAATTGTCAATATATTTGTTTCTGTTGCCCTTATACAATTTGACCTTGACCGTATACTGCTGACACATGTGCAAACTGTTTACAGGTCAGAGCTACCACTAAAGTGGACCTTCTGGTTCTTTTGTACAGTACCAGGTAGAGCTACTGTTCACTGAGTCTGTAAAAAACGTGATTTAAGAATATTTATTATTATTCTTACTCTCATTTTCCTTTTCCTTGCAGGCATGTCAGGGATCATTCTTCTATTTGTCTTAGCCTTTATGTATGTCTTTGCCTCGCATTACTTCAGACGTATCAGTTTCAGAGGGTTTTGGATCACACACTATTGTTACGTGGTTATCTATATCCTGGTAAGACTAAAGCCGGAATAATGGGATAAACCATGAATAAGCCAGTAGACTGTGATGCTTGTGTGGTAGTAGGTCTGGTAGATAATGAAATGCTCTTTCATGTTCTCTTCTTTGCAGACAGTGATCCATGGCAGCTTTGCCCTCCTTCAGCAGCCACGCTTTTATATATACCTGATTCCACCTGCCCTCCTCTTCCTCCTAGATAAACTCATAAGCCTCAACAGGAAAAAAGTGGATATCCCTGTGGTGAATGCTGAGCTGCTGCCCTCAGGTAATGAATATTATATACATGCTTAACGCACAACAAGATTTAGTTTACTAATCTAATCTATCTTAGATATATCAGACTAAACTCTCCATCATCATTTGAGTCACTGTGTGAAATTCTTCCATGGCAGGAGTGACATATCTGGAATTTAAGCGACCCCAAGGTTTTACCTACCGTTCAGGTCAGTGGGTACGTGTGGCCTGTCTGGAGCTGGGCACAGATGAATACCATCCTTTCACACTGACCTCAGCACCTCATGAGGAGACTCTCAGCCTGCACATCCGTGCTGTGGGACCATGGACCAGCAAGCTGCGAGAAATCTACAACTTAGACAGACTGAAGGAACTGGGGTCTTATCCTAAAGTAGGCAACTTTTCTATATTCTTCTTCATCTTTCAGCTCTGCACAAAAACAAACTTTGCTTGAGTCCATTTAGTAGATTATGATTTTGGAATAATTACTACAGCTCTAGTTTTTGGTCTTTTAACCTGTTTAGCTATATCTGGATGGACCATTTGGGGAGGGCCACCAGGAGTGGAAAGACTTTGAGGTGTCTGTTTTAGTGGGAGGAGGCATTGGAGTAACTCCATTTGCTTCTATACTGAAGGATCTAGTCTTCAAATCTTCAGCCAAACTCAAAGTTCAATGCAAAAAGGTAATAAACAGCTAATAATAGATTTTAACTATCATCACAACACAAATAATATCCTTCATTCTTCAGCACTTTACTTTATGCTTGACTTTATTAGTTCTTTACTGTTGAAACAAAGTGTGCCCTATTTTCCACCAGGTCTATTTTATCTGGGTGACGCGAACACAGCGTCAGTTTGAGTGGGTGTCAGATATCATACGAGAAGTTGAGGAGATGGATGCACAGGAGCTGGTGTCTGTACACATTTACATCACTCAGCTGGCAGAAAAGTTTGATTTGAGGACCACCATGCTTGTAGGGAACTTTTCTAAAATTATCCTACAATTGGTTACCTATTATATCTAATTTCTAAGTATTTAATATACTACCCCACATAGTGTACTAGCTTAATAGCTTGAATGTTTATATTTCTGTCCTTAGTATATTTGTGAGCGCCATTTCCAGAAAGTGTCAAACAAGAGTCTGTTTACTGGCCTGCGTTCTATAACACACTTTGGTCGCCCTCCGTTTTTGGCTTTCTTCAGCTCCCTACAGGAAATTCACCCAGAGGTGCCTCACGTTTTGAAAGATATTTCACACATAAACATCATTATGTCACAATTTGCCTTCTGTGTAATGCATGTTTGTCATCTTCTGGCTTGTTGCTATGAATAAGAAATCTGGGCCATTAATATTTCATACAATATAATACAATATTAATGAATATTAATGATTCACCCCATAATTATATCAGCATACGCAATATATGCCCTTATATTTATCTATTGTATTTTTCTGTTGACAATAAATAAGGTGATACAAGTAATTATATATTCTCCATTAATAATTCTGAACAAAGTGACTGTCTTCTTAAGTTCTAATGCCTCTATTTAATTCCTTTCTTAAGGTGGGGAAAATTGGCGTCTTCAGCTGTGGCCCACCTGGTCTGACAAAGAATGTAGAGAAAGCCTGCCAACAGATAAATAAACGAGATCAGGCACATTTTATTCATCATTTTGAGAACTTCTAATTTGACTGTTGTTCCTTAATTTACTGGGTTTTTGTTTTTTTTACTAACAATTACCAATGAAAGGATGTAACTATAAATGTGTTGATTTTGAGAAGCAATGCTGTTAGAGATGTATTTTCAGCTAATTAATTGTTTTGCTTTTGAACTAGTATATTTTCTTCTTAATATATGTTTTTAATGTGATTTGTGTAATGAAATATTCATTCTGAGCTTTACTGTGAAGGAAATTATAAGTACTAAACTTAATAAAATTTCAATGAGAAATTATATGTCCATGTCTATATCTTATGCTAGGCCTATAAAATATTCTTTCTTGGGTCTTTTTAAGTAATACTAAATGTAAACAATACTGATGTAAATACTATGGAACAAAGCCACAGTCATACAGTCATATTTAAATACAGAGGCATTTAAATAAATTTGTTGGACATATTGCCAGTTCATCGCAGGGCAGATTCGCTGACACCCACATGGGGCAATTTGATATCCCAAGTTTACCTGACTGTGGGTGAGATCACAGAGTTTGCCCAGGCCCTTCTTGCTGTGATGCGATAGTTGCTTTCACTAGCATCATGTAAACATACAAACACACACACAGGTTTTCAAATTAGATATGTAAAAGAAGCATACAATCATATACATAATAACTGCCCTAAATATTCAAATTAATTTAATCTTAAAATCAAATTATAATTTAAAATATTATATTTTCTGTATAGGCATCAACTTAAAAAAAGACAAAGAGGTTAAAACAATAAGATGAAAAGATAAAATACAACTGGTTTGAATTATTGATCATATATGTAGGGCATTTCTGACAATGCTTACAGCTGACTAAAGTATACACCTTGCATGTTTTATAGCATTAAGGCATAGTAATGTTTTATAAAATAGAGTTTATCAGACATCACTGATCACTATTTACATCATACAGAATTTTATATAATTATAATAATCAAATATGATCATAATGATTACCATAGTAGTTTCATAACATAGCATAGCTGCATGCTCAAGAGAAAATCTACCATGTGATACTGAATGGCAGCTGAACACACTTTGTTATCTTTTAGCACTGTCTAACAATCTTTGTGATATAACTACAAAGCATGGGGTGTGTTGTTCAAGTGCTCGATATATTATTTACTATTTAATTTCATTTAATTTTTCTCCAGATTGTACTACTGTCAATAGTTTTACCCAGAGTCATGTGGCCTAGTAATCTTCTGCTTCTATTGATAAGACTCTGTATATACAAGAAATAATTACATGGATGAAAAGGCTTTCGGTTCACTCCCAGTCATTAACCTGCTATCAAATGACAGAAAACAAAGAAAGGTTTTTCAACACACAGTTGCAATCTTATAACCCTTTCCCAGTACCAGTAAGTTCCTTATTGTAAATACCCAGCTCACGTTTCCCTGTGGGTGTATTTTTGTAGCCTAATCATCCTCACAAATTCGAAGAAAATTTCTCAAGTGTGGTTAAATTAGTCAGACCACAATTCTTATCATTGTGCTAATATAATAAATTAAGCAAACTAGCCATCATCATGGCACTGGTGCTGATTCATCTGTTGTCCTTTCTTTTTTTTGGTGGGTATTAATCACTGCATCGTTGCAACACTTCACAAGACCTGCCATTTTGGAGATGCTCTGACCAGTCATCTAATCATCCCACTTTGTCCCTTTACAAAGTCACTCAGATCACTCGCTTCCTAATATATCCCACTGCATGACAGCAGTCATTGTAATGAGATAATCAATGTTATTCACATTGCCTGTCAATAGTTTTGTGGGTTTTAATGTTATGGCTGATCTGGGTATATGTCACAGTTAATAGATTTCTCTGCCATACTATCTGCCAACACTATCCTCTATGGTCATGGTGGTTCACAAGCTATCTCTCTGAGGAAGTCAGACCTCCAGTGTACTACTATGTTATGGTGGCTGAAATATCTAATTAAAAAATTGGTAACTAATGTAATGTAACTTAAAATTTTACAAGTTAGTAAATATAAGTGTTACTACAGACTACAGAAAATAAGCAAGCACTTGAAAATCCATGAGGGACAATGTTATTAATAGTAAGTAAGTAAGTATCATATTTAGGCCACAATGATTAGATTCGGTTCCACATATATTTATTCATATTTTGGTTTCTCTTTTCTAGCATATTGTCTGTTACTATGTCAACAGCATGCTGTATCCGCTTGTCCAGTGGCCAATTGGGAATAAACTGGACTAACAAATTGTCCAATTCTGCTAAGAAAGGTCAGAGACATCAATAGCAAAGATGCAGCCCCAGATCCCATGGAGACAGTATAGACTGTGTTGGAGACCCATGGGCATTTCAGGCAGAAGGCAGCTCAGATATACATCAATATAGTTACATACTGTAGGACAGTGTAGTTAAAGCTGCTGTCAGGATGTTTTGAGCTAAGTCTACTTTAAAATGGTTGGGATACTAAGAACAAGGGTTTGGAAGCCAAGGATGTATTAATTACTTGTACAAGACTACTTAAATCATTTCAGTTAAGTAAGAGTACAGCACAAAGACATGAACTTACCCATTTTTTTTTATATTTTATAGTTATTGCAGCCATGTCTCAATGACACTTATTAACCAAAAAGGCAAACAAGGCAACTGAACAATCCTTATATGTGGCCTATTATTTAATCTTTAATAGTGATTGATACAAGTAGGAGTAACGTGTTCAGGGAGTATGGCATAACAATAAATACACTCTTATCATTGTAAATTGTAATTGCAAAATGAACGTGCACAATTATGTTCACATCAATCTTAAGTGTGTAATACAGTTATACTAAAGCAATTGACCTCCGCAGAAAGAAGGTGGAGATCCCTGTGGTGAATGCTGATCTGCCGCTCTCAGGTGTCAGTGCTGCAGCCTTGCCCAGGCAGAACCTGAAATGGCTGTGCCCACACCAGACATCTCAAATCCCAACTATTCCCAGTCCCCAGAATATTAATTGTGTTTCCACAGGGCAGATATACACATTCACACACACAGACACACAGACACACACACACACACACACACACACACACACACACACACACACACACACACATGGAGCAGAACAGGCAAACTCCATACAGAATGGCCCTGGTTGATCCCAGGTCCTTTTTGCTGTGATGCAGTAGTTGCTCCCACTCTACTCAAGTAACCATACAAACATACACGCATAATGTAGAACACATACGTTAAACGTACGTAATAAAAATAAATAAAGGTTTTCAAGTTACATAAGCAAAAGAAGTATAAATATAGATGAATAATAACGGCTCCAATTATTCTTAAAATTAATAGCAATGTTTAAAATTGTGATATACAGAATATACAATAAAATTTGCAATATAATTTACACATATAACATTTGTTTAAATATCATTTTCAAACTACAATGTTTTGTTTTGCTGGTATTATCATAAAGTGGCAATACGTCTTAAGAATTTTAAGAATGTGCTGTGGTACTGAAACAGCAAATAAATGTGCTATTGCACATCATTAATGAGGGCTTTTTAAGGGTTTATCTAATTTTTTTTTTTTTTTCGATTAATAATTTTGCTATACTTGACTGGAGACATTTTTGCAAGTCTACAGCATATAGGTAAGTAGGAATTATATTTTTTTTAAAAAACAAATTTAAAACAAAAGAAGTTCATTAGCACAGATCAAATGACCATAACATAAAAAAGAAAAAAAGGTTATAACTAATAAATAAACATGGTGAAATTAAACAAGTACACTGTAGCTGGTTTAAATTTATCATCATGTTGTATTATTGTCATGCAAGTGGCAGGACCATAATACTCAGTAACCCCAACACATTAGATGACCAGCCACAGTTCCTGTGCACCTGCACCTAGTTTCACCCTATTAGCACCTTGTATATAACCACAGATAATTACAGCACTTTTTGTATTGCTTTTGTCATTCTGTTGTCCCATTAAGTGTCATGCGGTTGTTTGTTAGCTTCTTCTTTATTTTTTAGTCTCACATCTTAATGCCATGTTTTTGTTTTTGTTTTCTCTGAGATTTGCTAGTGTTTTATGTTTTCTCAGTTTTTAAAATAACTTTCTAAATTGCATTTTTTTTCAACTCCACCTCTCAACTAATTACTATTATTATTTGTTGATGCTTACAGCTAACACTAATATATAGTGCATATTTTTTGATCAGATATCACTGATCACTATTTTCATGTACAGAATTATATATAATTGTAATAATCAAATTCAAACATCCAATATTCAAACATATAGTATACTATATGTTTTAGTTACTACATTTTTCTTAGTCTGACATGCAAAAATAAAAATTAGCAGTTAAATTATAAGGAAATCATGACCAAGTCCGTTTAAACAACCACAACTGAGTCCATCCTTTGGGTAAATCATAACAAACAGTGCATAGACGCAATAAAATAATTGTATGTATAAGGCTCTAAAATGCTTAAACTCTTATGTAATTGTAGCTATGAGCTGGGCAATATGGTACAACCTGTCTTGTGTTGCACATGTTTTTGCACACGTACACTTTATGTAGAGATCAAGGTAGAAGTGTTCATGTCGCAATCCCTGTGAAGTAGTATTATTTAAAGCTGAGCCAAAAGCAAATGATGTCCAGAAGCCAAACAAATGACAGTAACCCTTCAGCCCGGACCAGGAAGAGAGGCCAATGCCCACACCCAAGGCCAGCCATGACCATCATATCCAGATGGAGATGCAGTGGAAACATGTGCCATGTTTTTCAGCCATAGCATCTCTGCAACAGCAACACCACACCATTGGCCTTACAGTCAGTGCTGCAGTTGCCCTAGCCACAGTTCCTTACCAGTGAAGATTCAACTTTTTAAAAAAGAACTGGTCTGGCTTTTACAAAGATCTTTAACAGAAGACCACACACTTTCCAGGGGACCCCAAAAACTATAAAATCTTCATTAAGCTAGTGCACCAGGCAGCTCGAAAGAACAAGAGGCTAAAGGGTAAAGATCCAGCACATGTAAAGATCTTCCACCCCATCTCTACTATGCCACCTGTACAAGCTGTTTGAGTGCCTGATCCTCAACAGGCTTGTCCAGGCTGTTAAATCAGCCGTCATCCCACAACAAGCAGGATTCCAAAATCTGGCAAATCCACAATAATCAACTTCTGAACCTGACACTGTAAACCACTGCCTTCTTCTGAAAAAAATCTTGAAAATGACAAAAGACCTGGTGCTCACAGACTTCATCTGAGCCCCCCTTAAAGATAGGCACTCCACAATAAGCAAAGTCACTGGCGACAACAATGGAATGGCTTGCCGCAAGGTATTGTACTGGCCCACCTACTGTATAACATCTACACCAATGACCAGCCAATAGACTGGGATGTCTACGCGGATGACCTCTATGTAACAAATTAAGAGAGCACATCTGAAGCCTTACTTTAGCCCTGGATGAGCTACACCTCTACAATATGTGCAACCATCTACAAGCAAACCCTGCGAAGGCCCAAATCTGTTCGTTCCATCTCAGGAACCGGGAAACAAACTGACCCCTTAACATTACATGGCCTGGAACACCTCGTGATCACTGCACCAACCCTGTTTACTTGGGTGTAACATTGAACTGCACTCTCTCCTATAAGGAACATGTCAAAATTACCAAACTGAAAGTTAACTCCCGAAATAACATCCTTTGGAAGCTGACCAACTCCAAATGGGGAGCCACAGCACACGCTAAGATCTATTTCTTTGGCTGTAGGCTACTCCTCTGCAGAGTATGTGTATCCTGTTTGGGAGAGATCATCCCATGCCAAGAAACTAGACTCAACATTGAATAACACCTGCTGCTTAATCACTGGGTGCTTGAAGCCCACCAACATTAACAACCTGCACCTCCTTGCTAACAATGCACCCGCTGATGTGAGACAGGAAATCACCAGCCGAGCAGAGATAACCGAGGCCACCAGTGACAAATGCTATCCCCTCTATGGACACATACTCCCGGCCTAATGCCTGAAGTCCAGAAGATTTCTCAGCCATGTCCAGCATCACAGGAACTGGACAGACCACCTGTGAGTGTGAACTCATAATAATATAATAATATTTATCAAATATGTTTTCAAATCTGAGCATAATGATTTGATTATGAAGTTTCAAAGCATGCTGCAAACATTACTTAAACATTTACTGCTCAAGAGAAAATTTACAGTGTAATACTGAATGGGCAGCTGAACACACTCTGTTATCTTTTAGCACTGTCTAACAATCTTTGTGATATAATTACAAAGCATGGGGTGTGTTGTTCAGGTACTCAATATAGTATTTACTATTTAACTTCAGTAAATTCAGAAATAATTGTACTTTTTTTCCAGGTCAATATTTTTACCCAGTGTTGTGCGACCTAATATATGTTTGCACCTTTGTATCAGATTTTTCTGCTTCTATCGATAAGACTCTCTGTTATGCCCTCTGTTATGATACACAAGAATTTCTGAAAAGGCACTCCCAGTCATTAACCTCCTATCAAATTACAGAAAACAAAGAAATGTTTTTCAGCACACAGTTGTAACCTTATAACCTTTTTCCCAGGACCAGTAAGTTCTTATTGTAAATACTCACCTCCCAAATCTCGATTGGTGTGTCTTTTCAACCTGATGTCATCACAAACTTTATTAAAAATGCCACAAGCATTTTAGGTGGTTAAATTAGTTTGACCATCACTCTAAAAGTGAATGCATGATAACTGTATTTCATTCCTTATTTTATTTAGGCTCCTTGTGTAACCTTCTCGTGTAACCCATACACACACTACTGGTGTCAGGGGGCAGCCCCTATCCACAGTGCCTGGGGAGCAGCTGGAAGATTAAGTGTGTTTCTCAGTAGCTATGGGTTTCCAATTGTCAGCATAATTATTTAAATAAGCAAGCCTTCTTATGATATGATATGAGTTAACATCTACATTGGTTTTAAAAAAGCATTAAAAAGTAAGCTGTCTGATCAAAGGATTTATCTCTGTTCAAAGGATTTATCTCATTTATCTCAGAGGCGTTCCGCTCATAATATCATCTTTGTATCACCAAAGTATCATGTTTGGGCCACAACAAAAGGCAAACAATCTTAGTAGGATCTCAATACTTGTTTTGTACTTTGTTTTGCACAGATTCAGTTCCACAGTTGAGGTCATACGAAAAAAAAAAAAAACCTCCTACCTGAATCTGCCATTGGCGACTGTGTATAACTCTATTATTTAACATTTAATAGTGATTGCTAATGGTAGCAATAACCTGTTATGGGAGTATGCCTTACACTGGGTATATTCTTATGATTGCATTTTGTGATTGCAAAATGAATACGCTCAGTGATGTTCACATGAATCTTAAAAGCAAGTAACCTTTGCACTGGGTTAAAAAAGTATCACATGTGTTACATCTTGGATCATATTGACCTTGTGGCCCTGTTCTTCAGCGCATTGGCTTTGGTTAATATCTAGCAAGCTGTGTGTTGCTGTATATTTGAATTCTGCTTCAGAAAAAAAAGATGTATAGCATATTGCAATCTGCACTCAATTAAACCTCACATTGCTGTGGTTATAGTCTACAGATAGCTACGGGTTACAAAATAAGAACAGAATAGGTTATGCTGTAGTTTGATATGATATAATGGCTTTGGCATGTTCAATGTGTGCCAGTGGAAATGCTTCAGATTTTAAAAAAACAGAAAAACATATGAAATCATGTAATAATCAGTTGTCAGCAGCTAATCATTTTTGTTTTAATGCTTGTTATGTGCTGCTTCTCATTGTAGTGGAAGAATACATAAAGTGTTGCTTGGACGATGAAGGACAATCTGTTAATAAGCTGTTCTGGTCAGTTATACTGGGAGTAGGGAAAACGTTAAAAAGTTTAGGATACTCCAGAGCCAGGGTTGGGACTACAGCTCAACACAAGCATTAGGTGTACATGATGTGGAAATTAATGCCATCTACTGGTGCAGTTATCTAACTGAATCAAAATCAGAGTAATCTGAGCAGGGGATTACAATGCAGTATGTCCCTAGATTACCTAGACATGTCTTATTTTTACTGTCTAGTCACAGTTTTCATACCTCACATGTAGTCAAGTCTGTAGAATGCACGATACTTGGATTTCTTTTCATTATTTAGAGTATGTGGTGTTTATTGTCTTTCTGACATAATATTGAGTCAGTGTGATTTAATAGTGTAAAAGACATAAATAATAATATCAATCATGTGTAGTAGAGGGATTTAAACGTCTCTCAATGTAATTTTACAAATTAACTTGAGCAAAAAGAGGACAATACTTAACATAAAGGTAATCCTCTTATGGTGTGTAAGCACCAGGCTTACACTCTGGCACTGTCCAGACTGTACTTCTTCTCCAGAGTACAAAGCTTACCTAATGAAGAACCACCTGTATGGTAAAACATGTGCTTTCAGTTTTTTGGCAATACTGTGGACAGACCTGATGAAGAAGTCTTAGAGGAAAAATTTGGACCAAAGATGTTTGGAAGTGGCACAAAGAAATGGTATGTGGAGAGGACCAGGGAACAGAAGAAGAAAGCAAAGAAAGCAGGATCCTGGAAGAAAAAGAGAAAGGCTGTCAGAGTTGTGAAGCAGCACAGAGAGCTGTTACTGAATGAGCTAGATGTGGACAAGGTGCTTTCATACCTCGTGTATAAGAAGGTCTTTTCTCTCAGTGAATATACAGAGATACTGGGCCAGGAGTCTAGCAGAAAGAGGGCAGAGCTTTTCTTGGATCAAATAGTGGATAAGGGGCCAGATTCTTTTTACTCCTTCTGCTCTGTGCTAGAGCAAGTGTCTCCTCACCTTCTCACATGCTTCCTGCTGGGACATCAAGGTACTGCTGTTTAGATATTACCAGTAAATTCTTTACTGAGGAAGAGGTGAATGACTAGTTTATTTTCCTTTTCAGCTGCAGTCATTTTACTTCCAGTCTATAAATAAATGATTAGAGAATTGGAGGCTTGATATAGAGTGGGTTATAAGGCCTTTTTCATAACTTTTATAAAAATTCTTTATTTGTATAAATATTAACTGTAAATATCGAGAAAGATAGTTAGTAAAGATGTAAAGTCCTGACATTTATTCCTACACATTTCCTCTCTTCAGTCACTTAGGATCACTGTAAGATATTAAACATACATTTCCTGGTTGATGTCTTGAGATGTTGATTCAATACCGCTACATAAATTTCCTTCCTAATAATGGTACCCATTTTATTTAGTGCATTTAGTGATTCTGCCACTCCCATGGTTCACAGTCGGAATGGTGTTCCAAATGGTGTAGTAAATTGTTGTAAAAAGAATTGCTTGTGTCATGTACAAGTACATATCCAAAATAGCTTTCTAAAAGTATAGCTCGCTGACATAGAATCGGCAAATAAATATTTATAATAATTACTTGTAAACTTATGACTGTATATATGACTAGAAATACATATTTACTGGCAGAAAAAAATATTGCTATGACAACATGTTTCCCCCAAAAGAGCCTGTTAGTCTTTATAATTCCCAGGTCTCAAAACACAAAGAGAGAATAAGCTTTATAAACAACATGAACCACCAACTGTTGCACAACATGACATCTAGAAAACTACAGACTGGTACTGAATATGTACTACATCCAAAAGAACCCCCTTAAACCTCCACAGGCCACTAAGGCAGAAAATAGCCACCTAAATCCTCACCACTGAGTAGATTACCAGCTATCCTTTGATACCAGCAACAGCATGCAGAATTTATCCTACTGAACTGAAATGTCTAGGATTATCAGTAATAATAACTACCTTTATGTTCAGTTAAAGGGCAGAAATATTAGATAGATTAATAGTAAATATTAGGATTATATTACTTTTTTAGAGAATACCTTTTATAATATCTTTAGAATACAGTTCAGTACTGACCAGTGGATTTGTATTCAATACAATGCTTTTTGGAAAAAAAAAGATGATACACAGAAATTACTCGCAATATTTACTCATTAATATTTTAAAACAATACCAAGAACTTATAGTCGCAGTGTACAGATGTTCAATTTTTCAGTTGCTGTGACATGGTTTGGAAACAACTTTAATGCAAGTACAGATGAACTAAAAGTGACATATACACAAATAAACATAAGATTAGAATCATGAACCTCAACTCTAGACAAGAAGCAAGCTCAACATAGGTGACACATAACCAAAGTTAAACAAAGAAACACAACATAACAGAACATAAATAGGGTGCCTAACAAGGCATAACAACACACAGGTGAGGTGTTTAGTTGAGCCAATTGCTTAGTGCAAGCTCATGATATGATGTATAGTACAGGTTGTAGTATAGTACAATGGCATGCTGTATTCAACATGAATACTCACCTTGATTCAATCATTTGTCTTTGATAGATGGCTCAGGCGGACAAAATAAGAAGCAAGAAAAGAATATGTCTTCTCACAGTCAGGAGGAGGTCTTTTCCAAGGAAGTGGGTACAGTTTGGAATCCCCCTTTGTATATGGATCCTCTTTTTGACACACGGTAAGACATTACTCCAGGAGTGGCATAATGTTCTCATAACAGATACCAAACTGAGAGAATCAATTATAATCCTAAAGGTAAACACCATGACCAATTGTGTGGGTTAATGGATATAAAAAAAATTGTACAGCTGTTTTATTCCACAACTTACTAGATTTAATATGTTATACTTATAAGTGAACCACACATTGACCTACTGTGCTTGTATACACAGAGGAATTTGACCTCCACATGTAACTTATCCATACAGTGAAACACACACACACACACACACACACACACACACACACACACACACACACACTAGGGGGTTGTAAGCACACTTGCCCAGAGCAGAGAAAGTTCAACATATTGTGCATTCTGAGATGCATTTTTGCTCACCACAGTACAATTAAACATTACCTGAAGCTACTGGCCCACATTTGTAAAATTTGTGCATGGCACTTCTGATTGGCTGGTTAGATAATTGCATACATGGTAACTAAAAGTTACTTTTTACATTTTTGCTCTGCAAGTCATGCCTTGCATTTTCTCTGATGAGGTTGTGGAGAAGTAGTATGGCTTTTTCTTATTTCAGTAAAGATGATTGAGTAGCCATTTTTACTCTGTATGAACAGATTAGATATAACATATGCATGCCAGGTGTCTTTTATATGTTATATGTTTTATTCCTCAAGCACGCTTTGTTTACTCATGTCTGACCTTTTCTATGTGATTTATATAGCTTCCTTTACTGGTTTTCCACATGAACTATGTCACTAAATAAACAATAAACACTGTTTCATTCTTCCTCTAGTTTAGTGTATCAAGGGACTAACCACCTACTGGGTTATTAACTAGCTTTAAATGAAATGACTCTGAGAGTGATGCAAAAGTAATTACGCTTTCCAAAGTAAGCCCAGCGGCTCTTGGTGGCATGGCAGATGGGCCTCATTTAACTGATTACATCTATGATTTGATTAAATTCTACTTTTAGTACAACAGAGTCATCCTGTTATCAAGGTCATTTTAAATTTGCCCTTAGCTCTGGTCACTTGCTTACATCACCATTGTAAGGTTGCTTACCTCAACATTCATTTTTGCTTTATAATACTGTACGCATCTTTGTGGATATGACTGTGGGCATTTAATGAGTCTGGGGGGTTGCTTTTGTGTTTTCATGCCCTGAAGTGCATAATCTATTTTTTTTTTACTATAGCATCAGATTGCTTGTCATCTTTGTTGAAAGTGTCATTGGATGTGCATGTGAACGTTTGGGGGTTTACAGAAAAATGTTTGATCTCCATCATGATCTACTGATGATGCAATAGCCATTCATGGCCTGTAGCATGCTTTGTAGGAAGTATGACACACTCTCTGTCTCTTTCTCGCCTGTCAATCACAGTGACACTAGCGAACAGTGGGTTTTATTGAATTCATGTCCTGTATCCTGGTAGAGGTTAGATTTCCTCTGAGTGTGTCATGCTGCCCTGGAACGCAGCATGGGCAGCAATATAAAAAAGAAGCACTTGTCTAGCTTTACAGATTTTGGAGGAAGCACGTTAGCCTTCACCCATCCACCCACCCATGTTGCATGATAGTGGAGAGCTTGCTGGTGTGGGGGCCAAATTGGGAGGAAAATGGATAAAAACAAGAATTTCATCTGTGACCTGGAGATAAAATATTCTGGCACACACACACACACACACACACACACACACACACACACACACACACACACATATAACACACACACTCATACACAGCTTGACAGTCTAAATCTATCACAGAAATACTACCTGACAAGACAATTTGACAGTTATTTTTGGTCGCATTTAGGATACACCAAACACACACAGACATAAAGTAAAGGGCTGGACATTCAAGAAAGCGCACACAGCAGAAAAACATGCTTATGGACAAAACCGAGAGAGAGAGAGAGAAAGAGAGAGAGAGATGCAGTGTTCCAGCATGGGAGTACCAGTATTACTAATCTGGCTTTTGCTTTAAAGTTCAGTGACTCACTCTAATAAACAGGATCATGAATTCAGAACTAGTTCCCTACTTAACAATACACCATATTAGAATCTTATCTTACCCATTTTTTCTCTTATAAAATTTATTTGTTCACATGACAACATGCAAGATGTAAAATATATATATAGAAAAGTTAACTTGCTTTTTAACGTTGCTATTTCTCTATGCAGCTCCCTGTGTAGATATGGAGCAGATTCAGCCTTAAGCTCTGCATCTGCATGACATTTATATGTAAACTGTGTGTTCTGTGTGCTCATTTATGCATGTGTGGCTCTCAGGGCATGTGTAATCGTGTGTTTGCTTGTGTGTTAATGAGGCTGCTTTGCTTTGTGCAATCTGACAGATGCTAACAGCAATCAATTCATCTTTATCAGGGTTTAACCCAGTGAACCCTAACAATAAAAGCCATGATCCCTCTACACTCTTTCTCTCTCTCTCACACACACACACACACATAGACACACACAGAGAGAGAGAGAGAGAGAGAGAGAGAGAGAGAGAGAAATGTTCTTGCCAAATAGAAATGAAATAAAGAATAATGGCAGGTCCAGCATTGCAGGGAAGGCTTCGGTATTTATCTGTTTGGTTTTTCACCCTGTCCATGTCTGTCCGCCGTTGTTAACTTTCTTGCTGACTATAACCAAACATGCTCCTCTAATTCATAGCCCCAGGTCTCACTCAGCAGGCTTAAACTACTTGCAAGGACATGGTCTGCCTGGCCTTATATTTTTCAGCTTACTATAATCACTATTATCTATCTATCTATCTATCTATCTATCTATCTATCTATCTATCTATCTATTTTATTGTTCACTCTACTGTGTGTGTAATAAACAGCCTCAATAATTTTCCTCGCTGAGTTAAATCAGGAGGTATATGCATGTTTTTATTTTATTTTATTTTATTTTATTTTATTTTATTTTATTTTATTTTATTTTATT
>JAOVVF010000010.1:12376319-12391652 GCA_028565595.1 Duopalatinus emarginatus | reverse complement strand
ATCAGGAGGTATATGCATGTTTTTATTTTATTTTATTTTATTTTATTTTATTTTATTTTATTTTATTTTATTTTATTGTTCACTCTACTGTGTGTGTAATAAACAGCCTCAATTAATTTCCTCCCTGACTTAAATCAGGGTGTATGTGCATGTTTTTATTTTATTTTATTTTATTTTATTTTTCAATCTACGGTGTGAGTAATAAACAGCCTCTTAAATCAGGGTGTCCATGCTTTTAGAGTTTTCACTGCTGACACAAAAAGAGCATGAGCCAAAGCCAGACAGCAGTTAGCATATTCGCTCTTGAGTAAGTCCTTTACACACAGTGGGTGTCTGCTTTCAGAATTCAGGTCCATATCAGTTAAAAATAACTAGGGTGAAATCCTTGTCTGTCCAGTTAAAAGAAGAGGAAAAGAGAGAGGGATATAAAGAGAGAGAGAGAGAGAGAGAGAGAGAGAGAGAGAGGTTGTGCTTCACTCTGATGACTCACCTCACAGCACAGAGCAAGAAAGAGCACTGCGACAGCATTGAAGTGTGACTTGTGTGCGTGCGTGTGTGTGTGTGTAATGTATATGATATTTTAGCATGTGGCACTTAGCATTGTGTTCTCTAGTGGTGCAGTGCACTCATGTGGAGAGGACATTCCTGGCATCTCCTTTATTTGGTGTAAAAAGCCATAAATCACACTGTTCCAGCTGGAGAAGATTCTTAAGGCTCAGGTCCAGCTTTCACCTCAGGGAATCAGCTTTGAGCCCTACAAATGATTTCTGATCTTTTTTTTCTCCACATGCAAAAACCAGAGGGAGCAGAGATGGGAAGGAGGGCATTTTGCGCTTGTCCTATTTTGCACACTGTGAATGATTTCTGCATGACATCAGGGAACCAGACAAAGCTTAAAATATGGTACAAATACTTCTACTACTACTACTAATAATAATAATAATATTTCATGACAGTGCCCCGAAAATCTTAGGATTTATACATAACATTATAATTAAGCAATTGCAAATACAATAGGCATGCAGTATATATGCTGAATAAAGACATTCACCTTCTCCATGCAGGGCTACACCAATCACACTGCATACAATACACTATACAGTGTGTCCTGCTCACAGCAGGAACAGAAATTATAGGAGGCTCTGTTAGCCTTGTGTAGCCATATGTGAGTTGTGACACACATTCATGCCTGTGTTTGTACCAGAAATACCAGTTACGAATCTGAATGTAAATTATTCATCATTTTGAGGATAACACTTTTATATATTTCTTTTTGTAGTTATTTAAATACAGCAAAGAAATTACCATACTTTGTAAAGATTATGTGCGTGTACATGTGTGTGTGTGTGTGTGTGTGTGTGTGAGTGTGTGCATATGTGTGTGTGTGTGTGTGTGTGTGTGTGTGTGTGTGTGTGTGTGTGTGTGTGAATACTGTAAAGAGCAGACCTGGTACTGCAGTAGAAAGCGTGTATGAATGAGACGATGCATTAGAGCCTCAGACTGCAGTAAGAATATTGCCTGTGACCTAGTGCTGTCTAAGCATTGTGATATATACACAGTCCCACTGTGCCATTGTTTCTGTGCCTGGGCTTCAGCAGCCCACCATCCTCTTACTAAACAAAGGACTTAATATGTTACTGTATGGTTAAGGACTATATAAAAAAATCTAAAGTGTTAAATTAATATTTTACAACTTTAATACTGATCAAGCACAGGTGAACACAAAGTAATTCATACATGTTGTCCATGTTGAATATTTAGATATTAGTTATGTACCTATTGGTGCAAATTCTATTTTCTATATTCACATCTATAAGAGTCTTCTAATGCAAACAGGAAAAAAAGTTTATAAATTTCCTAATTTATAAAAGATGAGGCTTTGCTAGCAGAGCAGCTGATTTTTATTTTTATATTCATTTAATTTTATTTTATTTTGCAATATGAATTATCACATAATAAACTTAAATACAGTTCAATTTAATACATTTCTATAGATTGGTGGACATTTTTGGTATAATAATGACACATAGCTTCAAGCCTTTGCTCAGTCACCTATAAAGTAATTACTCTACTGCCTCCAGTTATTATTGTATAATCTCATTTGTCGTGGACAGAAAGGTTTTTCTAATTCTCTCTTGATTGGATGAAGTAAAATACCAGACCATATGCCTGCAGACTGATATAGCTTGACGTCACAAGCCTAATTACGCTCACCCTTGAAATAGATTCAGCATGAACTATTTCTGTTTAATGTTCCCATCCAATACCTCCAGCTTTAGCTTGCAAGCCAGCGACTGACAATCTGCCTCTTATACAGAGAAAGATATAGCTAAATCCATTTATAACATATGATATCCAGTCATTAGAATGATTAAGCATTATTTTAAAAAATCAACTATCTTTGTGTAACTGATTCCACTCTGAATATTTTAAGCAGGAGAACAAAGGCAGCCACGAGTATAGGTAACAAAGAACCTGAAAGAAATGATTATGTCTACAGGCTGCACCTGATATGGTAGTCTATTATCATTAGAAAGGGTACTGCAACCTTTTAATAGTTTATAATAGTTTGCTCATTGAGTACCAAGTTTTGTTACCGAATGGCAATGAATTCTTAACCAGTCCAATCACCACGACAGTAATAAAATAAATTATACATTAGAATAACTAAAGCACAACACAGACTCTTAAGCCTCTCTTATTGGCTCGAAGATATGTCCTGTTCCAGTGGACAAAAAGTAGGCCTCCTACTATCAGTCAGTGGCATGGTGAGATATTTTAGATGTTACCAAATGGAGCGTCTGAGCTCTTGTCTCAATAGTCAGTGAGACATATATATCTCTATCGCATATGGCAACCTTTCCTGACTTTTTACTCTATTTTAAGTAAACTACTCTCTTTGAAAAGTCTTTTATTTGGCATCAGTCTGGCTCTCCCTTTTTGAGACATGCATCTTTTGCTCTCATATTTCAAGATAATCATAAATTAAAGGATCTGTTCCTTGGCCCTCTTTTTTATACTTGTTTTATACTTTTTTCTTTTTCTTAAACTGCTGTTGCTTTGTTCCGTTTTCATGTAGACATACTGTAAGTATTTTTACTGTGAGTAAAAATAAAATAAGTAGAATTACATAAAAGACACACCTACTGCAGGTTTTTAAAGGACATTAGTATTACATAAAGATCTTCTCATAGCTATCTCTTCTTGGATTGAAAGTTGTTTTGATTATAAAGATTGGTAGGTCTATATCAGTGAACCATATCAATAATCACAGACTGATAACTTTAACTTTCTTGGGCATGCATTCTGGGACCTTTTAACAAAGGCACACAGTGAAGCATGACTTATTTAAAATAAAATGACTGCAACTCCTATTGTCATATACAACGCATGGCTGTCATCAAACTCTGGGTATTTGTTGTTTTTGCCAATGTGATGGAAAGGGGCTATTTTAATAATGTTATCAGCATAAAAGTAAATCAAGAGATTAGAGGCCAAAAATCACCAAGGTGCTTGACTGTGGCCCTATGAAACTGAAGAGCTACTACATAATCAGAAAAGCTATTTCCAGTTACCTGTGGCCCTTGTGGAAATACTTGTCATAATTAAGTAAACTGAGGTTTATTGTAAGACCTGAGCCAGGTGGTTGCTGTTTCTATAACTGTTTTAGTCTGTCTGTATCAAAGGCAAAACTGTTATCAATTAATACAAGCAGCCCAATAAACCCAGCATGTCTCAGGTTTATTGCATGGATGTCTCAGGAATGTCTGGGCCACATGCCTTCCATTGATGCTATGGTGGTCACCAGACAATACCCTATCCCCAGATGTACATTGCCCAATTGTTTAATGCAGATGTAGTGATGACACTTAAGGGAGAATTCAGATATTGATCATGTGTGGCACATACTAGCAATATTTTATCATTTTACTGCTAGCATTAAAATCCTTCCAATATACAGAAGCAGAGGACATCATTCCTAGCAGTAGGATACCTTGGCCAGGAAATGGGGTAACTGTGCACCAACCTTGTTAATGTTGGATACATGCCAGATATATGCAAATTAACCCTATAAAATCTGCCCTGTCTGCCAGGGTTGCTCTTTGGGTCAGTAACCAGTGAAACCCTGCCTATGAGAGTACGGGATTTGGGCCAACAAAGCCGGAGTAGCTTTGTCTGTACAATACCTTTAAGCCACCAAAACCTGGTTCTAAATTTAATATCCATGAAGATCCTGCCTGCCAGTCACACACAATCAGGAAAGACAGTCATACTGTCAGACCTCTTGTAGCTATTTTAGTGCTTTATATTTAACCATGGCATAGGCTATAGTGCATAGTACACTAGGTAGCAAATACCTCAAATCACAGGCTCCGGAAAAACTGTTTAATTCATCAAAGTGGATCTGACCCAAGTTGTTTGTTCTCTCCTGAACAATAGTGTAATGTTCAAACAAAAGGTTACACTGTTCAGAAGTAGGACTGTGTCTTTTTATACAATTCTTTAAGAGGGTAGAACTGAAGCTACTTTGCAACCCTAATGTGTGCCAGATATTATTATGCTTGCTTATCAGATTCCGTCACGCTACCAAGCACAGTACCTGTCAACTTATGACAGCAGCCACAGCACTAATTCCCCTGCTGAAGCTACAGAATTCTCAGAAGTGGGTTATCAGGTTATGTCTGGACCCCAACGTAGAGGTGTGTCCTTGTCTTAGCAAGAGGGGCCAAAACACTTGCAGGGAGAAAGCGTTCCTAGTGAAAGGGGTATTGCTTAAAAGCAGTTCCCCCACCGGACAGAGGTAATTACAGGGTGGGGAGAAATGTGGTGACATTGGGGTATGTGGGCCTCTAGTGTAAGGGGAAAACACAGATAAGACTTCTAACATTAAAGAACATTAAGAAGCTGCCATCATCGCTAAACACAATGCCAAGAAGGACTGCCACATTCTGAATTATACTGTACTGCTATTTATACCACAAGATATAGTACAAGTTTTACAAACATTTAATTAGGTCATGCATTTGTGTAGCCTAGATTATACTCCAGTGAAAATATGAGGGCGATTGTTGGGGCATTCAATAACATTTATGAAACATATTTTTGTAACCTGTAAAAATCTATATCCATGTCTGTTCATTCAAGGATTGCACTAGGAAATGGTCTGGGATTTGTGCTATTAAATTTCTTTAAATTTCTATGTTTTTATTTGAGTATACATAGAAATCACAATATCTATAAAAAAAATCACAGCAGATTAATTGTCAAAACACAATTTTTGCTAATCTTTTGTGGTCAGTTATTTTTGTTGTCTGTTTAGACAATAAAAAATTAGTCTGTTTAGAGTTCTTACCGTCATGCAGAAGATGCTTCAGGTTCAAGTAGATAAAATGTTACCTCCAGATCAGTGCAATAACAAACCATTGAAGCACAATGCTGGTTTTGGTTTGGCAGTGGGTGATGTAGGGTATGAACAGTTGATGATGTCTAGAAGTTTACAGTTAGCAGTTTAATTTAATTTGAAGATTTTGCATTGTAACCTTGGGAAATACAGAAGAAGAAAAAAAAGTTAAAGAAAAAGCAAGGTAACATGTCTTAACATTGTTTTGGACCACAGCTTTAATCACTCTTTGCATAAATTTTACATGCATCTGCTGAAACCATACTAGAGGGATTGAACACCATGCTTGCGACTGATATTCCCTCAGCTGCTGTTTTGATGATGTGTGTCTTACATAGCAGCCCAAAATCTTCCATAGGTGTTTGGTTGGGTTAAGGTCATAGCAAATGATATGCATACACTATGTACATCACTCCCTATTCAGTTTGTCCTTGTTACAATGGATGGGAACATTGTCATATAATAACCTACTACAATTAAGCTCTCACTTTTTTTCAAACAGTTTACACTGTCCAATCTGGATAACATTATTATATCAGCTGCTATGCAGTGTACAAAATATACCAAATTGCACATAACTGCACCTTAAAGCTCCCACTACTACCTAAACTAAGTGGGTTAACTGCACTGACCACCCCACCCTTTCCATAGGTTATTGTAAACTGTCTTGCATCACTGCACCACGCTATTGCACACATGGACCTTATGTTGTATAGTGCATTGTGTAGATTTGTTGCACTTTGTTTCACATCCTATCGCACATGTGCACTTGATCTTTTACTGTGCAGATGTGTCGTTCGATGGAGGAACGCTGTTTCGTTGCATTTTACACCACTGTATATGGTTAAAATTACAATAAAATCCACTTGACTTGACATGACTTGACTTGACAATCATGATAGAAATGTCTCATCACATGTCAGATCAGTCATCAGTTTGAAGAACTTTTTTCCTTTAAGAGGACCAGGCGGCTCAAACCAATACCAACAATAGGAGATGTAGTTGTATTTGTCCTCTTTAGGCTATGTTCTGTCGTGCTGTACTTATATCAAACGTGTGCTGACTACAGTCAAAGTTTCTTTGTCCCAGTACAGGGGAAGGTAGTACCTTAAGTACCTTACAGATCTTCCCTATAGGACAGATATAAACCTGGGAAAATGGAATATGCCTTGAAGCATTAGTCCAGAGATGTAGACACACATGCTTTAGAGACAAGGTAGTGCTGTTTTTATTCACTAGCACCCCCCACCACCACCACGACCACCACCACCACCACCTCATGTCCCTTCACTGCACACACACACACACACACACACACACACACACACAGATTGAGCGAGAGAGAGAGAGAGAGAGAGAGAGAGAGAGAGAGAGAGAGAAACTGGATCGTAGACGGACGCTTGGACGCTGCGGAGAAAAGCAGGCTCGTGTGTGAGGAGGAAGAGGAGGAGGAGGAAGAGGAGGAGGAGGAGGAGAGCAGACTGTGCATTTCCGGGCTAATACCGAGCGCAGTGGCGGTGTGTGTGTACGCGTAGGGGTACTGAGAGAGAGGGAGAGAGAGAGAGAGAGAGAGAGAGAGAGATTCGGTGGAGAGTCTGATGGCTCCTCTCGCTCGCCTTCTCCTCGGGGAGTGTTTGTCCTGTCAGTTCAGTCGCGCTCGAAATGGCGCTGTGATGATGGTGATGATGATGATGATGAAGATAAAGATGATGCTGAACATGGAAGACGCGCCAGGAGCGGGACGCCAGCAGTGAATAGGAAGGAGAGCGCAGATCTAGCGGTACCTGTCCTGTGCTTTTGTGATTTTTTTTTTTTTTTCGGATTTTTTTTTTTTTCCTTTCGCAAAGCAGCGAGCAATATACCATGGTGAACTATCAGAAATACATAACTGTTATGCAGCTGGCCTTAGGTGTGACAGCCACCAACCGAGACCGTAGTCTGCCGCCGAGAAAGCATATGTGGTGAGTATGAGGCTCAGTGCGGGTGGCCATGCACCCTATAGGTTGGTGGGTAGGGAAAAAAAAAGCAAGGATAAGGAGGGAGGGATGGAGCCTTAAGGCAGGATTCGTCTTTCAGTGGTGAACACAAATATATGGCCACTTTCACTGGGTTGTAATCAGTACACAGACCCAGACAGGTACAGTTTCTAAAACGTGTGTTTTGTCAGTGTGTGTGTGTGGGTCTAAGCGACCATACAACACAATCCAGTGTTGAGTTAACATCTGGTGTTTAGTCCATCCGGACCGGTGTAAAGGAAATTCAACACTCATGGTAATGCTTCTGTACTCTCATGTTGCTTATGTAGCTGGTCCTGATGCTGCATCACATTAATCACACTGGACCTGTTATTGTCTTCATATGATGTCATGCTGTTACCTTTTTTGTGCATGCTTCTTCTTGTGACTTTTCTCTCTTACTCACCTGTCTTTTTCTCACTTTATTCATGATCCACTGTTCTGTGACCAGAGACCATCAATCAACCCATTTCATTCGACTTGCTATGTGGATTCCCTCAGATGCTCCAAATAAACAGCCGATTACATCAATGTGTGCTTTTTGTGTTATTTCATCATCACCATGAAGTGTTTCCGACCTGAATCATTTTCATTAAAAACACTTCCCATCGTTATACAATCATCTATCTCATCTATCTATTTGTTACCATAACACATTTGTCTGTGTCTCAAACTATCTGTCTCTTTTAAAATTAATTTGCTTAGCTTTAGCATTTGTGCACCTTATTTTTCATTAGGGCTCTTTGTTAAATATAAATGGCCTGGGACCTCTATCTCTCTGTGTGTGTAGGAAGATAATCCAGGCAGGATTACACTTGGGCTTAAAAAGATAACAGGGTTGTTAATTAATAGCCAGGACTGGCCACCAAGATTTCTATAGGCTCTCCTTCAAAATGGATGACATTTACTAGAAAGGACATTTACTAGAAATGGATGTGTTTACAGGAAAGTAGTAGGACTGTCATCTTCCACATACACTTAAGGAACATTCAATATTTTACAGCATAGTAAGTGAAATAGTAACTTAAATCTTTGACTTACTTGTTAAATTATTATTATTATTATTATTATTATTATTATTATCTCCAAAAGATGTATGTTTTCCATGCGACATATTGATGTCACAAATGTACACTATTCATAACTAAAACCTCTTAATCTCTATCCTAATTATCGTGCTATAAATGTCCTGTTCTTTACACTAGATGAGTTTTAACCTACAACCAGAAGTATATATTGGATTAGAAACAAAGCTTACATAACACACCATGAACCTAATAGTGAAATATCGATTAGATAATGAGAAATTCCTTCGTTTGCAGTTGCAATTTAAAATTCTTCTCAGAAGGTGTGTGACCTTCCAGCATCCAGTTTTCACCTTCATGCAGAAGATGCTTCAGGTTCAAGAAGATAAAATGTTACTTCCAGATCAGTACAATTACAAACCATTGAAGCATAATGCTGATTTGGGTTCGGTAGTGGGTGATGTAGCGTAGGGTGACTTAGTGTAGGGTAGGAATTAACAAAGCTCATGCCTAATAGAAACAAAAGAAATGATTAAGGCACCGAACTCTTCGGGAAAATTATAAACAATATAGATTGCGTGACTTCTTATAATGAACGTTCTTATAATTATATTATGTAATTATAATTATTTGGTGGCTAGTGGAAACAGCCCAAATGTTTGAAAAGCAACAAACGGCAAAGAATATTGTCTTCTAGCAGTCGCTGAACATTAACTAGATCAGCCGAGGATGCTAACATGACAAATACCAAATGATAAAAAAAACTGCCAAATTACAATTGATGATGAAGCACATAAAGCCAGCAGAGAAATCTTTCTGAGAAGATGTTCAGATGTAGGTACTTTATATGTTCAGTAATTATTCATAGGTTGCGAAACATGAAGCTGTTACAGAAAATTCATCAGCTCACTTGTCCTAGGAGAGTTGTAACCATTATTAAAAACATACTGAACAAAACCAAGGTATTGTACCTAAACTGAAGAACAGCCACAATGGCTGGAGTTTAAATTGACACTGTTTAAGTGGGGTTGTTACCAGACATTCTAGGCACTTCATTTTAGCTCATCTGTGCTAATAAATGCCTATGAGCAATTTCAGCATAGTTAATTTTAAATCTCCACCAGAGAGCACTTAATTTCTCCACTTTGAGTTGCTACATTCGGTTTGTTCCTAGGTGAGCCTCCCTGCCTGGGCTTTTATACCAGAGGACCTCAGAACGTCCAACCTGGAAAAGAGGTAAAGGATATCCACACAGGAGGAGTCTCCTGATGAAGGAAGTGAAGGATATAAGCAAGAGATCATTAATGAATTCACAGGGTAGCCATATAAATACAGAGGGATTAATCTTAGAATATCAGCACAAGGGGGATATTATATGTAGCATCATTTCCTTGTTTAGTGACAAAGTTAGTGAAAATGTGGACTTATTGTCTGAAAGCTAAGTTGGAGCTATGTTGTGTCTGGTTAAAATGTGTTGTCCATTTCTGTCCGGTTTGTTCTGGATCAGTGCATTTAGTGAAAACGGCTTTTTGAAAGCCTTAGAACTGTCAGAATGAAGTACATCCCTGAGACATAATAACACAGCAGATGTTCCTCGTCCCCACAGTCCTTAAACTATCCCAGAGATTAGCTGGAACTTGGTGTAAAGCATTGACATCTTTTTTTTTAGAATTTACACACTCTTTTATGAATGTGTGTCTGTGCTTTTGTGTTTATTTGTGCGACTGCGTATTTACATGTTTTTGTGTGATCACATACATAACCAAAGCGATATGTCATATTTCTCCATTAAGGTACATCTTTTCATAAATAATTATAAAAATAATGATGCAGTGTAAAATGCCAGTACTTATCCTGTCAGATTTGTATGTAATCAATCAAAACATTGACACCTTTTCATCTTTCACACTTAATCATCCACTATTTTCATTCGAAACTACTGTATACTTCATTAAGCTCTGAGTAATTAACCTCCAGTCAGCTGTAGGTGAACAGAATACTAACAGACCTGCCTTCCTGTGCAGCGCTTGTAAGGAGACCATACACATGATTGCACTGCTTCACAACGTCCTCCTCTCAACCAGATTTACCCTCTGGGCTGTACTGATATGTCTCTGTAGCTAGAGTTACGGTAATTCTTGTGATTGTTCCAATAGACATAGTGCTGATGGCAGTGTGTGCATGAAAGAGTGATGATCAGCCTCCTCGGTGGCTATACAGGATGTATTGACTTGCTCTTTAAGCAGCACCCGTTATTGCTTTGGCTAATTATACCTGATGGCTGTGTGAGGCATATAAGAAGAGGTTGCATGACTGTGTGTATGATCTACTACATTTCCTCACTGACTGCCTCTCGGCTTTTGTTTGTGCTTTAATTACATTAGGCGTTTGCTTACCGTTGAATAAACAGATATAGCACTGTCCTGATTGCAGTATGTCTGCTAGGATAAGCCTGGAGAACACATTTTCTATATGACATTATTAATGTCACCACATCATTTTAAATGTAACATGGCCTGCTATTCCATGATTCCCCACTAGTCTTTTCCCATAGGCTTTTAGCTCATATGCTTGATAAAGGTGAACTGAAGGTCACTCTGTTCTACGTTTCCTTAGCCTCATTTCACCTTCTCCTTCTTTGGTCGTTCTTAAGTTCTTACTATTTCACACCCCAGATTACAGTATAGCTGAGGCTTTTAAAATGCACTTACATTTCATTTTTCATTTTCTGCTTGGAAATCTGACATCCCAGAGGATTACTTAATCTGACATTTAAAATGTATTCCCTTTGCCAGTATACTTAAACAGATTTGTGTTTTAGGGTCATAAAAGACACTCAAGGCGCTAAAATGCCAATGTATTATATAATGATGATCACCATCATAGAGTTAATATAATATAAAAATAGATTTTTATTTAGCCTTGCACATCTGACTTATTTCTAGGAATGATCGAATTAAGCATATCTTTATTAGAGTCTTTATTAGAATTGCATTCACACCTTCAGTATGTATGGGTTTCACTGCATGGATAGGCTAAACACACAGGTCAAACACCTCTGTGTGTGAGTGGTTCACTAAATAAACATCAGCCCCCTATTAATGACAGTGTATTATCTTAAACAGTAATATTCAGTACTGCAACTGCAACTACACTGTTAACTAATAGGAGATATGTGTAGTTGTACAGGTCCTGGGAGATTAAGCATGTTAAAAGACCAAGGTATGTTTTGTTAGACCCTACAAGTACTATGTATAAGATTTAATGCTTTTTTGTATTGTTCTTGATAAACTCTTAGGGTCTTTTGCTCTATGTGAGTTCTCACTATGATTTTTCACTGGTACCACTGTTTGTGTAAAACTAACCACTGTCTACAGAATCATAATCTATTATTTCTGTACCCAGTAGGTCATCCTTATTTCTAAGGAATTGCTAGTTTCTAATTAAGCCTACAGAGTCTAGATTTCTGTGGGGGTGGTGGTGAGGGTTTAGGGCTGAAACAGCAATTTGGACCTATGTGGCATTGCTTATGAGATGCTTTGAAGTCCAAAAAGACCAGATGTGACATGAATTATTGATGACTAGAACTTAGTAAACAATTTAAAATGACAGTGTGATATTAATGTGACAGGGAAATTGTGTTACTGTCTCCTTTTGGTTCTGTATCTTTGAACAGCCAATGCCGCAGGTTTGTTTGATTTTCCTGGGGGCGTCTGAGGCACGATATGTAAACTGACATCCCCTGGGATGCTGTTATGTAATTTTATCTTGCCAGTGGTGCTTACACTATTTCTGATATAATGGCTGTTTGTTATTAATGTGGACAATGTATTGCGTGTGAATGTTCTGCAGTTTAAAAGTAACATAAATATATCCCCAGGGTTTAGCTTCCTTGAAATTGTAGGTCCTTGTACATATTATGTATTAATATATGTATATTTTTGTGCATGGTGGATTTTTTATTTTTTTTTGCAGGAGTATATGAAGGACATAGAATTTCATTGTTGATCATTGTTTGACCTTGTCCCCATTCATCTTTTTGTGTTCTTAAATAAAAATATAATTATAAACATAAAAAATGTGGCCTTTTCCTAACATTGCTTAACATGTACATAACATTAATTAGCTGCATTAATAATTATGTCAATGGAAGTCCTCTTAAACATAGCAAGACAAAACTGGGGGTGGGGGTGTTATGATTATAGAGTATATCGCAATGTATGTTCTAGCTGAACATATATGGAGCACAAATATATATTTGTATATATATGTATACAGATAACTGAAACATATCAGTAGTTTGCATGATATATACGTGATATAAATCCTTTTAAACATTTTATTTGATTATTAAGACATTTTACCCACACTGCCATGATATAGTAGAACAGCATACTTCATATAAAATGTATTTATTTGCTGTATATGTAACATGCACTGGTTTTATGTAAATTCTTAAGTTACAATTATAGTTTTTACTATGTGGAACTTAATATGTTTCATTAAAAATAAAATGTGAAATGATTAAGCACATGCTGATTTTTCTAAGCAAACACATTTGTTTCAAACAGTACTAGAATGTCTTCTGTAACAATATGTTTTCTTCTGAATTCTCAAGTCTTTCTTTCTTTTCCTTCCAGGATTTTCCCCAAACACGAGAAAGATAAATACGGGCCAGCTGTGTAAGTTTGCTTTTTTTCTTCACCCTTGCTTCTTTGACTGGATTGTAAATAAAAGCATTCTTAAATTACTCAATTAATGGGCTTGCTTCTCTTGTTTTTCTAGATACTACCCTAGGATCCACGGATTCATCGCCACCCCAGATTCAATCTCTCTAGTGGGTGACTCAGAAGGTTCAGCGCAGGGCAAACCATCGCTGCGTAGAATCAAAGGCCGAATCCACCGCAGCAAGAGCCTGGACAGTATCGACCTACTGGACTCCAATGTGAGTTAAAGACTGCACTGAGAGCAATAATTTGTGTGTGTGTGTGTGTGTGTGTGGGTGTATGTGCGTAAGCATGCATCGGTGCACGTGTGTGTGTGTGGGGGGGGGGTAATGTGTGTGTTCAGTAATAGAATTAAGCTTTAGTGGATATGACTATCAAAGTGCAAGACATATTCACCACACTTGTTATATACAGAATCACAAAACATGAACATAAATATGTAATGACATGCAATTTGTATTAATTAATTACAAACAATGGCTTAACATTTACATTTACAGATAACATTTTTTATGATTCAACTGATATAAAAAAGTTACAAAGGTTCCGGTTATAGATGAAGAAAGCATTTGTACCTTGATTTACAATTTAGTTTGTTTAAGCTTAATTTGTTTCCCACCCTGACTCACATCATCCTCATGACTTTTTGATGAGTTCATGCCCTTTTAAAAACTATGCTTAAAGCTCAAACAATCAATCAATTATGTATGCATGATTCAGCCAGTGTGTGGTATTTGTATAGACAATTCAAATGCTTCATAGATTATTTATGCCATCTTGTTTAACATTAAGTCTACCTGATCATGCTGTGGCTCATCAGATTGTACTCCAATCAGGTGCGTCATGGTTGTACACAAATCACTGTTCTCTCCTTGGGTGTTTTGTGGAAGCTCTACGGCATCATAATCAGGGACGTTATTAAAAAGGCTATGAGTCAACCCTCTCTCATTTGGGCTACGTGGAATTTAAGTCTGTTCCAGGTGCACGAGATTCTCTATGCATGACCACACTGCCTCGTCCCATGTTTGTGGTCCCCATGTTTGTGGAGTTGGATTAGACATAGTACTAATGCCTGCTCTCAGTTTACAGATGCCAGTGTGAATGTGGTATATCTACACCAGATAATACCATGTAACCCTGTTTGATACCTCTGGGAGTTACACTGTGTGTTTAGGTATCGTCTGTGTGTTGCCATAACTGCCTGTGTTGTCATGGTACCCTCTCATTTCAGGCTTACATAATGATAGACTGCGAAAGCCTGCTGTGGTCTGGTACCTTTCTTGGTTGCGAGATCTGAGGGTTAGCTAGTTTTAAACCACTTTAAAAGAAAATATACATTTACTGACAATTATGTAAATTGGTTAAAATTGTCAGGCTGACACATGCCACACTTTACAATTAATTACATTTATTTATATTTAGAAATGTAGACATGTAGAAATGTATTGTTATATAATTTTTCTTATGCTTTTATAGTTAATATATACTGTATATTACTGCAAAGATCTACATGACATGTAAAGGAATTCTGGAAAAGAAATAGAGTTGGTTAGTTTTTTTTATTGAGTGCGACCATCGTTCTTCAAATTTGCATTGATTTTAATTTGTACACAATACTCCTTTCTAATTTTTTATTTTTTCACAGTTGTGTGTACATTTATACAAAGGAATACACTAATTTAACAATATACCAATAATTTTACAATTATATTCCTATGAAGTATTAGTACACAGTATGAAACAAAGTCAGCTGTCCTCTAGGTCTACATGTCTATTACATAAATTTGATTCACGGATTTATAATGAAATGTACCTTTTAAAGCGAAAATGGTTTAAAACATTATCCTTTATCTAGTCAACTGCTATGAGTCTGTGAGCTAATTAAAATGTTTTGATGGTTATGTGCTGTTAAATCTTTTACTGGTGTTATACAGAGAAACGGGTCATCTTGTATAGTCTAATGGCAGGCTCAATTTAATACCAGGATTTACCATTAAACTGATGCTGGGGTTAAGCATTGTTAACTCTACCCACAACACCTGCTTGCCCTAAAGAGGTCAGTGCACAGGTGTCCTCTCTTTAGTGCTCATTAAAACCTGATTCTAAGTCCATGTTTAACAGCATGTTCAAAACATCCTAATGAAATGAGGGTATACCACAGACTG
>JAOVVF010000010.1:12348761-12360181 GCA_028565595.1 Duopalatinus emarginatus | reverse complement strand
GGGGAGCAGTTAGGGGAGTTAGGTGCCTTGCTCAAGGGCACCTCAGTCGTGTCTTGCTCTGGGTGGGGATCGAACCCACGACCTTCCGGTCACGAGACCGGTTCCCTAACCACTAGGCCACAGTTGCCCCCATATACCTGCATATACCTGTATAATGCACATACACATATGTCCATGTATACACTGGCATAAAGAGGCACCAACATCACTATTTAACCAACTTCATACCCAGATTGTATTAAATATCTAGCTAGCTTTTAAACCTATTTTAGGTGATGCAGCTTGCAGTTGTTTTCTAAATAACTGTTGGATATTTGTGGCTTTTGCTAAACACTTGAGAGGAGTAGTTTTAACCACACAGCATGTAGAAAAGTGGAGGATCTCCTCCTGCTATCAAGCACGGTATTATTTTACATGGGCGTGTTTCTGTTTCGGTTGAAACCCTGGTTGAAGCACACAGGAAAGCTGAAAGTCTGTGACCCATCCTTCCTCTCCGTCATCTATCATGTGTCATTCACTGTAGACTGTATAGCAGTTTCTATTTATTTTACTCACCCAATAGCCTATATATATTAATAACACTCCTGACTCATACATGCCCAAGTGACTCATAGAGTTGGTTTCCAGGTATTATATTTGATCAGGATAATTGCAAGTTGTGAAACGTAACCTAATGTGCGTTAGTTGTTTTTTTTTTTTTTTTTTTTTTTTTTTTAAATTTATTGTTCATGTATGTGTTTATTCTTAGGTGTCCTGTGTACTCATTTTAACTGGAGCAGCCATGATACTTTATAAGAGTAATCCCTGTAATACTGCTGTCCAAAGTAGCAGGATTAAACAGCACAATTTTTTTCTGTCTGGAAAAAGTGTCTCACACTGTTGTGTATTTGCTCTGTATTTAGTTCTTTGGACTGTGCTGCTGTATTGTTATGCCTTGTGCTATGCCATTGTTATGCACCATTGTCATGAGGGAATTTCATTCCTATGCTTATTACCTATGTAGAGGAATGACAAGAAAAGCCACTTGACTTGAAATTTGACATTCCTAAATTTACTTAATTCATATTAAATTATCTGTAAAAAAAACGAATTTGCATTCTCAAATTTTAGGAAACTTTTTATTTGACATTAGAAACATGTAGTGTGTAAAACAAGGACACAAGAATTACTTGTTCAGATATGTTGATGTCTAAAATATAAATTCAGCCAAAGTGTGTTTGTGTTTGTGTGTGTTTGTGTGTGTTTGTGTGTGTGTGTGTGTGTGTGTGTGTGTGTGTGTGTGTGTGCAAATAATAATTGTATAAGCTAAACATAAACTGATAGGGCAAGTGAAAGCTCTAACTTGATACCCAGTCTTTAGGTTTTGTTTGCCCATAGATCTAACTGATAGGCTTGTAAGTAGCCAAGTTCATCCTATTGAATTGCAAGAATACAGACTTATCTGCTTTCTAGTACAGCCTCTTTTGTTTGCACCATCATCACTAGTCAGCAATAATTTGAGCTTTAATATATAGTCACTTATTTATTACAGTTTATTTGTAATGGCATTGAAAGTCTTGATAAAATTTGGTTTGTGCTACATTTACTTTGTAACTTGCAGTACATTTGCTCGTTCTTAGTGTGTAACAGTTGATGACATTGACCCACTCTATAACTCAATCCCCCATCAGACAAAACATATCTGTTCATGTCAACATAAAACAAACTGTGGGAACAGTACGTTCTGTATGCTAGTGTTGTAATATGCCATCAACCTTGGTTATTTTTGCCTGCATTCAGTGTTAGTTCTCTCAGAATAAGTATTCAACCATAGCTTTTCATAGCATGTGTTTAAGCTAATCTCCCCTTTATAGGGCAGGAGGATAGAAATGTTCCCCACTATGCATAATCTCCTGAAAAATGTGAGTATTGACGCAGTAAGCAGAGGAGGTGGGGGTAAGGCAAACGTTTAAAAAAAACGCTGTTCGTGTTTTACTAACCAGTCTGGAAAACATTCTCTCGTAATATCATCTGTAGTGTGTGTTTTTTTTTTTTTTTTTTTTTTTTATTGCTATGTAATTTACTCTGATGAATGAGTGATTTAGCAGCCATATATATTTTTTTTAACTATTGTAAATATTTGAATAATTTATGTCAGTTTTAGGTGCTTGTCTGAGAAACTTGGGCATGTGCTTGCACTTATACATAAATAAATTGTCCATCAGGAAAATAGTGTATCAGTATTAGGTTTGTATTTCCAAACCTTCATTTTAGCAGTCATTTCTTTCAGGCAGAATTTAACAAAATAATATTTTAAATGATTACCAGTTGATTTTGCTTTCAGTTTTTTTTTCTTTTTACTAGTTCAGCTGTTAGGATTTTATAAACCTTTGCACAGAGTGCTGCATTTTGACAGCCTGATCTCAAAGCATTGTATGATGCCTCGGCACAATTTCTGAGTGGAATGAAAATCCAATGAAATGGATGTGCTGAGACATGAGATCCCAAAATAGAGCCGTCATAGAGTGTTTTCAGTGATGCTGCTGCCGCTCTGGGCTCAGTGCCTCCAGTGAAGCAAGAACACATGCAGTGGTTTATAAAACACTTAACATGTTCTCTAGAGTCCATTTGAGAGAAAGACTGATGTGTTCTTGTTTTTTAAAGTAATGATTTAATTTAATAAAACAGAATTTGAGTTTAGTGATGGTTACTGAGATGTGAACTAGTGTTAACGTGTGTACGTTTGAGGAATTCTCTGTTGGATACAGTTATTATGGCGTTAATGTTGTTGAATGTGGCTGTGAAATTAATGATTTTTCCTGTCCTGTCAGCAGTGTGAAATTTTATTCATGTAGCGTATTATATTGTAACGTCCCGCCAAGGTGTGCTGAATGCAGGGAAATGTGATACTTGATGTTGCTGTAAAAAAAAGGCAACATGCAAAACACAAACCTTCAAAACACAAAGGTATGCAAATGTCTCAGGGTTTGCACGCGCCCCGTTATCTGAGGTACAGCCATGACTAAAACCTATTGCTTGCATAATGACAGTGATATTCAGGTGTTACTGTTTGTGTTTTAAGTTATTGACATGAGTAGTGCAGGTGTTAATTTTCTTATACAATATCATGTTTTTATATATTAGGTGCATAGCTTTTTTTTTTTATATAGCTAGCTAGCTAGGTGACTATGTAAAACAAATAAGAACCTGTGGACTGGAACTGTGGGTGATCTGCAAGCTTCAGGTAGAGCCATCACCTTTGTACTACTCTTCATGATGGACCTACCTCCATTTCTGCAAGTATATAAATGATTTAATTGTCTATACAAGTGCAATATATATATATACTATATAGTTTTTCAGAATGGCAAGTAATAGAAGGAGGTCATTGTCACTGAGTCTGTGTGCAACATATACATAATGACATTAAATGTTTTTATGTTCTGTGTTCTCCTGACAGTACAAAGTCATTCTAACCCTATACAAAATCTCTGTCCTGCACAACGAAATGCCCCTCAAATACCTTGAAACCACCAGAATATTAAAATATTCCATGATATTTGGTGGTAAGCACTTGCGCCAAGTCATGATAATCCAGTTACATAGTGACACTTCCTTCCTGTTTGACCATATAGAGTTAAATGAATGCTGTTGTTATTCAGAAGAGGTAAAACCACATACCAATCATGCTTTTACACACTCCTCCTCGTTTCATTCACTCCCATTTGTACTCTGACATCAGCCTTTCCATGAAAGCCAAGAGGAGGGAGTTGCGCTGACTATACTAGAATGAAATGCAGGTTGCATATAAACTAGCTACACCCAAGGCGCGTTCCTCTTCCCATTTGCATGAACACCCTGAGCTGAAGACATTCTAGGGGTCATAGGTCAGTAGTGACACGTGGCGCTAATGGAGACTATATTTCCTCCTGGCTGGTGTAGTATTACTTGCCTGGTTGTCAGCAGGAGATGGGTCTTATGGTGTAAACACATGGTTTTATCTTACAGATGGTGCACATGGCTCTACACCCGGCCTTGTCTCAGTCTTTTGACTGTAGAACTACAAGTTATGCCAAGTTTGAGGGAAAACTCCCATTTTGCCAAAATGTGACCAAGTTTAGTAGAAAAAACCAGTACCAGTGGAACGAATGAATCCTCTTTTGCAAAGCTCTTCGCTTTTTTTGTTTCCTTATAACACAATTTAAATGTCCCAGGTTATATTTACTAGTAAGAAATGTTTCTTCTTTTCATTTTGATGTAACTAAGTATAGGGATGGACCAAAACTGAGTGCCCTAAATCTGGTGGAAATGGTTCTGAGGCTTCAATAAACTAAAAACATTTATTGTGACACAGAATGGATGTGCAACAAAATATAAAACAATGGATAAGAATGATGCTGCTATTATTTTTTCGGATTTGGTTTCAGTAACCGCCAGGGTCACAGTGATCCTACTTAGCATCCTGGTCAGGAATGCAGTGGATCTACGTCTTTACATCTTCATGGGTATATACTATTTTAAATTCCAATTATTTTTTTATTCACCGTTGGTGCTCATAGTTTATATGTATATAGGCTATAGTGTGCTGGTTTTGGAACCCCTTTATAGTAGCACACAGGCCTGTTCCAAACCACACTGTCAATGCACACATTTTATGTAGTTTATGCGGAGTGTATTTTAACCTTATCAAACCCTGCACTTGGTGCTGTCTTTATTTTCATGAATATTAAAATATGACCAACCTTGACTTTGGGTGTTGTCATCATTGCAGACTAACCAACTGGTTCCCTCTTGTGTCCTTTATTTAGTAAACAAGTGCCAGAGCCATGCTCCATGCCACAGGCTTGCATTTTAATGCAATAAAGGCTTTAGTCCTGTTTTTATTCATTTGTTCAGCCTTAATTCTACATCAGGCCTATGGAAATCAGTTTGTTAAATAACTGATTAGGCAGTAAATAGTAATTGGTTGGTCGAATACTTGACTGGCTAAGGCATTATGATTTACTGAATGATAATCAGGGCTTAAGAATGGTCCTGTGAGTAAAATTTTGTGTCCTGACTTTAGTCCGTTTCGGCTTCTGTCTACAAAAGGAGAAACGGTTTTCCTACCTTGGTGTTATACCTCCTGTATACAGATTTGAACAGGAAATCTGAAGATCACATGTTCTCATTAATCTCTGCTATTGAATTGAGATCCCTGCTGCCTGTATGTCAGTGAAAATAACTTTAATACTCTTGTCAGCTTATGCATCACTGAGAGTAATGTGTGTATGTGTAGAGATGAGGGAGATTTTGCATGTAATTCCACTGAGCTCTGTGAAGTACACAGGTGACTGATGGAAAGATACCTTTTTTTTCCCCTCCGGGTTTTATTTCTTCTAATTTTAAGTCTCTTAACATCTCATTTAATTAACACTGATTTAATGTTTTGCTTGAGTAGCGTAATAATATTCCTAATAAAACGGTTAATTGTGATTGTGTTTAACAGGCAGCGTTTACCCCCATGTTCCCGGTGCATGAGTTAAGGGGCTGATTATCTATGTCCTTGAAGCTTCACTCAACAGGGTGTTTACACACCCTACAAAATAAATCACACACTTATCCATAATAGTCATTGGGGATCTAGTCAGCTCTGAACCTGCCTCAAAGCATTTTTTAGATTCTTTTATGGTTGTTGGCTCTTGTGTTGTGCAGTGTGTAAGGTTTTCCTAACACACTGGAACAAAAGCCTCACAGTTGTGCGTGTTTAGCTGGTTTCACCAGCAGTGGACGAGTACTGCTAAACCCAGTTCTAGCTATTGAGGCTGATTTTACACTGTGGTGAACTGGTCCTTCCTGTTCCACTGGATTTTTTTCCTCACAGGGTGATCACGGAGTCCATAAATTAGCATAGCTAGTGTATTATTAATGGTTAGCTAATAAATATTCCTTCTACAATTTTAGAGATTATGATAGTTATCATAACTTTCCTTATGCAGTTTACAAAAGCATTCAATACTGCATCATATTGCTGGATGTAAAATGTTTTTTCATCTTTCTCATTGAGTCAAGGTTAATGTATTGCATTACATTAACTGGTCTAAACTTAGCCATCGTCCTATCTAATGGCAAGACTTGATCAATAATGTGTCATGATTTCTAGAGTTGTGATCGACAGGGTTCAGAGTTCTTGTCGTCACTGGTGCCCTTAGTGACCTTCATGATATAAAATATGTTAATGTGGTTAGAGCCTCATCATGCCTGCGCCCCATCCTCTCCCATGTGAAACCGTAGCACTACACATTGCATATCTGGTCTTTAGGATAGCTTAGCATCAGCAGCTTTGGACTATTTATGGACATTCGATCTATAGAAGAGCAGCTTCACCAGAGCTTGACATATTTCCTCCATATTTCTTCCTAAAGGGATTGATACTTACTGTATCTGCCCTGAGCACAGGCTGACTCTGTTTCCTCCAGCACACGTTTGCAGATAAATGCAGAAATACAGGATGGTTTCTACTCGGCTGAGAATTGTTAGCATTCTTAAGCACGGTTGTTTGCTTTTTTTTATTTTTGGCTGGGGGCCATGTTCACATGTAGTCTGTGTCAGCAGAGTTTCACTATAGGGACAGCAAGAAAACAAAAACATGTATGGAATCTGTCACCACTCCCAGCCTGAGTACTGACACACATTCCATAATGACTAGGTGCCAGAAAGCTTGTAGACAAGCTGTGTGTGTGTGTGTGTGTGTGTTCATGTGTTTGTCCAGAGTAATACAGACCCTTTTCTGACACTTCAAACGAGAGATTGGCAATATGCGTGTTCCTGTATGA
This sequence comes from Duopalatinus emarginatus, assembly GCA_028565595.1. Classification (NCBI taxonomy): domain Eukaryota; kingdom Metazoa; phylum Chordata; class Actinopteri; order Siluriformes; family Pimelodidae; genus Duopalatinus; species Duopalatinus emarginatus. The sequence continues at coordinate 12,353,387 of JAOVVF010000010.1, read as the reverse complement.
TCCACAGTAGCTATCAGACTAATGATCCCAGCTGCTTTACCTGTATGTAAAATATCTAAAAGGACTCGTGCTGTTTGTGCATCTCTGCATGAGAGACCAAGCGAGATCGAAAGCCACCTTGGCGTGAGTTCTAAGGAAACCATGCACTGTTAGCCTCGCTATGCAGCATATTGAACTCGTACGCCAGTGGAGTTCCTAACCGGGTGTGATATGCAAATGTCGCTGCTTCTGAGTCAGTGATTTTGGCGCATTTTCCTGTGTGCTGTTGTCCTTTAATTTACATCAAGCAAGTTTTACTTGTACTTGGGGGCACCCGTAAAAATTCTCCTGCAGGCTGCAGATTTGAGCTTGTTTTAGTTGCAAGCAGAGAATTATTATTATGTTTATCTGCCCATGCAGCAGAATTATGTAATGAACTAGAACTGGAACGATCAGTGAACGGCTATGTATCATTATTGACCCATTTCTTAACCCAAACGTTTCTCTAACATATTCGATCCTGAGAGTTGATCCATGACATGAAACAAGTAAGGGTTGTGGCAGCCCTGTGTGAACCCCATTTCTGTATTTCCATCTAGCATTTCATCTAGGAACCCCCTCAGTCACAGGTCCCTGCAGTTTCTAGCTGTAACGATAAACGGAAATACAGACCCTTTAACCTTTGACTTAATTAATAAAAATGGCAGGCCTCATGCATGGCTGAAGAAACCCCATATTGTATTTGGATGGGCAGATAAAAAAAACATCATCAGTCTTTTTTTTTTTTTTTTTTTAACCGTACTCAGCAATAAGGCTCGCTTTCTGTTGCTGAAGCTGCCGCTCACGTTCATTATAAATGGTAATAAACCAGTGAAGACCAGGTTTTGTGCCTTGTGGTACATAAAAAGTGGCCTTTTGCCCTCGATAGCTATCAGCCGATCATGCTGAAAGGTGATTAGATGATGATCGCTATTGCTAAGCATTACAGAAATGCTGTCTTCTGTGGCGCTGCAAGGGTTAAGGCCAGTACAGCACTTTACACTGCAGATGGATCTGTGCTCCCACTGAACAGAGGAGCTCTACACTGTAGCAACTGCAGCTCCCCTCCCTCTGTGCAGGCTCTAGATCACTGCCAGGCCACTGGGATTGGTGTGTGTGTGTGCGTGGAGAGAAAGAGACTGAACGAGACAGAGGTGCAGATGGGAATAGATTGAAAAATGTATAGGCATGCCTGTGTTTTCAGCCAAGGAAAAGAGCGGAAGAATCAGTGAAGCTATTCTGAGGTGCAGTCAAATGTGGGATTAAATCTTTTTTTTTTTTTTTTTGGTCTTACTTTAAGACTCACTTCTCTGTTTGGAAGTGTCTTTGGTCTTCTACATTGTGCAGCACAGACAAGGATTTGTCCTCATGTTCTGTCTGTTACTTTGTCTGTCTGCTGGTCATTGATTGAACGGAGGAAGCTCGTGTCAGCGGACAGTTAAATCTGCACCATGAGTTCAGGAATGTGTGGACAGTGAGTGGGAGTTTGGAGGTAGAGATGATGCTGAGTCCTCTGTGGTGATGACACACTTACTGCTGTAAGTAGATAGCTGAGTAAAAACTGTTGCTCCCTACAGTCTTGTCATTCATATCAGCAGACATAATCAGTTTGGTTAGAATCCATTTAATGAGTGGTGTGTATTTACTGTATGTTTATGTAGACCTGTTATACAGCTTCCTCTGGACATCGAGCAGGATCGTAACACTTTGTCGTAATGCTGTCTTTTTTTATTATTATTATTATTATTATTATTATTATTATAGACTGCTAGTTTTTATTTTAGCATTAACATCCGTCTTTAGTGTTGCTTGTGCTGGTCTGCAGATGTGTGTGTATAGACATGTGTGCACTCCTTTTGTGCAGTCCTATATCCTTTGACCTCTACTGTCAGTTAGAATTTCTGGTACCATATGCTCCCTGGCTAGTGGACATTTACCAAACGTCAGCATGGTGACACCCATTTTTCCTGTCATCAATCACTGTACGCTTTTCAGGGTGGGAGTGAGAGAGAGAGAGAGAGAGAGAGAGGCGGACATACTTGCAGTACTGTACACAGTGTCTTAATGTGCAGTCGTTTGTACAGTATTCAGCAGGTCAGCTCTGTTTTTACTCCTCCTATTGTAGACATATTGATGCTGCTGTTTCTGTGTTATGATTGATCAACATATGTTGTTTAGTAGTAGAACATCTGACCATTGAAAGCTTGATTGAAGATGCCTCCTGGTGACATAGTTATTCGGTGTCTGAAGCCATTAATTCTCCTGAAGGCTGGCAGTAAAACCTCATTCTCCTGCTCGGCTCTGTTAAATCTAGGGCACTTGTTTATTCTCCTTTGTAAGTGTGTGGGTAAAATTTGACATTGTAGGCAGTGCAGGTAAAAGGACCTTATAAAGCAATAGATTGTGACTGTTAATGCAAGCAGTATAGGGAAACGCTGGCTTAGACCAATTAAACCTTCTTGGCTAAGTATAATTTTTTTTTTGTTACTTGTGCATCTACTTCAGTGTCCCAAGAGGCTCAGCATCCAAACCCACCAGCAGCAGTGAAAGTTATTTTTAGACCGACTCTCCTTCTGTCTCTTTTCACGCAGGGATAATGTTGAACAACACACATCTTTTCACAGCCGTTTGTAACTTGGCAATAACTAAACGGCTTTTGCAAAGATTTCACTCTCGTTTACATTTATTCATTTTTGTCCAATGCAGCTTGCGACTGAGATGAGTTACATTCTACGCATACAGCTGAGCAGTTAAGGATTAGGGGCCTGATGGCTAAGGGGATTATACTCACAGTCTTCATATCATTAGCTCAAAACTGCTGAATCTCACTACAGTGACTCATTCATAACAAAGATACTCCCACTCATGCACAAACACAAAGAAAGCCATCTATATGTCTCCCTGAAAAGCGCTGAAGTACATCTTTGGACCACCCTGAGTCATGCCTTGAGACGACTTTTTGACAGGCAGCCAAGATCCATACTCAAGTGCAATCATTAGCGTAATGACGGGGGATATACTGTGATAATTGAAGAGCATTTAATAAAAAAAAAAAAAGGCAGTCGTTTAAAGGTTGTATATGCTGTAAGGATGTGCTGACATTAAAATGCAGTAAAAATATAATTTTCTGGAAAATTATGAAAAACAGTCCAACGTATATGCATTCAAATGCTTTCTAGAAAACAAGTCCCATCCCTGTGAACAAACAGAGGGCACTGCTCTGCAGCAACAACCAGTTACTCAAGAAACAGGTGTCATGTAGTGTAGTAGGGACTGTTCAGCATTCTTCACTTAATTGCTCTCGCTAAACCACCTACTGTGTGTTGAAAAGCTCGATCATATATGACCTCCTCATATATGAAGCGTTACAGGCTGCACTGGCCGTGATAGTCTGTGATACAGCATACAGTTAGAATACAGACAAAATATGTTATATAACATGGCGAGAGGTGAGCAATTTCAGCCGTGTGCGCGCGTGTGTGTGTTGTTTTGAAGCCTGTATCTTTCATAAAGTTTTATTTCACTGCTTAATCTTCCCCACGGGAAGTCTAATACTCTTGCTACCACATTAGGCTTACCGCAGGGGAGAGGGGAAATGCTCTGTGGGACAGTACCAATCCCGGGCCTAGTGTGTAAAAACCAATCTAGGGTGCAGAGCATAGCTAAACATGTTGCAATAGGAAGACATGAGAAACCGTACACTTTAAACCCTCAGCTATATTATTTAGTTGGTGAGCCAAAGCTGAGTTTCTTCGGATTTGACAGGGATTTATAACATATCTGAATGTTATTAACTGTTGTTGAAATCAGACAAGCCCTTCAACACTCTGAGTGTTCAGGATATGTCAACATAGTGAATCAAATCCTGGCCGTAATGCTGTTTAATGGGCACTGTGTATTTTCATATGATTATCAGTAACTTCAAATTTAACAGGACATTGTGTGTTAAGCATTGACTCTTTACCATTACCATGCAGTGAAAACAGTGTTGTATTATTAGTAAAATACGGATACATAAAAACGTTAGTGACTAGTTAATGGCTGTAAACAAGACACTTTTAAGTAATTTTTATTTCCACCAGTCTTCGAATGGCTTTTCTTCTGTGAGCCTGCACCCACTACACCCTTACAATCACATGATTTTTAAATATTTTATTGCATGAAATAACTTTTTGATCACCTACCAGCCAGCAGATATTCTGGCTCTCACAGACCTGTTAGTTTTTCTTTAAGAAGCCTCTTATTCTCACCCATTACCTGTATAAAAGACACCTGTCCACACACTCAGTCAATCACACTCCAACCTTTCTACCATGGCCAAGACCAAAGAGCTGTCTAAAGACACCAGGGACAAAATTGTAGACCTGCACAAGGTTGGGATGGGCTACAGTACAATAGGCAAGCAGCTTGGTGAGAAGGCAACAACTGGTGCTTTTGGAAACGGGCCAAACCACGTTTCCCACGTGTTCCTTGTTTGAAGAAGTAAATTCACGAGAGTCAAATTTGTAGATAAAATATAGTAGTTTATTGAAAAAGTCTTCCTGAAGAAATCAGACCGTAGTCACTTTAAGCTGGGATCAAAGCCTGAACCAGGATGGATGCGCACCC
>JAOVVF010000010.1:12320618-12346195 GCA_028565595.1 Duopalatinus emarginatus | reverse complement strand
ATGGAAATAAAATAAAAATGATAAAATAATTCTTAAAATTGTAAATCTTAAAGCTTTCAGGTCTGCAGAAAAACAAAGTAAATTCAAATTAAATAAAAATAGGATTAACACAGAATAAAATCTCAAATCGACCTCAGTCTGTATAGACTCAAACATTTTTAAATTGTTGAAAAACACAAATAAATAAACAAAAATAGTCTCTATATAACCTCAGTATGAATTCAAGCAGCTTTCAAATGTAAACAAAAGAAAACAAACAAAACTAACATTCACCGAGTTGTGAATTAGTGGACCACTGGACCACTACTGCCTGCATTACACTCTTTTTTGGAATTTCTAACAGGAGGTTAGAATATAAATGGTCATCTGTATTTTATTGTTGAGACTAAGTGGGTTATTGGGAAAGTATGTGCTTTAAAAGGCAGTCATATACACTCACTAAGCTCTTTATTAGGAACACATCTACTCATTCATGCAATTTTCTACTCAGCAACAGTGCAATGCATATCCTGCAGATACAGGCCAGGAGTTTTGGATAATGTTCATTAACCCTCAGCATGGGGGTGGATGGGGATCTCTGTGAGTGTGCAGTAAAAAAAAAATCCAGTGAGTGGCAGTTCTGTGAAGACCTTGTGGATCAATGGAAAATGAGCAGAATGATTTAAGCTGACAGAAAAGCTACAGTAATTCAGATAACCACTCTGTGCAACTGGTGAACAGAAAAGCATCTCAGAAGCCACATGTCACACCTAGAGCCGTATGAGCTAAAAAAGCAGATAACCATGTCCAGTGTAACTTCTGTCAGCCAAAAAACAAAAAGCCCAGGCTGCAATGGGCACAGACTTAACACAACTGGATACCTGAAGACTAAAAAAACTTGGTCAGAATATGATGCCAAAACCATGTGATCAACATTGACCAGAGGGAATGTATGTTTCCTTTTTTCAACTGATCAAAACAAGGCCCCACTCAGTATTAGTATAGTGTTCCTGATAAAGTGGTCCTTGATGACACACGGTGGAGGACAGTTATTTCAGGTTCTGCATATCCGGAAAGAGATGCTCTGATATATGATCTGTTATTCATTGTGTCTTACATGAGCCACTTCTTTGTAAAAGGACATAAGGCTTCATCTCGGTGTCTGAATAAAGATGTTCAGAAGTTTGGGCGTGCCATAGATGTATACCAGAATTTAAATGTAGCTGGAGGTAAGATGGACCATAATACATACCAATATCCCATTACCTATAACTGACACACACCTACTTGTGCAGACTTCTGTTTAATACATAACAAAATGTTGCAGCTACAGTCAGGGAGCATCATGTTGCAATGTTGTAATCATTTAATCCAGTTCACATGCTTTCCACATGCACTGCTGGCATAACACCAAGCCTGATTTTTATCACGAAAGCCGAAAGAAATGCCAAAATCAACAACTGTTTTATTTATTTTATACATGAAATGCATTATGAGAGGAAAAATGAGAGGTACTGTAGTGGTTCCAGTGTGAATTAGCTGTAATCTAGATAAGTGCCATTTGCAGTTTGCAGTTTGATATAAGAAACTTAAACTACGAGCTAAAATGATGCTCTGTTGCTTGCATTTGTATTAGACCTATTAGATGCTATAGGATGGGTTTTGTTTTGTATCTGGTTCTTCTCAAGGGTTCCCCAAGTTGTCTCAGGGAGTTTTGCCTTTACCTTTATCATTATAAACAATAAATTTAAAATTGTTTAGATTTCTGAGAAGCTGCTTTGTGCAATGTTCATATTTAAAAGCTCTCTTTAAAAGAGATTAAACGAATATTTGATGTTTCTTTATAGAACTTCTTGTTATTAAAATAAATGATAAACTAAAATTTACTTTTAAAACATTTTTTTTTGTTTCAGGGTTTTTTTTGCCTTTGTATTCAACAGTCAGTAAACATGCTTGAAGGCCTTTTCGATATACTTCGTGTATAACACACACAAAAATAGAATTTGGGTCATTCTCTAGTCCAAAAATAGTTGCTCATACTTTATCACAGGCTTTAATCGTAGCACGATTCAGGTGGAGATATTGGTGAAATCATGTGAGGAGGTTGAGTTTGCCTTAGTTGCCTTCTCATGCAATACATTTCTCACACTTGTAGCTTTCCACATTTTGCCCACCTGCTGCTGCGTTAGGAATTTAATCCGAGTTTTGTTTTTAATTAATGATCCATTTCTAATGCTACATTATGCTTTAACAGTCTCCAGAATGAAGTTATTTGGCCAGTGCACTCACCTCATAGCAAACGGCAGCTGAATGAGAGTAGAGGACAGTGAGTAATTTAAGAGGAATGCTTTCTCAGCCACTTTGTTTTATAGGGAACATGAGATAGCAAAGTAGAGTAAAGCTTACTATAAGAATAAAGACTTCGGAGGTGCTTCAGAAGCTTTTGTTTGGGTGATTTGTATCATGACCGCAGTGCATGGCTGGGAGTTTAATGAGCATACTTGGCCCACCTCTGGGAGTGGAAAGGTTGGCATTCCTCTCTCCCCTGACAGATAGGGTGATACTTGCCAGTTGTGGGAGTCTGTTTAGCTCTTTTAGGGTAGCCAGCACTTAAAGATGCAGTGTGGTTGACCACCGCATTCACAGACGAAGCTTGTGTCAGCCTTTATCCTTCAGTATTCACAACAAGTGTAAGGATTTGCATTGCAATTTGCATTGAACCTATTAAGGCCTGTTTTCTTTTATCTATCTTACCTCATCGCCCACATCCACTGGAGGCTGTTAAATTACTGTAAAGCTGTACAGTCTTCTCCTGTTCTCCTGCCAGGGGTTTATTGGCGCTGTGTTGCAGAGATGGCAGAAAGAGACTGGCTAAGTGATTGTGTTTGGGTTAGAGGCAGCAGAGGAATGGACTGCAGTGTGGAATGTCTGCTTGGCAGAGCTGCCCATTGAATCCTCCTATCCCCACTAAAATAAAGGTCTGAAATCTCCTCCGTCAGAGAGACGAATGAGCCTTTTTCTGACAATGTTCTTGGTTAAAGCTCTGTAACAGACCTGCATGCTTTCGCATTGTTTATTTCAGCCACTGCTGTCCCATTGTCCTGAGGTATGGTGCAAACAGCAGTCGCCAGCTTCCCCCTTAGACCTCTAGCTTGTTTAAACAATGCCAGCGGAAGACGTTAAGGAAGTGTTTACTAAAGACTTCCTCTATGATTATCAGCTCATCCATGTGAATTTACAAGCAGACTGAAGATTACAAGGTTATTGCATGTTCACTTCAGCCCGTATTGTTCTCATTATTGCTTTATATTAATTATTAGCATTTGCTGAGATTATGTGGTTTACTTTGGCTAGCTGAAGTCTTACAAATGTAGGGTTTATTTGTGACCTTGAATACACTTGGGAAACAACTTTGAATCATGTGAAGATGAGATAACTGTTCATAGGTAGATGTGTGCATGCGTGTGTGCGTGTGTGTGGGACGTTGAACACCATTTTATATGTGAATATCCTGCCAGGTGCAGCCCTCAGGCCCAGCCAAATGCACACCAGCTCATTCTTTCTCACCTTGGAGGTCTCTTAGGGTGGTTTTGACAGGGTTAATGCATTATTGCCCTTTTTAGAGCATCTTATACTCAAGTCTTTTGTGCTTATCACACAGTGGAATTATCATTAAACCATTAAGGTTTGCTTAAACCTAATGATCTGTAATATAATGACACTAATATGGGCCTTTCAAAAAGGGTGCAAAAATAAATGAATAAATCACACTTGCATAAAACTCGCATACCTCATGTAAATTTAGTATCTTGAAATTCCATACTTTTTGATTTGTACTGATTTCATAGATAGTATATCTGACCTCTTTTTTGCCACATTATTCTTTCTTCCCATCGCTGTGCAGCACATCAAGGTCATGCAGGCTCTTGGGAAAATCATGCATTCATGCACCAGCTATTACGAGCCCAAGGAAAACACAAACACTAGTTTAAAAATATTTTGATGCTGTGCTACTACTGAGATTCAGCTGTATTTTAAGGAATGTAATCCCCCCTGGGTGTGCAGGATGTTAATTTGGATGTAAATCTCAGAACTTACGCTTTGCTTATCCTCTTTTTTCTTAATGCAGAGTGCAGCAATGGAGGAGACGGTAATATGGGAACAGCACACAGTAACTCTGCACAGGGTGAGTATTGGTGTTTTTCACTTTACTAGAGTTTGGATCTTTCCATATATAATTGAGTAGTGTGACTAGTTAAATAAATCGGTCAGGGTAATTATTTAACAGCATTAATATCTAATTGAGAGAATCTGCACTGGATAAATGTAAAGGTTCTGCAATTTGTTACTGGTGGCAGTATTTTCCTTTTGCTTCAGTCCCCTCTTGCATCACAAGGCCTCTCTGGATCTCTGTTATTCTGTGACCTTTCTGTATCTCTTGGATGCTCATTGGCTTTACTTTATCTTTATAGTGTCTTATTTTATCTCTCATTCTTTGTATCGTTCATTAATTCTGTCATCTTCAGGATGTCAGTAGTAAGGTGGGAAACGCCCGCTTGAACCCCAGACATACTTTTTATTCTTCTGTTCTCCACTGTCTGCAGCTTACATTCTTTTTTCCCCATATGTCAAAATGTCATGGAAGAAGAGAGCTAGTTTAAACATAGTTTAAGTAGCACTATTATTTACTACTTTTAAGCTGGTTATTAATCAGTTCTCCATTGTGTGTTCACTGGGGTAACCAACACTGTGATAACGGTAAATATGATTCAAAGTGCATCGATTATGAGTACAGAACAAATAAATTGGATAGGTTTGTCTCTATCCAACTTGTTTTCCTTTCTGCGTTTAACAATTTGGGTTTCTCTCTGCAGGCTCCAGGGTTTGGGTTTGGAATCGCCATCTCAGGTGGGAGGGACAACCCCCACTTCCAGAGTGGAGAGACGTCCATTGTCATCTCTGATGTTCTAAAAGGAGGGCCAGCAGAGGGCCTGTTGCAGTAAGACACACTGCACCTCCACTTCCTGTTTCCTGGCATATACCATCTGCATTTGTAATCATCTGAGTTCATGCACTACCAGTCAAACTGAATTGAAACATTTTATAGTCTTAAACACATTTTAACAAGGGGTATTGATGCTACTTTATAGGCTAAAGTATATAGTGATGCTATTGTCCATGTGTGGATAATAACATAAAAACTTTTTTTTTTTTTATATATTTTTTAAAAAATCGTTGCAGAGAGTATGTGAAATGTCATCAGAAGCACTGTTAATATGTTTGATTTGGCTTTTCTTTTCATTGCATAATTCCAGATATTACTTCATTGTGTAAATGGCTGAATCATTATTCTAATGTAGAAGATCCCTTTTATGAGCATGTGTCTAGACTTTTGACTATTATTTCTCAAATAACACACACTTGAGCCCAAGTATATATTAAGTCAACCATGACACTTACCTCAAGAAACGCATGCTTATGTCATACCATTTGTACACCACCTACTTGGTTACACACAGACAGACCACTGTTGAGGCAGCCTTGCAATGATTTAGGCTTTCAGTTTGTGCACTGGTGAAGTAGCAGCAAAAAGAGATTTTCCTGCTTGTTAGCTGCTTTAGTTTTGTAGCTTCAGTAAAAAACTGAAGTAAACTTAGGTAAAGTAAAAGGTAGAAAACATGTTTTGACTGAACTACTTTTGGGATAAAGTGAAAAGTTTGATGTTAAGAGTATAATTAAATTTTATGCTCCAATCCTGCTTGATGCGTTACACTTGGCATACACTACTCTTTTCTTTCTAGGCACATAAAATGATTAGGCATAAATGGTATATCACACCCATAGTAACTATAGGCATATAAACAGCAAAGAAATCCCATTAGTTAGTATATGACAGCTACACCTTAGAGATGGCAGTGATCCAGTATCCAGTAAATGCTGGATTGGATATCAGGCAAGGGGGAAAAAGACAGAATCTGATACAATACTTGCCTGAAATATCACAAACTTGCTTGTAGCACAGTGTAACATAAAACAACTTGAAGTAGGTCATGCAATAATAACAGAACACACCCAAGTTACCATCCCACAAATTGCTATCATCGCCACCCGGGACAAACTGTTTATGCTTTCAGGCTATCAATCTTCACTCATATCTGTATGTTTCTCTGGTGCAACAACACGTCCTATTGACTTTAGCCAAACAAAAGTTTTTATTGGGCTGATGCACCTCGTACTGTTACTATAGCAAGTGATACTCATTCCTTTTGGAAAATTACCATACAGTGAGGAAAAAGTATGTGTTTTTAATAAGGATGTTTTATTTTTTCGGATAAATTCACTTCAGTTAAGGTTTCTTTGTATCATATATTTCAGTGCAAAATAATATAAATGACTTTTTCCTTAACATTTTAAACCCATCTACACCAAGGGAGTGAATAATTTTGGAGCTGATTGTAAATCTCCCACTAGCACGATATGCAGTCACTTAATAGCTAGACATATCAAGAGCCAGACACAAATAATTTCTTGCAATGTGAAGACAAAACGTGCCTTATGACTGAAATATTGCTAAATACATACTGACCCTTTTATCAAGAACATGATGTGCTATGTCAGGCTTCAGTGGGCTGAATTCTCAGATTTTCACAAGGACCTAAAGTGCTTATGTAAGTTCTAAGTTATAGAAGTGTATAAGTTTTAAGTGTACAAATCAATAATGTTTTAATGTCTTGAGGAAGATCAGAATGCTAAGAATTGATTAGTTTTCCCTTTTTTACACTAGTATATTGCGGCTGTAATCAGTTGTTTTCATGCTGCCAAACATGGTTGTTCACTAGAGATTTATTTTCTTATTGTCTGGCATTAGACAGTGCTGTCAGTTACTCAATTCAGCATACATTTTGATAATGTTCTGTAATGTTTTCACAGGGAGAATGACAGAGTTGTGATGGTTAATTCCGTCTCCATGGATAATGTGGAGCATGCGTATGCGGTGCAGCAGCTACGGAAAAGTGGAAAGAATGCAAAAATAGTAAGTTTTAACTTGTGCACAAAAGCATAATATGGCAACATGACAATACTACTGATCATTTGCGCAAAATGGTATAATTAATTTGAACACTGAAATTAGATTTCATACATTGTTCCTCTCAGACCATTAGACGAAAGAGGAAGGTTCAGGTCCCATCTGGGCGTCATGGAGAGCGAGAAACAATGTCTGAGCATGATGAAGATGATGACAGCTATGAAGATGAGATCTATGAAGTGCGTAGTGGACGGAGCGGGTACGGTGGAGGTGGGGCCTCCGGCCGACGCAGCAGTAGAGGAGAGCGACAGAACACGAGACGGGAGCGGGACAGAGAGAGAAGCGCCTCAAGAGACAGGAGTCTGTCTCCACGCTCAGAACGGCACTCTGTCTCTTCCAACCTGGCTTCTCGTCCAGCCAAGGTTACACTAGTAAAGTCTCGCAAGAATGAAGGTTAGCATCACAATGTCAGGCTGGCCATTACAACTATTTGGATTGGGCTTCTAATTAAAGAATGAAGTATGTTATTAGAGACTAACAAAAAGGAACTGGCAGACAGACATGTGAATTTTGTGAAATAAGCATACTGACATGGCTTGCATGTTTCTGCTCTTCACTCTCATAAGCAGAATATGGCCTTCGCCTGGCCAGCCACATCTTCGTGAAGGATATCTCTCCCGAGAGCCTGGCTGCCAGGGACGGCAACATCCAGGAAGGCGACGTGGTGCTGAAGGTGAGCGAGCATCGCCACTAGAAATAAGCAGTGTGGTAAACACAATGGATTGCAAAAAAGCACAGTTGACTTGTGAGCCCTCTTTTTAGAACATATGTGACTACATTAGTAGTGTGGTTCAGATGAATTTACCATTCTGGGTGATGAAAAAAATTCTGAGAGGTTTTAGAAGTGCATATAGTTGATTGTTTTTTTTTTATTGCGTAGTAACTGCATGATTGTATAAGAGCGCCTATATTTATCGATTAACAGACTTTTTGTTTATAAATGCTTAAGAAACTCAAATGTGGGATTGTTTATTCTTAGTTCAGTACATGTTGTGTAATATTTGAAGTTTTCACATTCTGGCAGCTGAACTTTAATATCTGCTTAGACAGAGAAACAGAAAACTGAAATGTAGACTATCAAGGAGGAAGTTTTTTTTGTTGTTGTTTGTTTGTTTGTTTTTGTGTGTGTCCTGCATTCCATGACTGATCTGCAACAAATATGTCCTGGGTATGTCCGGAACAGTGCAGTGCGTTCAGTTTTGTGATTTCTTGCATTGGTTTTTAGTCTCCTTATTCGTTTGAGACCACTTTTCGAGTTGAGACTATTTGTGATCTATCCAGAGTAAGAAAATACTATTTTCCTGATTGGCTAGAAAACTTGGAATATATACAACCATAAGAGCTGTTATATAAAATACAACGTCTACATTAAAGTCAGCAGGGTAGTGGATTGCAAGTTGACATACTATACAAAAAGTGACAGTTTTTCCCTGCTCTGCCTTTTCAATCCTTTCATAAAATGACCTTGTACATGCCACAGTGTGCTTCACAATACAATTCAAGTAATTGATAATGATACTGAAATTCATTGCCGAGTTTGTCATCAAATTTGATAGATTTTTGTTCTGTCGAATTTGTTGCATATTATGATAACTGTGCATGCCACCTGCTTAATCAAAGATTGTGCTGTGTAAAAAGTCTCCTAACTATTTTGTAACCTCTCTTCTTATGGTGCAGATAAATGGCACAGTGACTGAGAACCTCTCCCTGATAGATGCTAAGAAGTTGATTGAAAGGTCAAAGGGCAAATTGAAGATGGTCGTGCAGAGAGACGAGAGAGCCACACTGCTCAACATCCCCGATCTGGATGACAGCATCCCCTCAGCCAATGCTTCCGATAGAGATGGTAAGTATTGCTGTATCTAGACTCATCTTGAAGATGAGTGTTTTATCTGAGGAGTTTTCTCTGTAGTAATATGCAGCGTTTTTTTCTGTGAAAGCTAATGTTTTGCGTTATGTCTTTTGTAACAGATATTTCAGATATTCACTCCGTAGCGTCTGATCACTCAAACCGATCCCATGACAAGAAGAAGAGCAGTCGCTCTCGCTCCCCAGACCGGCGCTCTGAGCCCTCAGACCATTCCAGACATTCCCCTCCACAAATCAGCAATGGCAGGTCTGTGCTCTCCCGCGCTTGCTCTCTCTCTCTAACTTTTCTGCTGCTTGTTTATTTAAAAAATGTTGTTATATGCTTTTTAATTTAATTATTATTTTATATCAGAGCCACACGATTCTTGGTGCACAAAATTCATCCAGTGTAAGTGATTCGAATGTAAATTTAAAGCATCCCAACAGACATGATCTAACATGATTTGACTCAAGCACTACCAACTCCTATAACTTTCTCTTTGTCATTATTTGTTGCATGGATGCTATTGTGTACTAGTCGTGTGTACTGATTAAACTGACCTACCCATTTCTTTTCATTGTAAATTTCTAGTAAAAAGATTCATCCCAGAGTTTGGTTTATCCAAATACAGTTCAGAAAGAAAGGATGTCATGATGGGCAGCTGTGAGAAGATTCATTTAGGAATATCTGTCCTCACATGCTCCTTAGTGGTTGCTTTTTGGTTCTGTTTTACCAGCTTGTTGTCAGAGAAGGAGGTGTGTTGTGGCAGTGTCTATCATCCTTCCTTCCCTTCTCTTCCTCCCGCTTCTGTTCCCAGCTTAGCTGACATGTCATGTGTGTATATCCTTTAGAAATCTGTTTAAGTTTTACATACATATACATAATAGTATGTTGACTATTTGATCACATTAGTCCTCACACATTTATACTTGTGCAACAATAATGCAACAATAATGTTGGGAGAAACTGGAAATGTAGTTTTTTCTGTGAAACAGAAGTGGAACAATCAGTCTCCAAACAAACTGACTACCAAAGTTCACATTATGCTGTAGTAGTGAGAAAAAGTTTATTGTACTTTAATCTGCTTTGTGTACTCTGAAGAAAAAACAGCTTTAGATACATGCATAGGCAAAATAAAACACAAATGTACAATTGGTTTTAATAGATACATACATACATACATACATACATAAAGTCGAAAAAAGACAATTAAAAAAAATAAAATAAGAAGTAGAATATACATTGAAATAATCACAATAAAAATAGAGCTAGAATATTCAATATAAAGTGAAAGTATTGAAAGTTATTATATATTGCCATGGTAATTATCTCTACATTAAGGGTAACAAAAGCATAACATAACAATAGACCAAACAGCATTTATTTGTTTGATTGCTTAAGCAGTTGGCATGTGAATGCTGCATTGCACTCAATATCTAGTGTAATGTCCTTTTTCCCTGAGCCACACTAATCACTGGGAAGAATATTCATCAGCATCATGAATTAAACAGGACCACATGTGAACTGCCTGCGTTAAGATAGGAAAAGAAAGTAAAGGAGAGACAGGGGTGGTTTTAAATTTTTTTTAAGTTTTTTTCCCCCCAGTCTATAAACACTTCTCTCCCTGTGCCCACTATGACAGTAAAGGTTACTGAATGGTCACACTCTGGTACTCTGTGGCCATACGCTGATTTTTCAAGGGCCATTTTCTCATTTAGCACTCAGGACCAGTGCACACACTGCACCTGGAGTGTCTCTCTTTCTCTCTTTCTCTCTCTTTCTCCTATCATCCCCCATCACTCCAATCAGATGGGCTGGTCTAAATATAGCAAAACACAGCTGTGACCTTCAAGACTACCTAACTGCTGTAGCCATGCATTGTCCTTGTCTTTCTCTCTCTCTCTCTCTCTCTTTCTCTCTCTCTTTCTCTCTCTTCCTTGCAGCAGTTTATTCAGTCTTTCACCGTAAACAGTGTTTTATTTAGTGTGTGCTTGGCTGGTAGTGAAGGAATGGCATGTGTTTTTATGTTGTCTGCCTTCCAGGCCTGAAGGCATGCATCAGTGCTAAAATATACTCGGTGGAGAATTCACACTTGCTGTTACGTTGCTGCACATTCACCACTACTTCAGGGTATAGACATGTGCTAGATGTATAGACTTGTATGTGTCTTTAAGGAGCTTGGTGTTTTTGATGTACAAAAAAAGTACTGTAGTTTACTGAAACTAAGCATCACTCTACCTCTTAACCCCAAACCTGATCTTCGTGTTTGCAGTCACAGGAGTCGTGATGAGGATCGCATCTCTAAGCCACTCCCCTTGCCTGCTAAAATGGTGGAGGAGACGCATAAAGCACTGGAACAGACTGGGACCAGAGAGGAGAAACAGCTCCCCCCTCTGCCAGGTCAGAGTTCAGATTAATACCCTGACCCACCTGTCAACAGCATGTTTGTTTCTATTAGTACATTTATGTAATAGTTTATAGTTATAGTTTATGTAATAGCCAACATTTAAAAGTATTGTATTTTTCTGTGTGAATTTGCTGAGAAGCATTTGCAAAGGTTGTAGCTTAGTGCTGAGACTGAAGACACAGTAGTGGAGATGTGTGCAGTATGATTTTTATCCGTTTCGACACTCTCCCTGCCTGTAGCATCCTGCTGTGTGGTGGCTTGACCTCTTTTAGCAGGGAAGCCACTTTATGTGCGTTTGTCTGTGTATGTGTGCTAACATGTGTACTGGTCTTACAGAGCCAAAGCCTGTGTATGCTCAGCCTGGCCAACCTGATGTGGATTTGCCTGTCAGTCCAGCAGATGCCCCTGTGCCCAGTGTAGCCCATGATGATAGCATTCTACGGTATTCCTTTTCTTTATAATCATGCACAGATTTTAGGAAATAAAGTGCCTCTTAAAATGCAATTTTGAAGGGATTTAAAAATGTTTGATGACTTTACTTGTCCAGGCCCAGTATGAAGCTGGTAAAGTTTAAGAAGGGTGAAAGCGTGGGGCTGCGATTGGCTGGAGGCAATGATGTGGGTATTTTTGTGGCTGGTGTGTTGGAGGACAGTCCTGCTGCTAAAGAAGGCCTCGAGGAGGGAGACCAAATACTCAGGGTAAGGCCTCCTAAATGTCTCTTACTCACTACAAAATTTAACTGAATGTTTTTTGGGGAATTTGTAGAGAAAATTTAGCATTTATTATGTACTTTATTTTTTAGTACACTGGAAGTCCAACATGCTTCTGTATCATAACACATCTTGGTAGTAGTTTATCTTTGATGAGTAGATCTTTTTAGTATTCGAGTTTTATACCAATTTTAGTTTTATAGGGGTTGATTCCCAAGCTTTGCCTTGCATGCCATTTTAATGCTCTTAAACTCTGGCCTGTACCAAAATGCTTTGACTTTCTTGGTGGTTTCCCCAGTGATATGGGCTGTTCTCTTGTCTGGCTGCCAAAAGTGCCGGCCTTTGTGTCTCCCACACTTTGAGAACAATGAACATTGATTTTCTCTGTAATACACATTCACTTTACGCCTGTTTTCTGAGTTTGTGAGTTTTCTGTAAATATACTCTTGCTGATGGATCAGTGGTCATGGTCTGCCCTTTTGACATCATTAGGTCAATAATGTCGACTTTGCAAACATCATCCGAGAGGAGGCTGTGCTGTTTCTTCTGGATCTGCCAAAAGGGGATGATGTCACTATTCTGGCACAGAAAAAGAAAGATGGTAAGCGTATTGATGTCCTTCACTGTTTTATTTGATTTCCTGTGATCAAATGAGAAATGACATTCATTTTTTAACTTGGATTTAAAACGGACATAGCACATTTTCTTCATTTCTACATTGACAATTATTCTTTTCCACTTTTTAGTGTACCGACGAATTGTGGAGTCAGATGTGGGAGACTCATTTTATATCCGGACTCATTTTGAGTACGAAAAAGAGTCTCCATACGGCCTGAGTTTTAATAAGGGTGAGGTGTTTCGAGTAGTAGATACCCTTTACAATGGCAAGCTGGGTTCCTGGCTTGCAATCCGTATTGGCAAAAACCACCAGGAAGTGGAGAGGGGCATCATCCCCAACAAAAACAGGTACTAGGAAATGTATAGTAAAAGGATGTAATAATGTAAGAAACTAGTGTTATAATCAATTCAGATTGATTGTTAGGTAGATTTACCTGTAACCTGCACCATGCCTCAATTGAACCTCTAATTAATGTTATGACTGATTGGTGTATGTTCTATACAAATTGAACATGTGCCCTCATGTTGTTTCCTGTCTTCCAGAGCGGAGCAACTTTCCAGTGTGCAGTACACACTTCCTAAGACAGCAGGAGGGGACAGGGCAGACTTTTGGAGGTTCCGTGGCCTGCGGAGCTCTAAGAGGAACCTGAGGAAAAGTAGAGAGGATCTCTCCGCTCAGCCTGTCCAGACAAAATTCCCCGCCTATGAGAGAGTAGTACTCAGAGAAGGTGAGGACTTGTTCTAACAGCTATATATGGCCTCTTTATTGCTCTCTCTTTTTTTAGAGTATTGATTCATTTCACAGTGTATCTATCTGTCTTTGGTTTTTTTTTTTTGTTTTGTTTTTTTCTGGTTTGACCTCTTTTGTTCTTACACTTGCATGATTAGCTGGATTCCTGAGACCTGTAGTAGTGTTTGGTCCAATTGCTGATGTTGCTAGAGAGAAACTTTCAAGAGAAGAACCAGACACCTTTGAGCTTGCCAGTAAGTATGGCTTACATTTTATTATATGGTGTTATAACACACTTGGAACAACAGCCAGCGATTTGAATAGCGTACATAAAGTATACCGAATAAATGTTGTTGATTTAAAAAAAAAAAAAAAACTTTTATGGCCAATAACACTGTGTCTTGTCTTCAGAGAGTGAGCCCAGAGATGCAGGCACAGACCAGCGCAGTTCTGGAATCATCCGTCTCCATACCATTAAACAGATTATTGATAGAGTGAGTATCCGAGTGCTTACCGCAGCATATAACACTTAGCTGAATATTAACTCTGCAGTATGGTTATTTGCTGAACCTATATTAAATTTTCCAACTGGGGCTATGTGTCCTCTGGTAGGATAAGCATGCAGTGTTGGACATCACCCCGAATGCTGTGGATCGTCTTAACTATGCCCAGTGGTACCCAATTGTGGTATTTCTGAACCCAGACAGCAAACAGGGTGTGAAGAACATGAGGACTAGGCTGTGTTCTGAGTCCAGAAAGAGTGCGAGGAAACTTTATGAGCGTGCCCTCAAACTGAGGAAGAACAACCACCATCTCTTCACCAGTATGATCAAAAATGGCATTAAATAATTATTTATTTTCTCCTTCGTCAGATTCCAGCAACAGAGTTGAATGCTGGCTTTACTACATTAATATTTATTGTAGCAATGGTAATTTTTCTCACTGTCTCATCCTTTCTATCTAATTAGCCACCATTAATTTGAACAACATGAATGATGGATGGTATGGAGCTCTGAAAGAGACTATCCAGCAACAGCAGAACCAGCTGGTCTGGGTTTCTGAGGGCAAGGTAAGTCAGTCACCAGTAGATGAGTTAGTTCAGTGTTATGATATAGCTATAATAATTCCTTTTTCTGAATAGTCGTTGCTTAAGTTGTCCTAAAAGGATAAAGACCAGTTTTAATGGGTTGATTAAAAATAGTGCATGTATATTTTTTAGGGCATTTATTATTTACTCCTTTACAGGAGGTACACAGACGATTTTAATGTGCATTAACAGTTTTTTTTTTTTTTTTTTTCTAAAACTCACTCCATTTGTTAAACAGCATCAGAAATGACCTCAATAACTGAATGCAGATTAGTCTGGACATTCAGTTGTATAAACACCTTGAGTTTGTGCCTAAATAATGCTCAACAATATAATTTCCAGGCTGACGGAGCTCCAGAGGATGACCTAGACATCCACGACGACCGCTTGTCCTACCTCTCGGCGCCTGGCAGTGAGTACAGCATGTACAGCACTGACAGCCGCCACACGTCTGACTACGAGGACACAGACACAGAGGGAGGTGCCTATACGGACCAGGAGCTGGATGAGACCCTGAACGATGAGGTGGGCTTACCCAGCGAGCCTGCAATCACTCGTTCTTCAGAGCCTGTGCGAGAAGATCCACCCGTCATCCAAGACGTGCCAGCCTACCCCAGCTACCAGCATGCAGCTCCCCAACCTGAACCCATGAACCGCATCGAGTCTGCTGGATTTAAGATGCCTGCCCCTCAGCAGGTACAGTACAATAAGTCATGCTCTGTGGTGAAGATTTAGTTTATGAAGGTGTTGTTTAGGCCATGAAGCTGTAGGTATTCAGATCAGTTCTATACTAATACATGCACTTGGAGTGTGAAATGTCTTCAGCAGGTTGTGGTGCAATATTTTTCATGCAATATGTTAAAGACCCTATTCAGATGGTAGTCTACAAGAGGCACTTGCATAAATTCTCCCTTATTTTAATCATTTTAGTAGTTGAAAGAAATGAATGGTTTTCTTATTCGAGTCATTTAGTCTGCCATACATCTCTATTTACCTCTTTTTTATTTTGAATGCTTGTGTACAGAGATTTATTAAACACTTACACAATCTCCATGTGATGGATACTTTGATAAGTGGGTCTTTTAAATCCATTATAATGCCCTCCGTAGGAAACCGTTTAAAAAGGACACTTTTACACGTGAATACAAGTGAGTACCATCTGAATAGAGAGGGATTGTTGTGTGTTACTGTTTTCCTCTGCATTGTTTAAGACTTTGTTTCCTTTTGTGATTGACATCCTTGTGTGTAATAACCATTGTAATGATTCTTGGGCAGTACCCAGTGTGGTTGCTTTAGCAGCCTGGAGGTGTCAAGAATTAATGACCGATCTAGTTTAAAAAAAAAAAAAAAAAACACATAGCAGTTTGTGTGCTTATAGGAATGTGCTTTTGGTGGTGTGTCTATAACCTATGTGCCCCGTACTCCACAGCAGGCTGAGGCTGCTGTGGCCCTGCCCGCCTTCCCCCCTGCGGTGGCATCAGTGCCCCCTGCTGTTGAGCCCGCCACACCACTAGCGGGTACGAAATCCAAGGAGCCAACTGGCACCGCTCAGGCCGACTCACTTAACCCTCCCGCCCCAGAACCCGAGTCTCAGCCCGATCCTGAGCTCGCTCAGGCCCCATCACACGACCCCCACCAGTCGCTCGCGCCCAGCCCACATCCAAAGGTACCACCAGTAGCATCACCATGAGCTGGACCCGGGCACGGCCCGCTTCAGCCTTGTTCAGCCCCGCTCGCTCACTCTTTTCAAGCTGCCTGTTTCTTGCACAATGCTATTTCCTTCCACTCCGCTGTCTGCATGTGTACTGTGCCCACCCATGTCTGTGCTGTGTGTGCCTCTGCCACCTCAAGAGTATGGGTGACTGGTACACATGCACCTGATGTGTGAGGGAAAAGGAAGAGGGCCTGGCTCATCTGTGTGATCCTAGAAAAGAGGCCTCTCACTATTAGTCTTTTCACACTCACCTCTCCTACCTCTTGCATGGCTCCTCCCGTTGAGATTTCTGTTAGCTTGTTCTGTCTGTAGAAGTAGTATTTACGAGAAGTAGCACACGTTTTGTCATAGAAGTAGAAGCTGCACCACCAAGCACTGTTGTAGAATAAGGTGTTGCAAATGGAACATTATCTTATTTGCAAGAATGGATCTGTGTAGCTGCATGTCATTCTAACCTGCAGACAGTATTCCTAACCATATAGAAGGCAATCGGTTATAGATAATATCATCTTTAATGGTTTCACTATATAAAAAGGAATTTAAGTAGCAAATGCATTTACAGTTTCACTTGAAATGCAATTTAAATTATTTCTCACTATTTTACTGTCTTCAGGCTACAGAAAGTTTGAAAGTAGCTTTTCAGGCATGAATGAGCAATTAACGGTCCTCTAAATTTATTCCAGTCCAGTTGGGTATGTTATACTCTTTTGGCTGTCATTACTGAAAGGCTTCTTATCAAATGATAAAGACATGTACATCTGGATATGTTAAACTGAAATAATCTGCCTGTTAATTGCATAATAACCACAATGTGTGTATATAAGCTGTTTTTTCTGCTAAAGGATATGTACAATATGATGATTGATCTGTTTTGACAGAGTCTTGTGTTGATTTTGAACAGCTTGTGCAGTTTTGTTTTACAAATGTATCCTTTTTTTCCTAATTAGATTTATTTCTCTTCTTGTATATTGGGCCTAGTTCCAGATTAGTTTAAAGGCACTCGATTTCTTCGTAGATTAGATACTCATTTTGACTTTGTTGCCTGTTCTATTCCCAGCAGATGTATAAGAAGGATCTGTACAGTGTGGATGAACCTGTGCGAGTAAATCACATGATGAAGCCCCAGCAGCCACAATCTTTAGCTCCCCCATCCTCTCTGTCCTACAGCCACCAGCCTGTGTACCAGGACAAACAGCCATACCGCGAGTACGACCACCCTCCTTACGGCTATGACGGTGGCGGCTACGCACAACCAAAGCCTCACAACTACAACACGCACATGCACTATGACAACCGCGTGCCTCATTATGACGAACAGTGGCCCCAGTATGACCAGCAGTCCTCGACCCAGCCTCCTCCTCCTCCAGCTGGCTCAGGCTATCCTCAGGGCCACCAGCCTCCCACTCTGAGCTATGAGCCCCGCTCCCCCTACGAGGATGGACCCACGCGGGATTATAGCCCTCCTCAGCCCCGCTATGATGAGCCACCTGTGGCTTATGATAACCGACCACAACGGCATGGAAAACCAGGGCCTGTTCGCTATGAGGAACCACCTCCTCCTCCTCCCTCAGTTGTGTATGATGCCCGCTCTCCTTATGAACCAGAGCCCCATGGCTTCCCTATCAATAACCCTCGCTCCCCTGACCCTCCAAAGCAGTATTATGGAGATGCTTCTCTGAGACCCGCATATAACCCAGGACTACCAAACCGTGGGTACAAACCAGGGCAACATGAACTTCTAAATTCTGACCCTCCCGTTCCTCCTCCTAAACCTGAAGTTGTACTGTCCCCAGGGGAGCCAATACACTCTGCAGCACCTAAACCGTTGCCTCCTCCACCCAGAGAAGATCCAGAAGAGGAGGATCCTGCCATGAAACCCCAGTCTGTTCTCAACAGGGTCAAGATGTTTGAAAACAAGCGCTCTGTGAGTGTAGACCGAGCTAAGGAGGTTGGAGATGTGCCAGGGATCAGGGTATGTCTTTTCTTTTGTCATGACAAAGTGGATTTTAGCTGTATATAAGCAGTAAGTTGTATTTCCATTTAGATGCACTATTTAGTTCACTATTTGGTGTACCAATTCCATTTTCTTGTGTTTGTTAAATCTGTATCGTTTTCTCATCTAGCCGACAGATTTCCCCAAACCTGTGACTGCCCCTGGCCCAGTGTCCAAGGCCAACTCTCTCAACAACCTAGAACAGGAGAAACCTGCATATAGGTAACCAAAACAAAGCAAATAAAACTAAAAGCATAAATGTCATGATCCTCTTGTAATATGCAGTATCCTCTTAAAGTCATTGTCGTGGTTATTAACAGGTTTATACAATGCACTCTGCTTATGTGTTTTAGCTTTTAGCTGATGCATAAGATGTAGGGCACAAGAACATTTGTCTTAATGTGTCCATGCTAATCTTGCCTTTCTACAAAGGGCTCCAGAGCCACAGAAACCTCAGTCTCGATTAGGAGATGAAGTGGTCCGTGCCAACCACTACGACCCTGAGGAGGACGAGGATTATTACAGGAAACAGCTGTCTTACTTTGACCGCCGCAGCTTTGACAACAAATCCGTGACTCAGCCTGTAGTCAATCGCTTCCATGATGTGGCTAAACCTGCACAGCCTCAGCTATACCCTTATAACAGGTATGGATCATAATAAATGTGTATTCCATGTGAAAAGTTGAAGGATTAGGCTAGAGATAAAGTGTTTGGCCATGCATTCACGTATACAACCTGTTTGCATCGTGAACATAATTATGTCCATACTTGCCTATGTGGTACATGTGTTATTGGAGGCACGTGTTACTAGAGGGCAGACCAGAGAACAGATGTGAATAATTGCAGACTTGGTCTTTCTTTGGATGGATGCATGGTTAACAGCAACTATATTACTAGCCTTAGGAGTATGATGGTATACTATTCTGGCAGTATAGCCAGATAAGGAAATAGTCTACAATTACTATGTATAATACAATGATGTGGTTTTAATGCGAAACTATTTTAAGTGATTCATTTGTAATCTGGTCGTGTTTACGAAGGGCACACGTGTCATAACATACCATAAACTGTGATATTAACTATATGTTTTATTAAACTATATGTTTGAATGACTGTGCCACTCAGGACAGAGTCAGGGGAAAAGGTGAGTCCTGTGGATAAGAGGTATGAGCCGGTCCCCCAGGTTAACCCTACACCAGCTCCTTATGGACAGTCAGGCCCAGCCGTCCCACCGTCTCTGCCCAAACTCAACACAGAAGGTAAATTGACAGTCATACACGTTTTTTAAGCACTAGAAGACTGTGTGCATCTTTATATGTTTATTATCTCAAATATCTGTAATATATTTTTCAACAAAATGATGTGCTTCAGTTTTCTTAAATATAAACAAACCATTACTAAATAAATTTTAGTGTCCACCAGTTTAAAAAAAATTACAGTTGTTTCATTTGTATAATTCACAGTGAACTCGATCCCAGATCCCCACAGTCCCCCCAAAGGCAAACCAGAATTGTCTACTCTCCGCCCTCCTACACGGGATGACCCAGTCCAAGGCAACTACCTTCCCCAAAAGTCTCCAGTTAACGGCATTGACATCCCACCCAAGACTCTCAGTGTCCCTGCTCCTACCAGTTACAACCGATATGTTCCGAAGCCTTACACAAGTACTGCCCGGCCCTTTGAGCGCAAGTTTGAGAGTCCTAAATTCAACCACAACCTTTTACCTAATGACACCCAGGCCAAGCCAGTCGTGGTGAACAACACCACCAAGCCTCATCTCTCACCTCAACCTCTGGACACGGATAGTGGAGTGGACACGTTCACTCGCACTATGGACAACAGGCCCAAATATCAGCACAACAATGTCAATGCTATGCCCAAAGCTATTCCTGTCAGGTAAAATGCTCACCATATGCTCCTTATTATCAGCGTCCTTCAGTTCCCTGCTTCAGCCTCTTTATCATATTCAGCATTGAGTAAATATTTCCTTTCTCTTTCAGCCCCAATGCACTGGATGATGACGACGATGATGAAGGACACACTGTCGTTGCCACAGCACGGGGTGTATTTAATTGTAACGGCGGTGTACTGAGCTCAATCGAGACAGGTGTGAGTATTATCATCCCCCAGGGAGCCATTCCTGAAAGTGTGGAGCAGGAGATCTACTTTAAAGTGTGCCGAGACAACAGCATCCTGCCTCCACTGGACAAGGAGAAAGGTTTGTATCTGTGTGTAATGAACGACTGATATATACTGATGTGTTTAAAACAGTGGAACAAACTGATCATGGTCCACTTTGCTGTTGTAATGCCTCTGGAAAACAGACATTTTTTTAAAGCGGCGCTGACTTATGTGTGTTCATGTAGGTGAAACTCTTCTCAGCCCCCTGGTCATGTGTGGGCCTCATGGTCTGAAGTTCCTGAAGCCAGTGGAGCTGCGCCTGCCACACTGTGCGTCTATGACCCCTGATGGTTGGTCTTTTGCTCTAAAATCATCCGACTCCTCGTCGGGTACGCTGTCCTTTCTCTGACTTTCTGGGTTTCTTTGGGTCTGGAAAGTATTAGGGATGTATCAATCTTAAAGCGTATCAGTACTGCGTATCAGACTGATGGCAACCTAAAGTCCTGGATCTATATTTAGACAGATACAGTTTTCGATGCTGTGGAAGTGCAGTATTGAACTAACTTGCTATCTGGGTTGTGTAGGTAATGTTTAACCATAGCCATGATAGTCTGCTACAGAGTAACCTACAGAGCTCTGAAAGTGTGCTTTCACACCTGCCGTTTTTTTTACCAGGTACGTTTCACATGTAATCCAATAGGAAGAGGCTGTCTTATAAACAATTGAAAAAAAATGTAACTTTAGTTGTGTCTAAAGTAAAGTCTGCCTTTTCCTGTAGGATTATTAGACACTGTAAGGTGTCGGCATGTTCCTGTAGGATTATTAGAACGATTTTTACCTCCCAATTAGGTCTCAAGTTGCCAGGCAAGTGAGGAAAAACCAACATGGAGAACAGACCACTATTTAGTGAGTGAATATAAGGAGACTTGCACGTTCAAAATATTTCATTGTCAATATTTCTATGATACCTTTTACATAAAATAAGTAATTTGAATTACGTCATTTTAAATATGGCTGCTTTAGGTCAAGCAGCTTATAGTCTCTTATTTATATATACCTAGCTAGTGTACTCCAATCTAAGACATCTTGTTGCTACACTAGCTAACTTGTTTATTACCACAATAACTATAGTGTCAATTTAAAATTTGTATATATATATTTTTTTTTTTCATTGCAGTCTGGCATATAAGATTGAGTTGTGTGCATGTGAGTTTTGTGTAAGCAGCATAGTTAACCGCATGAGTGAATGGAACAGTATGTACACAGTGTACCAGCTCAGCGGACCACCACAGTCACCACACCTGTCCAATGCTGTGAATCATATGACGCTGACTGATTGAACACCGCGTGTGCACATTAAAGCACGTCGCCATAATGCTTGTGAAGTTTCGCATAGCTTAGTAACACTTTCACAAGACTTTTCAGCTAGCAGTCTCGGTCTGGGATGTCAGTCGATGCGCAGTGCATTAATATGAGTATTGCATGAAAATTTGTTTCTGTTGAGTTTTTTTCTTTTTTTTTGAAAGTAGGGTTGATGCATCCCTGGTGGATATGGTGCTGATTCAGCTTGGGTGGCAACTTGGCTATCTTTCCATTTCTGTTTCCATTCCTGTTTAACTCTTTTGCTCTTTCATATGATGCTTGCAGAGCTAAAATGAAATGTTTCCGCTGTATCATCATTTTAAAAAATGCTGTTGCAATTAGATTTACACATCAAGGGCATTATTTATATACACTGATCAACCATTAAAACCACAAAGCCACTGACTACAATGGCACTGGGCAAGGGGTGGGATATACTAGACAGAGCATCTTCAAAATGGCATGGCTCTCCTGGTACGCACTGGTTGGTACCTACAAAAGCAGACCAAGGAAAGGCAACCAGTTAACTGACATGGTGACATGGTCCTGGGTGCCCAAGGCTCACTGATGCATGTGGGAGGCGAAAGCTACCCTGTGTGCTCCTATCCCACAGCAGGATCTGTAGTTAATGTCCTGAGGTCAGAAACCACAGCACACCGTGTCTTGTGGAGTACATGCTATTAAAGATCTGAGGTGTTTTGGCAGCTCTGTAAGCTGTGTGGTTTTAATGTTATGGTTGGTGTGTTTGGCTGGTTTCCTATCTCAGATGGATAGGAAGTTGAACATGGACTCCTGCAGATCCTCAGTTGACTTCAAGAGCCACTGATTTACATATTTAACCCAAAGTGACGTTGGAAGTCTTCAGATTTGTATTTTCTTTGTTTACCTGGTGATTTCTTTGCAGGTGACCCCAAATGCTGGCAGAATAAATCTCTCCCAGGGGACCCCAATTACCTGGTGGGCGCTAACTGTGTGTCTGTGCTCATCGACCACTTCTGAAGAGGGCGACAGCTGGTCTGTTACTGAAACGCAAGATGTCAATGGAGAACATTAAAACACCCCAAACACTCCCCACCCCACACACACTCACTCTCTCTTTCTGCTCTTCTCACCTCTTCTCTGCTCCCTACTATAAAGGAGTCATTCTTTACACTTGTTGCAAGACAGTTTATTTGCTTGGAGGACACGGAGAGCACCTCCTCCTGGTGCTGAATCCCCAAAAAACTCATTCTTATTGTTCTTGTTTTGGTGCTTGAAGGCTTGCCAAATATGAAATGGATGGAACAAGAGTTTATTAAATGAAAAGAATGCATGACCAGTACTACAGACAGACTGAAATGATCCTATTTGAAATTTGTGTAAATTGATTTAAAATATTAGAAAAGACTATTTAAATAAAGGAAGAAAATAAAAAATAGTTTTAAATATTGCAGTTCTGCATCTACACTCACAAACAAAAAAGAAAGATTAACACGTATCTTTTTTTTTGTTTGTGAAGTCTGTGGTCATGCCTGTTTTGCTTTCGTGGTGAAGACTGCTGTGGATCTGCATAATTCTGAGCCTATTTTTTGGGGACTTGAATGAAGGACACTATGTTCTGAAGATGTGTATCTGAAGGATTAGAACTTTTCCACTCATTGCTGATGAACTTCCTTCATGGGCTTTAAACAGGCTCAACATTTTGAACAGATCTTTTCTAGTGATGTTTTACTATAGATGAACACACTGGCAAAGCTCCTGCTGTCTAGAGATCTATGCATGTGCTATGACTCAGGTCCAGACGCCTGCTACTACGTTCAGAACACCAACTTCCCCATCTTTACACTGCAAGCAGTGATGCCTTACCTGCATATTACCATTAATTTAACAAAACCACATGCAAACCTTTACGTTCAAGTTGTTGAGTGAAGTTATGAAGGATATTTAAATTCTCTGACCATATTTGAAACCCCGTTATGTTAGTGGATTGGATTTAGCACACTGGTAATTGAGGCAAATGAACAGGTATGCTTTATTTTACTGCTATGCATATGAAGTCAAAAGATATACGAAACACTAAGATATGTTTAAATTATAGCTGTATATACTGCTAGCACATGGCCTTGGTTCGCTGTAAATGAACTTTTGTACATTTTTGTTATTTTGTATAAAAATATTAAGATGGGGAAAAATTATTTAAAAAAGGAAAAGTAAAAAACACTACATTGGTTATGTTTGTATTACAATAATACCCCTGAGCCTTGGAACTAAACTTAGCAGTAATGGGAAAAAAAAGAAAAAAAAAAAAAAAAAACTTTTCTACCATCATATACATAAATCTCTACTCAACGGCATTTTTAACAGTAAGAACACAACATTTTTATTCTTATTTACAGAATAGGAAAGTGCTTGGTTTCAATAATTTAATGACTCTGTACTTAAGAAAGGGCCGCTGTGGTGAGTGGTCCTGTACTTTGTGATACTGGATGCTGTATTGTGTGCCCTGAAATGTATTTTTGTACTAGTAAACAATTTAATAAGGCACATCAGTACTCTTTTCTTTTGATATAAAACAGCTTCTACCCAATCTGAGTTTCTTTTTATTTACGGGGCTGACATTTATGTTTTGTTTTTTTAAGATTTTTTTTTTTGCTGCACATTTCTAAATATATCACTGTATTAAATAAATTCATTTTTAAAGTAATGTCACATGCTTCTAGTGTCCGCACTGTGAATAACACACAAGTAGTGCGTATCGAGTATAAGTTACAAAGGTTTGTTTTGAGGCAGTGGATAAAGAGAGTACAAACACTGATAAGTACTTAACTCAGAATTGAGCTGCGTTAGAAAGTCTGTAGGCTTCATCCCCCAAGTCGGCCTTTGCCCTACTTACCCAGGCTCGTTATTACAGCTGTGTGCTAGGGAGAAAAAAATATTCATTAGGATGTAGACATTTTTCATGGCCACGCACTTGGCCCACTTAATAAAATTTAAACCATTCAAGTGATTTAAAGCAGTATATTTGTTACTTATAAAAAACAGAATGTACCGTATTTATTCATATTAAACATGCTACATATTATTAATCAGTCACAGTATAAAAGTTTACTAAATTAGTCACTGGATATTAGGAAAAGATGACAGAAGGATGTTCCCTGAGATTAGTCTGGACCTGGTTTACTGTTAGTTTTTCTCAAATAACCTCTCATTTTAAAATTCATACATTTAAGATTGTTTTTTTTTTTTACATTTCCACACTTTACAATTTGATGTCTCCTGCAATCACTGAATTATAAATGTCCTGAGTGAGGGCAACGTATTTCTTTTCAACTAGATCAAGGAAGTAGAGTGGGTCACGAATGAGCTCTGGATCAAAGCCCTCCTCCACCAGCTTCACCTTCTTCATCTTGAAAGTTCCTGTGAGTTCCAAAGTGCTCTGGAAAAGAAACGTGCTTTGATGAAAAATGTGAGTTCGATACGAACGCAGACTGAAAGCAAAGCAATCGCTGGGTTTGAAACATGGCATACCTGAATGCGAATGAAACGGGGTCTGGCGTAAACTGGTAGATAGTTAGCTACGACTCTACATGTGTCAGTACCATCAAATTCCTTCCCTTCTTTTAAGACAACAGCCGCCATTCCAATTCTCCCCTCGTGCCCTTAAGATGGAATTAAAAATAAGTCAGTTTTCCAGATGGACTCAGGACAATGTGAAACAAACACTGTGTTGAACAGATAAGCATTCAGGGCTCAACACTGGCAGTCTGGCTCACAGCCTTAAAAGCCCCTAATTACACACTATTTCGTATAACTCATGTATACATCACTATATTTTCACCTTTCACTGTGACCCCATAGACATTTGCTTCCTCGATGCAGTCCACCATATTGAGAATATCTGATACTTCAGTTGTGGCAACGTTTTCACCTTTCCATCTGTA
>JAOVVF010000010.1:12303727-12314743 GCA_028565595.1 Duopalatinus emarginatus | reverse complement strand
ATATACACACACACACACACACACACACACACACACACTTTTTTGGTTGCACTGTAATAAAGTAGTTATTAGTAGTCCAGTAGTGTCAGTACAGTCATTTCAGTGGATGAACTTTTTTTACCTTCAGCTACCAGGAGTGTGTCTGCACCACAGCAGGAGAAACAGTGCAGAAGGGATTTGGATCTGATGTTAAAGTTGAGTAAAGCTGTAGTGCAGCCCAGTTTAGCCAGGCCAAGCCACGTCCAGATAAAACAAGGCTCATTGCCCAAGAACAGGGCCACAGTGTCACCTTCCTTCAACCCAGCCACCTTCTGCAAAGCACGGGCCACTTTATTACTCTCTCTGTCCACGTCTGAGTACGACAGTGTCTTTCCCATGAAGTGGATGAAGGCTTTATGAGGATGGGTCCTCACGCGCTCCAGGAAACGGTCGACAATGGTGTAAAAACGACTTCTCCTCTTATAGAGCTCCAGGCGCAGCCCGAAGAGCGCAGCGTTCAGCATGTAGGAGCAGTCCTGGGTGAAGTATGGACATAATGTCCTGAGTAAGACAGGCAGCACACACAGTCCAGCCACGAGGACACTGAACCACATGTACATGTCCATGAGAGCAGAGGCGCTGAGCAAACACAGCCAGTCAGGAAAACAGTGCAATAATGCAGCAGTGTGGAAGGAGCTGGAGATATGAACCACACAGATGGGAGTAATCAATCCTCTCAGTGCGCTCGAGCTGCAGGGGTTGCCAGATTACAACTCAAATCCACTTGCGAGGGGGAATTAGTTTTCAAATTTGTGTTACACATTCAGGATACTGAAGCCACTCAGTCTTTCCTCCTTTAATCCTCATTATATTATATACAATTCATAAATCATAAAAGTTTAGAAAGCTTTAAATGTTTAGATATGATAAGATTTTTTGTCATTACACATGGTACAACAGGGCAGCCGTGGCTATGTGGTTAGGAAACCAGTCTTCTGAAAGAAGAGAAAGGCACCAAACCCCCCCCAACTGCTCCCCAGGCGCCAAGGTTTGGGGCTGCCCACCGCTCCAGGCAAGTGTGGTCATTTCCCTCTTAGTAGGACCCCTTTGCACAGCAGGCAAATAGTTCACTTTCACTTTCATAAGGAATGTGGTGCATTCACACATAACAACCAGTAACTGGGGGGCATTACATAACCAGAGGAGGGCAGAGGGTGCAGTGACTCATCATTAAAACCGGAGCATTTGGAAAGGACTTTTCTGGACAGGGTAAAAGTCACCTA
This sequence comes from Duopalatinus emarginatus, assembly GCA_028565595.1. Classification (NCBI taxonomy): domain Eukaryota; kingdom Metazoa; phylum Chordata; class Actinopteri; order Siluriformes; family Pimelodidae; genus Duopalatinus; species Duopalatinus emarginatus. The sequence goes on along the minus strand of JAOVVF010000010.1, from coordinate 12,313,481 downwards.
TGGTATTTGATCCATGCAATATTTCGATCAACGTCCTGAGACAATTTCACATACATTTTATTAAGACTTTAGGGAATTGGATTAACTTGGAGAAATTGGTATGTCGCCTTTAGTTTTTTACGAAAATAATATTGGCATATTATGTGGTTCTGGGGTTATATATTATTATAAATATTATAAATAAAAAAGTGCAAGTAGCCAGAGAATGAATTAAAGTCTGTAATCTAGCTCATGGTTTCTACATCTGTCCATTATGGTGCTCTACAGACTGTCCATGTCCAGGTGACACAGACATGAGGGCACCCTGGGACATAAAGCAGTCAGCCACTCCACTGTCATCAAAACAGCAACCAAACATCCCAGTTTACTAGAACACTCTATGATCATGAACCCTCCAGCTCTGTGCCTTGAACTATGGAACACTATGAAGAATATGCTTGATTAAACAAATATGTTTTCAGCCTAGACTTAAAGACTGAGATTGTGCCTGAGTCCCAAACACTTATTGGAAGGCTGTTCCATAGGTGTGGGGGTCTATAACATCATTTGGGGTATTAGCAAATAGCCTGCACCTTTTGAGCAAAGTACACATAGAGGATCATAAAAGACTAGAAGTTCGCTAAGGTACTGTGGCACGAGCCCGTTCGTTGCTCACTACTGCAGGTCAGTAGTAGTAGTTTACAGTCATTGCGAACTTTGACCAGGAGCCAGTGCAGTGTGGATAAGAAAGAGGTGACGTTCATATTGTCTGGTTCTAGAAAGGACATTTCTCATCTTAGCAGTGTTAAAGATGATAGAAGGCTATCCTGATGATATTATCTATATGAGATTCAAAAGAAAGACTAAAATCAATAATCACACCAAGGTCTGTACATGGTGTAACTGAAAGACCATCCAGAGTCAATAACGAATCAGAAACTTTACTTCTAGCAGCCTGTGGTCCTAATACTAATACGTCTGTTTTAGCAGAATTTAGTAAAAGAAAATTGTTCAACATCCACTGTCTAATGTCCTTCACACATTCCTCAACTTGACTAAACTGGTGTCTCTCATTTGGATTTGCTAATTAAGTATAAGCATTAGAACACTGTAGGATAAAAATTTTTCATAAGATAAATGTTTTATACTAAAATCCTAACTATACACTGACTGCATGATTTGAGAGAACAAAAACCATCTTCCTAAAACACCATTAAGGAAGTCAGTGTCTTACTGTTGCACATCACCCTGCAATTCCTAGGGAAGAACAAGTCTTCTGAAAAGGAAAAAATAAAATACAGTTCCTACTTTTACTTAAAAAATAAAATAAATGTTCAAGTGCAGTACAGTCACAGACATGTAGAGAAGCAAGAGGAAACATGCAGCACTGACTCACACCATCCTGTTGCTGAAAGTTTGTACTTGATGATTAGTAAAACATTTAACTATTCAGAACACAAGCATATCAATTTCACAATATTCCACAGTCTGGGCCACACATTACAGAGATAAACAGCACAGGTGTTAATACTGTGTAACAGTTTATTATAAGGATCTTGAATGTTGAGTTAGTGCCTGTGGACAACCACTCGCTTTGGTAGACTGGGGATTCTTCTACATGGCAACCACATTCTTCAGTAAAAACTTCGAGTGGGTGGAGTTTGTAATGGAATGTACATGTCTGTGCTGTGGTCTAATAACTGAAAAAACAGGTTAAATACTGATTTATGAACTACTGCTCCATAAGTCTAATTGAACTGCATTCATACTTCCAATAACAACACACTGACAAAGGGTCTGAAGTATAAAATATTTTTAATGTATTTAAAATAGCATTTAACAGAAGGCAGTATAAAAAAACAGCATGAGTAAGAAATCCTGACAATGAACATTTCACAGTAACAACACAGTGGTTAACACACACACACACACACACACACACACACACACACAGACATATATAAAAACTACTGGGACACAATTTTATTTATGAATCAGAGACACTGGGCTGTCAAACCCACTATCCTGCTGGCACATTTTCAATTGAGAGAGTAAAGGACACACTTTATGGACCGCCCCGTCCTCCGAGCCTGGGATTGGCTCCCTGCTCTTAGTCATTTTAACGCCTGCATACTTCTTAGGTTTCACCAGAGACGGCTTTTTGGCAATCTCTTTGTAAACAGTTACATCAGAGTTATCACCTATGGTGCTTCCAAAGTCCAGATTATCTACAACCATGCATCCAGTCATTGAGAAGGAGTTCACTGGCTCTGGATTTCTCTGGGGGAAGGAGGAGGGGCAATGAATGTTGTTGGTAAAAGTGGATCCGTTACTGGATAAACTCCAGTCACTCTGGCTATCATCTCTCACGGGCGCCTCTTCAATCAGGAAAGGCTCAACAGCCACCCGAGGAGTAAAATGTTCACTGGCTTTTCCTGCTTCTGTCCCCATCAGGTAGTCCTCCCTGTTCTGCTTCCTCAGTGTCACATTAACAGAGTGTGCACTGGATGAGGCAAAATCACAGAAGGATTTAGGATGCGAGTGGAGTGATTTCGGTGTGGCAGGTTCAGTAAGTTCAGGACCTTTAGTAGCATCCATCTTTACAGACTTAAAGTCAGACTGGGAGGCAGTGCCTGTAGTTTCAATTTTGCCTGCTGGGTCTGCAGAGCTGGTATCAGTAAGGACCTTAATTTGCTTGTGTTGCTCGTTCCTGAAAACTTTATGGGATGCAGTTATGGCAGAATGGCTTTGACTTGAAGCAGGATGGTCAACTTTAGAAATTTCTGTAGAGTTTGATGAGGGTTCTGTAAAAAAAACAAAAAAAAAACATTGAAAATAAACCTGAGGCTTTTACTTTAATGCATTTTACGACCACTACCACCACCACCACCACCAATAATAAAAAATAATAATAAGCAAGACAACATAATAGTAAACAATATGTACCTTTATTCAGAATGTTTTGAGATTTCTTTCTGGCTACAGGTGTTTCTAGTACTTTGGCCATAGCAGCCAGTTTACTGGCAGCACTCATGATTTTCTTCTCAGCACTGGGTTTTAAAGAGGAGGGTAACCAGGTAAAAATTGTGATGAGGAGAATGACGAAAGAGGGAAAAATTACAATAAAAAAAAATTCCCAGCAAAAAGCAGCAAAGTCTAAATGAAGCTCTTACCCAGTGGTCTGCCCGCCCTCCTCCAGGAGCTCCTGCAGGCAGCTCAGGTAATACCTGCGCATCCTGCGGGCCGTGTCCTGCCTCTCTCTCAGAACCTCAGCTCTGATTAGTTCGGCTGCTCGGTCTTTGCTCTCCTGCAGGTAGCGTAGCATGTCACCTACACAACACATTGTTAAATACAGACTCAATGCCAATTATGTACATGTCTATTAACAGAAGACTGAGAGAAATAAAGACCTCTTATTTTTTGCACAGCTTTCATATATTGTTGATTCATTTCTTCAAGGCCAGCTCGAAGATTCTGCTGACTGACTGTACCACTGTAACAGATAATTCTGAACATTAATCTTGCATGGAAGGCTACATACAGAAAAAATATTTCAGTATTTTATCAAGCAAAAACATTTATTAACATGTTAAAAAGTACAAGCCCTGACTTCTTGCATGCAGACAGTTTGGCCTCTTCAACTGCTTTTGCACGGGATTCCTTCTCTTTTTGCAACATTTCTTCATGTTCTTCTAAATGATAAAATAAAAGACAAAAGACAAAATAAGATCACAGTGGATTACTGACCAACATGTACACATTAGTACAGACATGAAGGTGCAAAAATAAACATAATTGTTTTCCATAGTCATGTTAAATATTTTGGACATTTGAAACCTAAACACAGAGTACTACAGACCTTTGAGTTTGTGCAAAGTGCTTTTGTGCTCTCGGACTGTGTGCTGTAGCTGACGACAGGCCTTCTCCAGATGCCTCTGAAGCTCCTGAGTCTTCTTCTGGAGCCTGCCTACGGTGTCATTACAAGTTTTGCTGCTACAGCCACTTTCCTTCTTTTGGACCAGTGAGTCTGTAAAGTACATGCAAGTTTCATTTCTGCTCAAAGAATTAATGATCTCGAAACTTAGGAGCAGTTCTAGGAGTTTAAGTAAACATACTACGTATATGATTGAGCTCTTTCTCGTGTTGTTCTTGGGTTTCCTTCAGCACATGCCTTAACTTTTCTTCACTGCTCTGTATGAAAGATATGGTCACGTATAGTATCAATAATAAAACATGGTGTCACTTGAAAAAAAACTTCACCAGTACAGCCTAACACACTTGCATTTTATGAAATACTCCAGTGTTTTTCAACATATAATACAATCACAATTTTATAATAAAAAACAAATTACACAGGGGAAACACTTAATATGCAAAAATGTCTGACTGAATAGTACAAGGAAATGATTATTTATTTAATTTATATGCTACATGTGTGTTCAATTAAGATTCAAGCATTTCTATTATTACTTATATACACTGAAATTCCAAGAAAACTGGTACTGACTGTTTAAAAAAAACAAGACTACAGACTGGTGGTGGCTCTATAATGGTACAGGGTTTGCTTAACTGGCATTTCATACGACCCCCGTTATGTCTACAAATCTCTCTGACAGATGAACCCTGTGTGCCTCCTTTCTGAGGCACACTCGTTCATGTCCTGCATTCATTCGGATGGGTTTGGCCTCTTCCAACAGGACATTGCAACGCCATGCACATCTAGAGACACCATGGTTACAGGAACACGGTTAGAGGTTAGACGAACACTCATCTGAGGCTGGGGTTTTGCCAAGTCACCAGATCTTAACGTTAAAGAATGTTACGAATACAGAAATCCTACATCTCAGAATTCAGAACTGTGGCCTCTCCTGCAGAAGGTATAGTATTCATTGCCTACAGAATATTTCTGCACAGAGTCCATGCCCCATAGGGCACCTACCAAACGTTAGACTGGCACTTCAGGGTATAATGATTATTTTTGAGGTAGAACTGCTACAAAGCAGATAACATTACAAACCTTTACTAACTCCTGCTTGGTGGTGGCTACAGCTTTAGCCACTGCTTCTCTACACAGATTCCTCAGTCTGGCTCTCACACCTCCTTCCTTGCTATTTCGATCGTCGGCAATCTCACGCCGTTCCTGGACCTCCTTCAGCACCTCCTTTAATTCAGCCAGCAGCTCCTCAGTTAATTGCTGACGTCCTTCCCGCAACCTTAAAAACAGTTTGTTTTGTGAGTATTGGTGTGCTTTAGTGTGTACATTTTTACACTGAGCACCACTACGCTTAGTTCAATGCTCAGTCATAGTGGTCAGTGATCATTACTTGAGCTGCTGTTGACGACTCCACTCCTGCTCCTTGCTCAGCATGGCTTCCTGTAGATGTGCTTGCCCCTGTCTGAGAACCTCCTCCCGAGTTTCTTCTATTCTTCTCTCAAGCTGTGCCTGATGCTTTTCCTTCAGGCTCTCTTGGTCCCTCTGGAATTGCATCCTAAGACATGAAATCTCTTCCTGCTTTTCGGTATTCCACAAATCTCTGGCTAAGGAGAGCTCAGCTTTGAGGAGTGTCTGCTGCTCCTCAGCAGAATGCTTCAGCTGTGTGGTCAGGCAGTTAATCTGCTCCTGAAGCTCCTGGTTTCTACTCACATAGTCCTCTAACTCCTTGCATTTTCTACTCATTTTGTCCTGCCATTTGTCTTTAGCGGCTTTTACTGCTGAGGACACCTGGGTGAGGTAGATTTAGGAGTTCATACACTGGTCTTCAGCTTAAGTAGCACTAATTGCTTTATTTTTAACCAACAGCACCTTCTAATTATTAATGTAAAAAAGAACAGGTGTTAGTTTTTCCATGGCATTTTTAGACATGTCTAAAAATAACAAGACTACAGCAATAGTATACAACCAAGTGGTTCTTAAATTGCTTTTTTCCCTTAAATTGTACATTTACTAAAATATACCTGATATAATACAGACCTGTAGGACAGTCTGGCACATTTTTAATGTAGTTCTAGCTTGTTTGTTGTTGGGATGAAATTGTAGCTTTCTTTACACATCAGCCTACCTGCTCTTGAATGTCCTGCTGTTTTAGTGTCTCCCACTGTTCTCTCTCAGTCTGCAAACTGGATTTGTACTCTGGGAGGGAGGACATCTCCTGGAGCCAGCGATTATGAGCTCTAGACACAGCCCTTTCAACCTACAAAAAAAAAACAAAGAAGGAAGCAGTGAAGTGATAACTTGGGTACAGTGTGAAGAATAATGAAATATGTGATTTCAAATATCACTTCACTTTAAAATATGTACACTAAGCACCGACACTTATTACGAGACTCCAGTTTCTATAGAAAAACACTGTGGACACATTTTAGCAGCAGTTAGTGGAGGCATTTAAAAACCTCACACTTGCTACATGCCAAACATGAGGGGCAAAGTTTCTGTGTGCTTACTCATAACTTTAGGAAGATGTTAACTTATTTATGTCACCAAATTCCTTGTCACTATGATGGCAACAGTTCAGCTGAGTGGTATTTAAGTAAGGAATACAACATGTTATTTTATATATTTACAGAACATCCTGCAAAATGTTTTATTTCTCTTATTCCACAAAAATTTGCCAATGATGAAAAATGTTTATGAGCAGGTCATTCAGCCTAGCTGGTACAGAAAACTTATCAATATCTTCTCACTAATCAGATGGAAGGTATTATTAGCCCTGTTGGACATGATTTAGTTATATCAAGTTCCATGTGCATCAACTGTCCATCTTAGTAAGGTTTATCTTATTTATAACAGCACACTTCTGTAAGACATATTTTGTTAGTCTAGATGAATTAAAAGAGGTACATGGCCTTATTAATCATTAGCCAGCATTATATGAGCAACGTTTTCCTAACCATAGATAGAGTGAGTGAGTAGAAATAGTGATTCTGAACGGCATCAGTACTACTGCAGTAAAGGCTTTGTGAAACAGACCTGCAGTGTTATATCCTGTACATGTTTCTGCTGCAGCTCTCTCTCTTTACGGCTCACTGCTTCCTTCACTGCTTTGCTCATCTTGCTGTCTGACTCTTGCTGCAGCACCATCCTTTGGGCACTGAGTCTTTCCTCCAGCTGATCCAGGGAGAAGAGCTCGGTTACAGAATCCACAGTGTCTGTCTGAGAGAAGTCATCCTGTGTTTCTGTGTATATGGCATTTTGTTTTTCCTTCATGGCCTCTTCCAGTTTTCTCTCCCACTTCTTTTCCAGCTGAGTGAGTGAGAGTAAGCACACAAATTGGCATTGTGCTGACAAAAAAAGTTTTCCGTTATGTTTAGTCAATTTACCACTCACTTCCTGCTGTTCTTCTTGCCAGCTCTTTTTGGCAGAAGCTAGCTGCTTAGTGACCTGCAACTGTATCTCCGTCTCTTTGTCTTTAGTACACTGAGCCTGAAGCTGGGCAACAGCCTCCTGGTGTTGGGAGGCTAAATCTGCCTTTTGTTTCTGAGCTTCACTCTCAATCTCCTGTCGTCTCTTTACCTAAGGTTATAAAACAAAGTAAATGGTTACCATTCATTTAGGGTAATATAACGTTATTAAACAGATAATGGCATAGCAACATATAAAATCACCTCGTTGTCTTTCAGCGTTCTTTCCTCCTCAATTTTGCTTTGAAGGGTTTCCTCAAGTTTATCCTTTTCCTTGCAAACAGTGATGTAACATTCTTGCACAGTTAACATTTCTTGACTTAGGTCAGCTAATTTAGATCTGTTCAAAGGATGCATGAAAAAGTTAGCTTACACAATGTCATAATTTACTACTTATAACAGTGACTATGGGAAAACCTGCACACTTCTTGGTAGAGGTTTTACACATAATTCACTTACTCCATCTGCTGGACGTGCTGTTGATGCTGGGCAGTAAGCTGTTCAATGCGAGCTGTATGTTCCTGGGCGAGTTCTGCACGAACATGCTGAACCACATCATCTCGGTACTGTTGCTGGGTTCTCTCATACCTGAACACACCACCAATGATAAATTTAATTTTTTTAATTTTTTTTTTCTTTTTAAAAGGCAGCTCTAGTGACTTACCTTTCTGCAGCTTCTTGTTTCTCCTGGTCCAGCTCCTGAATCATCTCTCTCATCTTGGTGCAGAGCTCCAAATTAGCAGATTTCACCTTTTCTTCGCTCTGCTTCAGTTCCTTATTTCTCGTTTCGAGTACCTGCCATTGAAACACCATGGAACTTAAAATCAAAATCAATAAAACCCAGAACAATCTGGCCATAAAATCATTTCCCTAAAAGTTACAGTGAATTATTTCTAAAAACACCCATAAACATGATACTTAAGACCTCTCCTGAGGTCTTTTCAGCCATCATGCTTTTTAAAATGAGAATGAGCAGATTCTCTAGCTGAGACACAAGTCATATTAATGGCTGGTTACATAATTAGGGTACAAAACCAAAAAGGTTTTGCTGCATTCGGACCTCTACACGTTTCTGGAGTTGCTGTCGTTCCTCTTCCAGCCTTGCAATCTCTTTGTGAGGGGTCATATTTGACTGCTCCAGAAGCTTTTCTAGGCCGCTTTCCCTCACCTGTAACATTCAAGAGTAAACACATCAGGTTTTTAATACCAGAGACTTATTTTTTATGTATGTGAAACACCATGCACATGCTCATAAAAAACAGTCCTTACCACAGAGTCTTTAGCATTCTTCTCAGCTCCTTGTACCCGGGTCTGTAGCTGTTCCACATGATTCTGTAAGGTCTGGAGCTCCTTTTGTAAGCAGGAGATCTTCTCCCTTTTTGTTCTCAGCTGTGATAGACATCGCTGCAGCTCACTCTTCAGCTCTTTCACCAAGTCCTCCTTAGGCAGGCTCGAGTCTGACAGGACAGGAGTGCTGAAAAACAATAAGAAATAACAGGCCCTGGTTAAAGAAGAAAAACCAACAGTTTATCTAATCACACCTGTAATCACATCCAAACATGTCATTAAATGATCATATGTTTTTCCCCCAGACATCATACAAACCAATTTACCTGTGATTTCTGCCATCCTTCCAGTTAACTTTCTTAATGCCAAGATCTATGTAGGACTCAGAGAGATGGTTTTCCCAGTTTGGGTTCGAATCAACAGCAAGCACTCCGAGCTTCACAGCAGACTCATACAGGGTGATCTGCTCTTTCAACTCATTTAACTCTTCCTACAGAGACATCAGGAGTGTGAAGGCATAGTAATATTACTATTACTAAGGCATAATAATATTACTATTATAATGATTCGTATAAGTAAGAACTGGTCCAGTCAGTAAGACTGGTCCACTCACTTGCAGCGCTTTGTTCATGTTGTCACTTATGTTACGACTAGTCTGGGCCTGCTGTAGTTTCATCTGCATTTGGCTCATCTCTTGGACACAGCCTTTAAAAAAACAAAACGAAAGAAATTTTTGATTATGCCAATAATTAGCATTTCTCAAAATGCCTACAGAACACTTGCATAAAACCTCTGTGACAGTTATAAAACACACTGGCTTGTAGTGTTCATTTGAAGGCTAACAGAGCGATAGCATTCATCTGTGCAGCCCAACTTCATAGGGAACTTCACAAGAAAAAATACGTTACAAAATCTACAACATATGGCACACAAAATGGTCTCTGACCTGCACCGTCTTGAAGGGTAATTGCAAAACCACTCATTTATGTAATTTAAAGTTTGGTGAAATGATTCAACTGAAAAAAAAAAAAAAAAAAAAAAAAAAAAAAAAAAAAAAAAAAAAAAAAAAAAAAAAAAAAAAAAAAAAAAA
>JAOVVF010000010.1:12272061-12303627 GCA_028565595.1 Duopalatinus emarginatus | reverse complement strand
AAAAAAAAAAAAAAAAAAAAAAAAAAAAAAAAAAAAAAAAAAAAAAAAAAAAAAAAAAAAAAAAAAAAAAAAAACACACTGCAGAGAAAAATGACACACCAGTCTGAAGCAGCTTGGCACACTGCTGCTGGCTCTCCTCCAAACGCTGCGTAAGGGCATTGATGACGGCTGCTCTGTCCACCTGCTCCTCCTCTCTCTGCCTCTCCAGCTGCCTTACCTGCTCCTGCAGCCTCTGAGCCGCCTGCACCTGTCATACGTGTGCACACACACAAACACACACACACCTCTTTGCTTTTGACCTTAGAACCGGAGTTCCACAAGTGTTTGTAGTGCCCTCTACTGAAACTGAAAGCATTTGTTATTATTTTTTTATTTTGTGATTAATCAAAGAACTCAAGAATAATTATATACTTACCTTAAATATATAATTATTATAATAATATATTTAGGTAATTTAGGTTAACTTTAAAAAGTCTTTAAATTCAGGGGTTTTGCAGCTGTAATGTCATCACACAAACATACAAAATAATGGTCACTCTATTAAGTACACTGTGTAACTAAACTTACTATTTTACTGGTTGGTAAAATATTCTCCAGAACACCTCTATATGTGCTGGGTAACAAATTGTGCATAGCAGCAGATGGGTCATGCCTGTAAAAGTGCATACATTTGGCAAGTTTACCTGATAAATGACTAATATCAATGAAATGAAATGAACTGACCTCCTCCTCCAGATTTTGACCTCGTGTGTCTAATTTTTGCTGAAGGACAAGCACTCTAGCCTCATGCTGTTCCTTCATGGCAGCCATGTCCCGGTCATGCTGCTCCCGTGCTCGTGTCAGTGTGTCAGAACGACACAGCTCCATCATCTGCTGCTGCAGACTGTCTACTGCTGCCTCTGCAGCACACTGCTTCTTCACATTCTACACAATCAAAACAAGGCTCTCGCTCAGCTGCAGACACACAGTTGGAGTGCTGTGAGAAATAACGGATTCATGATACGGAAACTGTTACCTCCTGTTCCCTCTCTGTAAGGGTCTGAATCTGTTGCTCCAAAGACAAAACTTTCGCCTGTAGTCGAGACTCCCTCTCTTTTGCCTCTTCTATGAGATGACTGGACTCCTTCAGTGATAATGCCAGCCCATCCTTTTCATCTTGGCAATGGCAAAGTAAAAATAAATCAATTATATATGGCATAAACATAATACCGCATCACCTAGATTAAAAGTAACCACTGTGGAAAGACTTCACTGTTTTACAGCAAATCACAGTACCAGTTTGAATATGGATTGATAAGACTTTCAAGACAAAATACCTTTTACAATGGCAAACTGATGCTCAAGATATCTCACTTTACGCCTGCTATCTTCCAGTTTCTGCTCCAGATCCTCAATCTGCCTTAATTGAGCCTTGTTCAAAATCTTCAGCTGAGCATATTCCTGGGCATCAACAGTAGCTAAAACATGAAATAACAGACATTTACATTATCTATTCAGAAATTTCACTATCAGGGTTCAATACATTTTAAAGCAATTGTACAGAAATTTGGGTCTGTAACTTTTCTTTTCTTTTCTTTGGGCCCCACTTGACTTACTTGGTGATGAATCAAGAAAGTCTCTTTGTAGCTGCTCAAAGTGGCCATTCTTATGAGATGACTGAATGTTAAACATATTTGGTTGTCTTGCAGACTTATGTGGCTGGTAGCTGGCTTTGTACATGTCAACATCTTTGTCCTCAGTTATTCCATGATCAAATTTCTGGAAATATTACAAAGAAGTTAACCAAAGAAACTTTATAGTTAGATTACTTACTGTACGTACACACACACATACTTAACACCAAAAGCAGTTCATATGTATTTAATAGTTACCTGAAAGTGGTTTCGGACATTGGCATGTTCTCCATAATCTTGGCCATGCGTTCCTGTGTGATGATCTGTGTGAGGGTAACTTTCCTGTGCATAGTCCTCCTCAGCAGAGAAGTTGTTGGTGCCATTAGATCCTGCTGTTTCAGTAGAGGAGTACACATAGTCTCCAGGCTCATACTGATAGTTATGGCCCTGGTGTGTATCCCAGCCATGGGTTAAATGTTCTGGCCTAACCTGGAGGTGATTAACATGACCATGGCCATACATATAACCCTGATGATCAGACTGGTCATAGCCATCTGCAGAATTCTTTAATAAGAATAGATATTGTAAGAGATTGCATGACTGACATGTTCACTATTAAAAATGATTTAAAAACAATGATGGAAGATGCAGCAGGTAAGACATTCAGTTTGCAATTTTCTAAAAAAAAAAAAAATACTCTTAAAATCACAAAAACAGGGTGAATAATTTTACCAATTTTTAATAGATAATACTATTGATGAGTGAGAAGATATAGGAGTGAATTGAGACTAACGCTCCTAGACAAGACAACTAAAGGTATTTTCTAAGTAAGCATTGCAAAAAACAGTGCAGAAAAATAAAAACATTTAATTTTAACACTGTGTTTAAATGTCATACTAACACCTGAATTAAAAGAAATAAACTCACCGGTTCAGCAAGAGGTGGTTGATCGGACTGTCCGTTCCAAGCATGCTGTGGTCTAAAATGCATAAAAACAATTTATACATTTCTGTATTTTTAAAACAAATGCTATTAACAGTGTTTAGTTGATCAGGACTAAACCCCTTTCGGTACCGGTCATGGTCTCTTTGAGGACTGCAGGTTGAGTAGTCCAGCTCCGGTGAGGAGTCGTGACTATCCTCCAGCATATCATCTGGGAGGTCAGTCAAGAGCTTATGCAGCTTAAAGACACAAGTTATTCAGAATTTGTGAGACAATGAAATTACAAAATTACATGGCAACTCTTAGACAACACACAAGATACCATAGCAACTGTTGACAAAAACACCCCAACCCAGTTCCCCTATACAAACAGACCTGTCATTAACATACATGAAGGTACTGCTGAAGACCATGTGCCATACTAGAGAATTCAACTGACACAATGGGAAAATAATGCTAACATCAAGTTACATACAGTATGTAATCAGTCTTTCACTAGCAGAATAGGGTTTCAGAATGAAACCAGAAAAAAAATGATACACCAGACAGACTTACTCTCCATAAAGTGTGTTGAATCAACCTGACGTCTTCCACAGTCGCCTCACACATATAAACTCTTTCATGCTCATGCATTTAGGCTAAACAGAGACCCCACAGTCACAGAAGATAGCTGTAACTAAACCACACTTCCTGTTGTTTAGCTGTACAAAGTCATATGATTAAGCAGACTTAAGGAACTTTAAAAAAACTTTAATATTATGTGCACTGTTCTGGCCTGGAGCTTGTCTACTGTCAGACTTTGACCATACAGTCTGGTTAACTGGAGCAGAAAACATTCCTCCCCTGCAGCAGAGAAAGAAACACTTTACAAAACCTGCTATGCAAACCTAGAACCTAGAGTACTACATTGCATCAACCCTAATGAAAAGCTTTCCTCTCCAGTCAAAAAATCAGATGTAAGCGATAGAGTCCACTACAGAAAAAAACATGCTCCTGTACGCTGACAATATTGCTTTGTTTCTTCCGTCTCTCCATTTAGAGAGAAAGTCAGCCAGGGAAAAGAAGCACATGCTGATCGAGTCACAGCAGACACGCCTGACAACTCTTCACTTCAGCCAATAATAGTTCAGGTCCATCGTTCAGCAAATTTCTTGAGCATGAGTCAGAGTCTACGTGCATCCCATTGGTAGGATGTGATCTTTAAACACAAACACACCTCGGGAGGGCTTTACTAACTGAAAGTTATCAAGTATATAAGCAGAGATGATTTATTTTGAACATTTAAAAATTCAACGATTATTCAGAACAGTTCAGTCACTTAGCCTTCAGTTATGGGTTATTCTACTATTTTACACAAATTACACGCATAATTAATGCGTTAACTATTTATTTTATTACAGTATTGATTAAAAATGACCACACTGATGGCAGTGATAATTGATTATAGACTACTATAGTATTTATAGTATACTATTTAGTTTTTTTTGTGCATTTATTTGGGTGTCTGGACACTCTACCAACCCTACAACAAACTGCTTAAATAAGAAAACATTGCATTCAGCAAGCTGTTCAGAATTTGCCCTCCTTCACTTGGAGCGCTCATCAAAGCTCCACCTACTGCATAAGTATCTTTACTGCCCATTACTTTTCTGAAAGTAGCATTATTTTTTGTTTGTTTGTTTATTTATTTGTCGTGAGTCACAGATGCTCCATAGTTATGGTAAATGTCATGCTGTCAGGTGTACAGACCAAAATGACATCATTACATCAGTTTCTAGCCCCAGAGGACAAGACAGCTGAGTGTACAAACTTTAGTCAGCAAAAACATTCAAGTGTGTTCTAAAAACTGTCTAACCGTGTTTACAACCTGCGTCAGTACAACACAGGGTTTCATAAGAATAAAAAAAAAAAAACCAAAAAAAAAAACACTTCTCCAATTTCTTATAACATTTGTGTACTTTGATTGCAAGTAGTTCACTCCTGTAGTGTCTAGCAGTGATTTTAGCCTAACTAATTGTGATTCAGTGTAATTCGAGACAAAACTTTTTTGTACTTTATGTAGATTAGAAACCACTGAATATAAAAATGACTCATTAAAATCAGTTACAAAATATAACTAAACATTATAGAGGTGGGCAGAGTGAACATTGCCTCATTATCATTTAAAGCAACAGGCACTGAAACCAGGCATTTGGAGCAAAAAAAAAAAAAAAAATCACAAACAATTTATTAAGACCCCAGGGAACTGTATTATCTTCTGGGAAATTACTATACGTCTCCTTTAGGTGAGGGAGAGGAACACACATGAACACACACACAAAAACACAGTATATTAAAATGACATGTTTGTTACCAAGTTCTACAAGTCAGCCAGTTGAGGCTGTGTTTTAACACTGCAGAGCTGTTTATACAAAAAGAGTATTAAAACTACATTTTAAAATCAGGTGGTCCATTCAAGTTTAAATCACAACTTGGAACCAGATTTAGAAAGCAATACACTCAGTGATTCTGGTCATTTGTTTTAGGTACTTCTCAGGAGTATTTCAGACAAAGACATCCTGAGCAGCCCTTTAACTGACATATAACAGCACACTGGGCTAAAGGCAAGATATATTAACCTGAATAGATAATGTAGTCAATATTAGACTCTTTCTGAACAAAAGTTGACATATTTAATTATTTACTGGCATGTGCCAAATCAGAATGAAATAAAAATACAGTGAAATATTTAACTGCAAACGATAATTAAATATAAGGCTTCAATTTCAGTGTTTTATTTACTATTTGAAAAAGGTGATTAGTCATTTTAATATCACTTTTTAAATTAATTATTTAGGCATAACTGATTTGTTTCATTCTGTCACTCATGGCACCATACCCTATACTTTATTTTATTTTTTTTAAATAGTGCTGATTTTATTATGGCTAAAATATAGTATTCATATGAGCCTCTAGTAAAGTACATAAAGTGAATACATTTAGACTATTTAGCAAAACAACAAATAAAGACTCTAGCCTGTTTTTTTTCATGTAGGCTGCTTTTAAATAAGCTAATTTACCTTTTATAAAACACTAAAATTATTAACTATAAATGGATGCAATTTACAGGAACCCAGGATAGAAACAACTTAAAGTCAATAGTACATCCAAAAAGTATAGGTGATGAGATTCACCATTAATACAGGAGGCATTTTTATATTGAACTAAAAAATATAAAATGCAATTCTTCTTCCTGTTACACAAAGCAACACATATTGTGTGAGAAATCTCAGTCATTGACCTCTGCCACTGTGACGTTTGGTCAAATTAATTTTATAATATCATGATGACTTTATAATCTCTATAGAAATAACTGTATAGACTAATCCTCTTTCTGTGGAAGAGACAGAAGACAAATACAAGAACATGCTGTAGGCTTCATATTACAACACACTGCAGTGTGTTTAACAGCACAGGAGTGTGTTTGGGCTCCTTTGAAGGGGCGTGTGTGTAACTGCCAGGATGAAGGTTGTAGGTATAGACTAAGGTGTTTACTCTAATGCCAGGCAACAGGTTGTGGTAGAAGACATATTAAATTACCTCCTGCTCCCTTGCGTAGTCCTCTTGATCATACTCCTCTTCCTCTTCATGCTGCGTTTGTAATGCAGCGCTATCAAAATCGATAGACATGCCGAACTAGGGTGTCAAAACGATGTCTGCCAGTCTGAATAACAACCCAGAGAGAGGTTATTACATACAGGTTTATCTAATTACACCACAATACAGCCATACAGTCTGCCTTTCCTTATAGCTAGTTAGCATAACAATCATTCAGCTAGCTATGCAGATAGTTAAACATAAGACAGCAGACAAACTTTTCACTTACCTCCAAATTATGAATAAAATATCCAGACTTAAGTTTTCTGTAATTTCATCTCTCCCAGTCGGTAAAGCAGTTTATATACACCAGATTAGCCGTTAGCATGGCAGCCAAATCAACAGTAACCAAGACAACAGCAAACTGTCAGCTAGCTAGCTAAGCTTTTAAACTTGCACTTTTTAAAGCGTCAGTAAGAAAAACACTGTAATACCTTTTCAAGTGATCGATTTTATCTCATGTCGATATAATAAAGTCGGTAACAAACTCATGAGTTGGTCAGAATTAGCCTCGGTGTGTATGTATATGCTAAACACACACAGAGGGCGTCAGTCTTGAAACATGGCGCCCTGAACAGCGGCAAAAATCCTGGCAGCTCATTGGCTGGTTAGATGATGACGTGATCAGACAGTGTAGTATGTACAGTATTATAAATCAGGAGAAGTTTTACTCTCCTTACAGACAGAATCAGGCTTTAACTGTACAATGAATTCATCATACCCTTCATACACATTATCCAGATCATTATGTACACATGTGAAATAATATTCTGTCTATTTAACGGAACCATTTAAAGTCTAGATTTATACACCAGTCTATTTGTTGTGCTTTAAAACCATTAAAATCCAATCAACACTATTGGATATCTATCACAGACACAAGTTCTGGACCAGTACAACAAATCCATTAATACAATCTATAAGCAACACATTTCCAGCAGACATAAATGTTCATAAAACACACATTTTTCATTCGCCCACATAAAACATGTCAGTTATTTTCTGAAGCAACAAATGCATCCTTTTATTTATTGTTCAAATATGAAACAACAGAACACAATTTATGACCAGCGTTGAGGTTTTTCAAATTCCATGGTGGCTGTGATTTAACTGAGATTGATGAATATGTATTCTCATGCTATGACTCAACCATCTTAGAGGTACAGTCTTATTCCTAAACTCACCCAAATCTTGTAAAAACCAGAACAGCTTGAGCAATTACTTTATTCACTGGTGCCATATTTCAGCTTCCTAAACCTTGGAAAGTGGCTCTTTAAAAGCAAAAACAAAACATGCTTTGACAGTGTTTAACAGATAAACATTCTTCCTTTTATTACAGAGCATTACCACACCTCAAAAAAAAAAAGTAAAGGTAAAAGGTATACCTTTCAAATGTTCGCTATAACCAAATGTCAAGACATATGATTAAAATAACACCTCCCAAGATGACTCCAATACAGTCTAAAGGACAGACTTCAAGGATTCAGAACAGCAGATTTTCTTTGGGCATTTCTGTGTTGTTTGGGGCTTATAAAGCTGTTGGGGTTTAAGTATCTGCAGCTGCATAACACAAACTAGCTGGTTTAAGCGCACACTTCATGTCATTCAGTGATCAGGGGATTAAGGACCTGAAAGGAGTTTGTGTCTCTGACAGCCCTTCGAGTCATCTGGGTGTCTGGTGAACGGACTGTTTTTCGGGGCCTCAAGTGGTCACTTAAGCCAGTTTACTGACAATGGCCTGGTTGAGTGAATTCAGCTGATTGGTCCATTTGTCTAGGGCTGTATATCGAGCACCACCTCTCTTCTGGTGATCAAGCTCCAACAGTTGGTTGACCTGGTCAATACGGCCATTGATTGTGCTGAAACATATCATCAATCAGGACATACCAGTAAATAATAAACATATTTTATTCGTCTCACAGTTTCGACACAAATATTCTTGCCAAAGTAGAGAAATCTCTGCTTTTTATTTTTGATATAATATATAAATATGATGACAACTTACTTGTCTAATATACACTGCACAAGCAAGCTTTCCACATCCACAACATCAATGTTCAGTTCCTGCAGAAAATTAGCCACCATGTCAAGACACAATAATCAAATGTTCAACAAAAGGATGAAATTGTACAGAAAATATATTACCTTCGAAATGAAAGGTATGTGTATCCTAGTGTAAGGCTTAATTAATTTGATGAGAACTTGTGTCCGTATGTTCCGTAATAGCTCTAAAAAGATAAAAACAAAAACGTCTGTTAAGTAATATTACCAGGTGGGGGGTCAAATTATTTCTTCCATTTAGAGCTAAAAGTCAGACTCACCTTCAATATGTTCTCTGATGAAGGGGTCATCCATTATGTTACTGTGATTCGTCTTCAAGATTTTTTCAAACTCTGTAATGTCATTGTTCTGGTAGGCACTGTAGTTAAACAAAAAGGAAATTGACAAACATTTCATATATATATATTGTTTATATCAGTTAAACAATTGGTATTAAATTGTATGCAATGTGTAATTATTAGCTTCCAGACAAAAAAATAATAATAACCTTCTACCTAGTACCTTATTAATGTAAATTTGGTATAATCTCTTGATGTCCACATGTGTGGTGCACGGAGTACAGAAATATTGGAATAGGATATCACAGAAGGGGAAAAGGGTATTCTAGTATTTAGTCTAATAAGAGAACACCAATCCTGTCAAAAGTTGTCACCATTTTTTGTTCAAGGCTGTACCAGGTGTTTATGAATTTTTTTTGTCTGGGAAGCTTATATCATTTGTGTTACTTAATTCGTTAGGTTTAAGCTGCCTTACCTTACCAAGTTCGTCATTGCTAGAATTTCTGGATCATTCTTGTAGGGTTTTGCCTAGCCACAAAATATTAAAGAGTTAGTCACATCACAAACTGACAACCCAAAGACCCCCGAATGATTTTTTTCCATTACCTCTTGAGAATCAAATGGGTTTATTCCTGACTTCATTAACATGTTGGCCAAGACTAAGTACTTTAAACACGTAGTTCGCCTGGGGCTTCCAGATTCGTCGTAATTTTTGAATGCTTCAAAAAAGTCTGTGTGCGCCTTCTCAAACTCTCCCTCCCTTAAGTGCATTTTTCCACCACATTCTAGGACAGAGTGAGCACGCACACACACACACACACACACACACACACACACACACATCAGAAAATAAAGAGTGTAATTTAGGAAATCATCATTTAGTTATTATTACTGTAGCTGAGTAATCAATTTAGTCAAAAAGAAAGTAGATATTAGGGGGGAAATTACCTCGGATGACTCCCATGATGAGTGGATGTGGGATTGCTGACTTGATGTGTAAAGACTGCTCATAGAGAGCTTTCAGCTTCTTGTTGTTTTTCTGGGCTGTGTACATCTGAATTTCCAAAGCGTAAATCTCCAGCAACTGTGTGCCTTTTTTCAGATCGTCTTCACCATCATCAGTCTTCACAAAAACAATCGCAACAAAAGCAATTATAAATCAAACATCACATCATCTAAACTCTTTTCCACATCAGTACTCTTTTACCTGACATGACTGGTGCAACTGCCTAAGGATTTTCTGAAGTTTTCCGTACTCTTCTCTTTCCAAGTACAACTTGCCTAGCTGGAGTGAGCAGAAAAACACACTTTCAGCATTGTAACATTTTGTAAATGCAGCAGAATTACTTCAGTTATGTATACTGATAGACATTTTAGCAACAGAAAGATTACATCTATTCTTACATAATAAAGAAAAAAACTAGTTCTTTTAGATTATGTGGCCTACATTTTACTGGTCACAGCAAGTGTTTAAGAACTATCATAAATACCTTTGTATTGGTTTTAAACCACAGTCTATCATTTTTGGCATCCTTTAATGCTTCTAGGGTCGTCTCATAAAATTCCTGAAGCAAGTCCATCTGTAACAGAAAGGCAAGAATTTCACAAAAATTTCTTTTCACAGCATTTCAAGGAAATTGTAACATAATAATAATAATAATAATGTAATATTATATCCATCAGTGTAAATACTAAAACAATAATAATAATTGATGGGATTAAGATTTATTGTTCATTAACATAAACGTGTGTTAATGCTATATTACTGTTATTGTTAATGTGATATAAGGTTTTTTAAGGCTACTGTTAAAGATTATTTTATACAGTCATTAATTTAAAACAATGTCCATTAAGGGCACTGTACAGCATTACCATAGATACCATACCTGTTTGGAGGTTGAAATATAATCTAGAATAGAGTTGATGGATTTCTCAGAGTAGTTCCTTGTGACAGCACTTCGTATATATGTCAAAAGCTGTTTGTATCGATTCATCATTTCTGGAAAGTTTGTCTGTATGGGAGGGAAATTGGGAGATAAAATATTCATCAGCCACTAATAAAACATTTCCACAAATTATACAGTATGTTATCCTCGCTTCTTACCAACTTAAAATTGATTTTAATCATCTGCTTTAGTGCTTTGAACCCCCATTCTCCTTTTTCACCTTCAAGCTCCAGTACCTAGAGATCAAATAAGACTGTGGTCATTTCTTTTCCAGCAGCCATTATTAAACACGTGATATAAATAACTGAGTGCTGCGTTACCTTCTGAAAGCTGCTCAAAGCAGCTTTGGGATCATCTTCCTTTAGGGCTTTAGAATTATAGTACTGATTCTCCAAGTCAACATTTGGCTCAGAGTTGCTGTCCTCTGAGTACTCCTGAAATTGAAACAGAGAAACACAACAGCTATGATGATCATCAAGACAGGCGACAAAACGCTAATTATTGTGATATAACATTTCCTCAAAAGAAGTATAAAACATAGTTGATAACACGTCGATAGAATTAGTTATGTCCATGTTTAGACAGACATCACGAATGACCAAAGGGAATGAGAATAGCGCCGTGGCGAACCAATCATGTGGCTGAACTACAGTTACGGCCATTTCAGGGTTGGTTGATGCACACAGCACAGAGCGTAAGCTGAGCAGAGCCTTAGCCCACGTGCTAATGTTTGGGGTACTGCAGGCGTGCACGCAAGTTAGAGCAGGGAAGATGCGTCGATGTCATCAACTACAAAATTACGTTGATTTGCATAACGTTTGTTGATGCATCACAAAGATGGCTACAAAAATGAATCCAATGCCTGCTGAAAACACTGCTCTATCCGAAGCACAAGCCGCTGGTGGTCTGTCAGCTTTGCAAAGTGAAGATGGCGTATCACAACTGTACAAATGCTATGCACAAGCATTTAAAGTGCAAACATCCTGGAGCACTTTGTCAACACACTCACATTAGAGTAATCTAAAAATTAGACTGCTTAGAATTACATTGTAGTTTATATAAATATAATTTGAAATACAGTGGAGTAACATTTCTCAAGTACAATTCTCAAGTTCTGATGAAATATAAATTAAATTTAAACCAGAATTTGCCTTTTGATATCTTTACCTCTCACTTAGGAGTAAAAAAAAAAGAACCTTTAAGTGTAACAGCAATATTAAGTTGATTTATATTGTGATATCAATATCGACTGATATGAAGAAAAATATTGTGATAAGATTTTTTTTTCCCATATCACCCAGCCCTCGTTTTAGCTCATGTCAGATATATCCACTGCACCACAACACACTTGTAACCACTTTAAACACAAATATTTCAATTCAAATTCTTCTCGTCACAATGTACAGCATCTATAATGCAATTTATAGCAATCCAAATGTCAGAGAGATTCTCCAGATTACAAAGGCATTACATTTCGTGCAAACAAAAAAATTGTCAGATACGCCTTATCCATATAGCACTTGTAGAAACATCTATCTACTAAAACATCAGGACCAAAACACAAACCATTTGTACTGTTCTAAAAAGTACTTGTATTCAAATTGAAGTTTAAGCTGTCATGATTTAAACTTGTTTTCAAATATTATATTTGGATTAAAGCTATTTAACACATGTAAACAATATTTAACAGCTTTAACCATAGTTATAATAGTTCAATTTTAGCTGGGTTTTTTAAGCACACAAAGACATTTTTAGCATTACATACACTTATTCCTGAACTCTTAATTAGACCCTGTCCCTGTCCTACAGTCTTTGTTCTATAGATGCTTGTGTGAGTTTTAATCCTCCTCCCAAAAACATGCTGATCGATAGACTAGTTCTAGGTGTTAAGAAATATAAAAGTGTGTCCTGAGATGAACAGGCATCCCATCCAGGGTGTATTCCTCTCTCAAGCCCCTGCTACAAGGCTCTGTATGGGTACTATACTGTATAACTGCACTGGTACTGAAAATGAATGAATACATGATGTTAGTCTACCTGTTGTTTCTGTTGTAATTCTGATTGGTACTTAAAGCACTTAAAGCTGTATTTTAAATACATGCAAGATGAAATAATGTGTATAACTGTTGACAATACTCTTTTTACTATCATTAACATTATTGCTAAAATTAAACCAGAAACTTAATGTCATTGCACTGGATGCCTTAAGTGTCCATGTATTGCCTCGGTGTCAGTGTAGTCACCACATGATGTTAAATAATTATTTACTCCATTATAATACCACTCTATAAAGCCTGAGTGAATCAGTGACAGCTCTGTTGCTGCACAGGGCTGGCTAGCTAACTAGCCAGGAGGTGTTTAGCATAGTGTGAAGGCAGGTAAACGGTAAAATGACAGAGGAAGACAGATTACAAACGTCACAACTGTAGGAGCACTGTCTATTTCAGCTACACTTCTATAAATAAACAAGACAAGTAGGTTAGATAACTGAGGACAAGCCTGGATAGAACAGGACCAAACATAAGCTAGCTCGGCTAGCTAGTCCGTATGCGGTAGTTAGCTAACTACCAATAACCTGGAGACCTGCTTAGCACGCTAACAGTTAGCCATATTGTCCCATGCTAGCTGTATTCAAAGACCAACTATTAGCCGTACGCAAAGTGGATGTAAAGCTAAGAGTTAATTCATTTACCAGATCATAATCCTCTTCATCATCGCACATGAAATCATCTTCCATGTCAGACATCTTGACCGGTGAACAAGAGGGCCGAAACACTCCCACAATCCTCCGCGCGTCAAAATAATCGCCGTGGAAGATGTATCGCGCATGCGCACAATGCGAGACATCCGCTACTGATCCCAGATCAGACTTGATGCGTCTAAAATGCGCTGTCTGAGATCGTAAACTGTTCCCAGATCTGTTAAACTTCCACTAACAACCAGGCTTTTTGAATGAAGTCCTTTTCTTCCGTGTGTGTTCCGGGTGTGAGCCTGTCACCTGATAAACTGCTCCAGTTTTAGAGAAGAGATTGAAGGCATATATTTATAATATATACTGTATATCGTCTGTGGATTTCCTAATGGCAACAAATCCACCAAAACTCAAAGTGCTGCTCAGTGACAACGACAGGTAAGTGAACTCACCTGAGTAGAGATTCCTCATGGACTTCATGTCCATATGCAGAAGTAATACAAAGATTGTTTCATCATGCCTTTCATATTAATGTACTTTTTTCCCTCCCCACCTGATAAATAAGGTAGACAGAAGCAGTACAGAGTGAATCTGCAGACACCTGGACACCTCATATAATCCACTTTCTAACTTATAAATCATGTTATTGGTGTCATCAGGTGAAAACACCCAGAGACAGTGCAGAAATAAAGCAATCAGTCTCATTAACCTACTCTGAAACAATTATTTTAACGACTAGATTTGGTGTAGATTTCAGGTTTTCCCCCGGTGTGTGTTTTGGTGTAGAGTACACGTGATGATAATCCTGTCACATGACATTTACTCACTAACACTTCTTCTCTGTAAATCACAATATTTATCCAAATAAAACAAGTTAAATTTGCTGAAATCAAATGATAAAACAGTTTCCTATCTTGTATGGGTATTGATAATATGTAGCAATATAATATAAAATAATATAATATAATATAAGAATATGCAATAATATTATAATTATTATAATATGTAGTAGTAGTAGTAATAATAATAATAATAATAATAATAATAATAATAATAATAGGGTTAATAAGGATTGTTTTCTTGTCCTGAAGGATTTGTCCTCTGCTTATTTTCCCTGCGCTTGTTAAGGTGTGTATTTTACTATAATTACACTAGACAACACATTCATAACCCTTTTTTCCAACAAACTAAAATAAGTTTACTTATAGTTCATTTTACATTGGATTATAACCTGTTTTTTTAATGTTTTTTATCAGCCATGGTTTTTATGTGATATAATGATAAATAAGGCTGTTATTACACTTAAAGTAGTGTATGAGTGTATAAGTATATGATTTTCACCTATATTCAGCCTCATGCACTTGTAAGGAGCTATAGATAAAACACAATGGATGATAGAGATTCCTAAAGCATGTTTGGATTTGGTGTGCAAAAATACATAAGAATAGTATATTTTTGTGTTAACCAGTGTTAGGTTTTGAAAATCTCACCCAAATGAAATACTTTAAATATCTGTCTTATTGTTCTGGTCTCAGTTCAGGTGTGCTCAATATGTTTAAAAATTATTTATTTTTAAGCAAGTAAATCATTAGAATGTTGTTAATGTCACCATGCCATCAGCAAAATCATTGTGAAATCACACATGTGCTAACTAGCACCAAGAACCACTGTGCTGGTCAAAAGGCTAAAAAGCCCAAAGCAAAGAAAAGTCTTGTTTTGTCTATTATGCCACTATTATGCAATTTTTTTGCTTTACTGTCTTTTTATTAAACTGTCAAAACAATACAGCATAAGTGAATATCTTACAATACAACAAGATAGATAGGACATTTAAAAAAGTTTTTTTTTCTTCTTGATTTCATCCATTCCTTGTGATGAATTACATCATTATACAATGTCTAGCCAGGGACAAACTGTTTTAATATAACAAATGTACACTACAAAAAGACCATCAATTGGTCCCAGGGAGACTGGGCCAAACCAAAAATTGTTTGAAATCTTCCACCCTTCTGATTAACAGTAGATGGCAGTAAGATTACCACTACGTATTATAACGCTAAACCCAAAGAAGAAAAGCCTTGCACAAGTTTCCCTCCAAATGTTACAGAAACAGATGCAACCAAAGTATATGTTTTAGTGACTTGGTAACTACCACTATCCTGAACAATTCATGGGATGCATGAAAGTGAAGAGAGTAAACTGTCTTCTTTGCAATTTTCATTTTGTTACAGCAAAAATACATTTTTACCTAAAACTGTCATTTTATCACATAGTGCAAATATGTGAATCTGTAATTATAAATCAAAATAGTAATTGTTTGCCTTTAGATTTGTGTGATCAGAAGAATTGTAGCTTATTTGTACATTTTCAATTACAGGCTACAGAATCTCAAAAAGGCATTCATTGGAAAATATGAAGAAAGTCCTCAGTTTTATGCATGTGCTCCTGGCAGAGTGAATTTAATAGGTTGGTTATAATTTCTCTCTCCCAAACATGCTATGCATACATAATAGAACTGACTGTACTGATTACATTAGATTAAATCCGTTACAGGAGAACACATCGACTACTGCGGATATGCCGTCTTGCCTATGGCAATCGAGCAGAGCATCCTTGCTGCTGTGTCAGTGAACAACTCCCAGATAATCCAGCTAGCCAACACTGACCCCAAATACAAGTAAGTGTACCAGTGTACCAGTGTACCTGGTTCCAAGAAGTGTCATGCCATGCCCAGAAGATGGCACTGTTGAATAATGTTACTAAATAACTGCTGGGTTTTTTTCTGCAGTGATTTCACAGTGTCTGTCAGTGAAATCACCATAGACCCAGCGAATCCTAAATGGCATTATTACTTCCTTTGTGGAGTCAAAGGTGTGCAGGTGAGAGAAGCAAATAAGATCATTAAAGTGCATTCAAAAGTCTAACATTTAAAGCTGTTATATATGTCATATATACATTTTACAACATTGCAGGAACACCTGAGCTTGTCTTCTCTGGCTGGGATTCGGTGTGTTGTGGATGGAACGATTCCAGCTAGCTCAGGCTTATCCAGTTCCAGTGCTCTGGTGTGCTGCGCTGGTCTGGTCACGATGGAAGCCAACCAAAAATCTACCTCCAAAGTAAAACAAAAATCTTTAAACAACTCTTATCCTATGTTTGTTAGCTTATTAGACAACACTGCCTGCTTGGGCCCTTATACAAACTGTCTATAGAGTACATCCTGAACTAGTTTAACCAGCATGTCTAATGATTGAATTACAGACGGATAGATAGTAGTAGATATCTGTAGTAATCTAATAAACATCCAGGCTTATGAAGTATGCAAATAAAATAGGGAAAAGCTCCAAATCTGTAGGTTTCGGATAAAAACACAACACCCGTAAAATGGGACATCCAAATATGTAAAGAATAAAACATGACAGGTACTGTAGGAATTTGAAAGTGAACTATTTGCCTACTGTGTTTGCACACAAAGGAATGTGACCTCCGCATTTAACCCATCTGTGCAGTGAAACACACACACCAGTGAACACTAGGGGGCAGTGAACACACTTGCCCGAAGCAGGGGGCAGCCCCAAACCACGGTGCCCGGGGAGCAGTTGGGGGAGTTAGGTGCCTTGCTCAAGGGCACCTCAGTCGTGTCTTGCCCTGGGCAGGAATCGAACCCACGACCATCCGCTCACGAGATGGTTTCCTAACCACTAGGCCACGGCTGCCCCCAGTTTAACAGTGGCTTTCTGTACTGCTGTAACAAATATTTTTTGTAATGTAAATGTTACATTATATATATTATATTATATATTTTTAGCAACAACATGCCCTAAAGGGTTTTATTTGTTTTATATCACAGCAATTTTTCAATGATTAACATTTTTAAATGAATTACAACACACTTTAATGTGATGTTGTAGAATGTCCACAGGTCACATGTTTTGTGGAGGGTCTGACATACTACATACTGACAAGTCCCCATATCTACATAAATAAAAACATATTAGAATAGATGTGTTAATTTATTGCCTTCTGACCAAATGTAGAAGAATAGAGCATTTAACAATGTTCTGGTATAAACTGAAGTAAGCTTATAGTCCATAGAGTTTCAGTAGATTATCCACTAAATGTCAACATCCAGAAATTGGAATACTTTCCTTAGGATTAGCTGATCCACTGATCCAGGCTCATTGAGTCACTTGGCAGGTTGTTAATAGTATTTAGATGGTTTGTTGACTGTAGGTGGTCTATAGTGTTCTGTATGAAATGTTATAATCATATATAGTAATATCTGCTTTATTAAAATCCACAACCAGTAAAATGTATAAAATTCACACACATGACTAGTAGTAAACCCCTACTTTGTTTTCTGACAGGTGTTGCTGGCTGAGACATGTGCCAAGTGTGAACGATATATTGGAACTGAAGGAGGAGGGATGGATCAGTCCATATCTTTCCTGGCTGAAGAGGGAACTGTAATGTGTTTCGCTCTTATTTTTATGCATATTTTTTGCGATTGGTGTAAAATATGTATTAAAGGTTCTCACAGCTTCAAAGTCATGCTTTGTATATAAAGGCACATTCCTGCATCTGGAATTTGTTCTTTATTTTCCAGACGATCTGCTTTGGCTTCTTTTTGGTTGGTTTTCATTATTGCTGTAGTCTAATTGTGTTTTCTCAACATGGTTATCACTCAAGGCAAAGCTGATCGAGTTCAATCCCCTGAGGAGCACAGATGTGAAGCTCCCAGATGGTGCTGTCTTTGTGATCGCTAACAGTTGTGTGGAGATGAACAAGGCAGCCACGTCACACTTCAATATAAGAGTGGTGGAATGCCGCATTGCTACCAAGGTGAAGAGCTCGTCATATACTCGTCACTATATTTAATGGTGAACGAGATAAATTTTCTGTATGTACTTATGAGTAAAATCATGTTTAAAATTGGTTTACATGTTGGACTCTGAAAGTCGCTCCTATTAAAATTAACCTTGTATGCTGTGTTCGCAGATACTGGCTAAGGTCAAAGGCCTGGAGTGGAATAGCCTGCAGAAGCTGGGAGAACTGCAGACACAACTGGGAACAAGTCTGGACAAGATGCTTGATTTGGTAGAGGAAGTCCTTCACCCTGAAGCATATAACAGAGAGGAAATTTGCAAGATTCTGGGAATCACCACTCAGCAGTTGTGTGACAATATCCTCAGTGCTAACACACAGCATGGTAATGGGATCAGGATCATCTGAGCCTTTCATTTACATGTAATTAGATCAAATACAAATACTGTTTCCTTTGTTACTTCAGTCACCCACTTCAGGCTGTACCAGCGGGCCAGGCATGTCTACAGTGAAGCAGCACGCGTGCTGCAGTTCAAGACTGTGTGTGATTCTGCATCTGCTGATGCTGTTCTGCAGCTTGGTGAACTAATGAACCAAAGCCATATTAGCTGCAAAGACTTGTATGAGTGTAGCTGCCCAGAGTTAGACCAGCTGGTGGATATTTGTCGGTGAGTAAGCCTGCACTGCATACATGTAAATGAGACGTGAGATTGTTGGACACATTTAACTATGTGCTGCGCTCCTCACCCTAACACTCTGTGGACTTTAGCAGTATTCACATAATAGGTTCATGTGTTTGTAGAAGTGGCTTTAAAGGAAAATGGGGCTAGGCTGGGATTTTTTCAATTGGATGATTTCAAAATCTTCCTACATTCGCTAGCCTACCCACAGACATCCTACATGCAATCTCCACTGAAAAGAGTAAAGCTTTTTGTCTGGACCAAGTTTTCAGGAATTATTTAAAATATATACTGATCAAATCGAGCTTTTCATTTGAAAAAAAAACAGTAACCTGTGATATTGGCATGAGATTAATGCAGGTGACTGTAAACACTCTGTAATATGTTGTTTCCCACAGGGAGGCAGGTGCAGTGGGTTCCAGGTTAACTGGTGCTGGATGGGGAGGCTGTGCCGTATCCATGGTACCCACTGAAAGGATGGAATCCTTTCTCCGGACAGTGAAGGAGCGCTACTACATGCCTGATGCTCGGCGAGCAGCTATGGTGAAACAGAGCCTTTTTGTAACAAAGCCAGGGGGAGGAGCAGCTATTTTTACAGAAGAATAAAAAAATGAAAATTTATATATTGAGGGGTTTGTTTCACATCATGACCAAACTGTCAAATTTAATCTGTATGATTCAAAGGGAAAACAGTATATATGTTTTCAGATCGTTGGACTAAATCGTTTTATATAATTTGCCTGAATTATGTCCTGATTTAAAATAAATAGTTTTCTTTTGTTTCTATGTGTAGTTTCTGCAGTTTATGCAGCATAAATGTGCTCATGCTGAACACTAATTAAACAGATCACACTGCTGGACAATCTCAGAATGGACATTTTATGTGTCATATAAAAGTAAAATGAATTGTATAAAATCCATGCATATAAATAAAAATGATAAACAATTTGCATGGTCTTCATTGACAAAATTCACAGCAGGAAATTCTCATACATTCGTAACATATGTAACATGTTAAATCAAACAAGGCAAACTGTACATCCATATAAACCAAATTCCTTATAATTCAGTGTCTCAGTGTAACATAAAGTATCGTGTTAAACGTTATTCTGTACATCACGTATTTGCAGAGTTAAACTGGAAACAATTAAAACACAAACAAGGCCTTGATGGCAGAGAAATAAATAATGAACAAAACTCAAAAATATACTTCTTTTACCGAGATCAAACTTAATCTTCTTTTACTCAAATCAAAAAGGCACAAATATTTCCTTGTGTAAAAGGACGGTGAAACAAATGCCCAATTTGTCACCCTTTCTGCAGACAGTGTAGTTACTGTATACAGTAAAAGTGTTACCTGTCGGTGGAGGGGGATGAAAGGCACAGCTGTGTAGCCTCAGAACTATAACCTTAATCTTCTGCATTTTTACTCCGATGCCGACTACAACGTGGTATATGCACATTCGAGAGGTATAATGAGAAACAGTGTACGCACATGTGAAGAGGTTCAGTATGGTTGAAAATGGTGGTGCAGCTAAGCTTTTTTTTTTCCATTAATGGCAGAACCAAGACCATCAGCCCATGCTGTTCTCTAACAATGCTAATGATCATTGACAAGCAATCAAGATTTCTGGTCTGAAACTTAACTGCACAGTTTATCAACATTATATTAAGGTCATATGGCAAGTCATTCTGTTGACTGATGTTCAGTGATCTGCTTTTAAGATCTTTTAAGCTAAATATGTTACATGTGCAAACATTACCTACATCTTGTCTATGTTTAAAATAATTTAGCAAAGGTGGAAATAAAAAAATCAAGCATTATAACATGTCAATTAAGCATTACAATTATTCAAGAAGAGGTATTATTGTATTAATAAGTGTAAACTCCTTTAACCCTGCCTTAAGTAATAGCACTGCTTTTATTCTAATTGTGAGACTGTAACTGCCTAGTAAAGCATACAAGTTGGTCATAGCGTTCAAACAAATAATAAATAATCTAAATATGGAGAGGACTGTAATTTACCAGTACCTCAGGCAATTGCATCGAAATTATGCACGCAATTAATTTAATTGCTCTGCAATATACTGGAAGCATATGAAGGGCTTTGTAGCAATTCTCCAAAAAACGGTTGCAATTCTCCTTTTTGCATTGCATGCTCGTCTCAGTCAGTTGGGGAAATTAAATAAGAAATAAATAGAGTAGAAACTTTGCCCATACTCTGCATCAGTGACTTGCAATTAAATAAAAGTGCACGAACAGAACAGTGTGCATTTGCATGAACAAGGTAATTAGTTGAGGAAGGTAAGGAGTCTTATCTGTGCTTCATTATATTTGCTCCCTGGAGTCTCTCCTGTGCAATGCTGCTTTTCTAGTTGTGCCACCCCATATGCATGTCTTGTGCTGTTTGACCACCCAGAACTGCTCTCCGTACAGCTGTACAGCACTAAACACACTTGGAGTGTTCTGTTTTATATCACAATGGGATGATGTCATGTATCTAGCACAACCCACTCATAGAGGACTGAACATGACTACCTTGAAATCCCATATTTTCACTGAGCTGGGATTTTTCAGCTTACCCTATATCTAGTATTGTATGCCAGTCCATTACATTGTGTGTGGTGTCTCTAGGCTGTGCTTGCTTTCACATCTGGAATGCTCTGTAACTCCAGAATATGTAGTTTCTTCAGTAGGTGCCGTATAGTTCATTTCCGTTCCATTTGTTACTGGGTTCTCCATCCAGCTGGTGCTGCTTTTGATTCTCTGTGGAGATGAGCCAGGGAAGGCTGAAGTGGAGGATGTGGTGACCTTCATGTTCTTGCCAGAGGTAATGAGCTCTCCATATCCCTGCTGGTGGGCGAAGGCATAGGCAGAGCGGCGGGAACTGGTCCTGCGCACTCGTCTCAGATTCTGCTCCTGAGGCCCCTGCCTTCTGCTGGCCTGCTGGAGCAAGCGCACCTGTAGGAGGAGCACACAGCAGTTAATTGCACATGTTCACGACTAAAACAGACCACTGGGTTTTTAATTTCATATACTTGCCTTGTCAGTATGTGTAGGATTGAGGTCTGTCCTGAGGAACTTTATGGCCACAACCGGCATTACGCACACCACTGTCACCAGGAGAATGACAAGCCATACACTTTTTTGATTTAAAGAGTTACGTGCTGTGCCTAGAATAAAACAAACACATCATGTGAGAGATATCTCGGGAGCCCTTTAGTAAGTTACAGAGGTTAGGCTATATGTGTGGTGCAAGAGTGGTGTTCAGTTACACTCACCTATAAATGGGAACTGGTTTGGAAATATTCTAAAGATGCCATCACTGTTCATTGCAAACAGTATTGCGAAGTACATGGCCAGACTTCCCCCAATAAAGAAGTGGTTCACAGCAGTCCAATAGTTTGTGTCAAGACCAATCTAAAGAAGACAGACACAGCAATCTAATAGTTACCTTCTAAAATCTATGGGGGATTTGTAGACTTGGTAGAAAGTGGTTTATACCAGTAATGCTGACCCTTGTATATAGCAGTTTAAATTCCTCTCCTGTAATTGGTCTACATTTTGTTTGCAATGTCACACTGTCTCTGGGGGAGAGGCGAGTCTGGAGATATCAGAGCACTCTGTCCCTCAAAGTATACAGGGACATATGTATTGTCTGGAGATTAGATTCGATTAAATTTATTATTTGATATTGAGCAGAGTACAAGTACAAAGCCAATTAAATGCAGTCACTATAACCAGGAGTGCAAAACAGCAAGTAGCATTAAGGGTGAAGTGCAAAGGGGACAAGGACACTGGGTGGCAGCTTCCCAAGACTAAATGTTACATAAAACATAAAAACTGCTGTGACTAATGACACCTCACTACGATTTAAATGATATATGTGACTTTGAAGTTTGGTTACTACATTTACAATTATATTAATACGTTCATTATACTACATCCACTATTTGTCACAAATAAAGAACACACAGCTTAACAGATCAGCTTCATTTTTTCACAGAGGTTTTATCACTTAGTATAAGCAGAATACACATATGTATGTTTAATACATCTAATAAAGAAAAACTATTATCACCTGGACGCTAACCACAATGACCAATGAGGTTGCTATAGTAACGGCGAAGGACTGTTGATCAGATATGTGGGAGCCGTCATCTCGTACAGCACACAGGAAAGTCCCATAGGGGATAAAGAAGAGGACAAATGACGTGTACACGCCCTGGATGGTGCACATGAAGAACTTCCGCTTGTTGAACAAGAGATTAAGCTGCCCAGGTTGGTACAAGTTAGGGTAACGCAGACTGTACTGCTCATTCACATCCTTTCAAAAAGCAAAAGAAATATCTTTTAAACATTTTCTTTTGACTTTAACATTCTGGAGGAATTATTTGTGAGGGTGACTGTAGATTTCTAACCTGGTCAAACAAGCCCATGGCAAGAACAGGCAACGATGTGTAGACTATGTTGAACAGGGTGATGAACCATTGGTCATACACAGTCTGTGATACAAAACAAAGAATTCCACATTTTAGTAATAAATAAATAAATTGTACACATTTTTACATTTTTGTGATACTTCTTAAGGTACCATTTACTGGAAAAATTAGGGCTTACTTGTGCTGAAAAACCACACAGGAACCCGAACCAAAAATGCACCAGTGTGAAAGCAAAGTTCTTATAAAAGAAGTAGCAGAGGAAGTTGCACATGCGGTGGTAGGACCAACGGCCATGGACCAGCAGAAGGCGCTGCAGGTAACGAAACTGGGCAAAGGAATAGTCTGCGGCCAAAACAGCCTGCATGCCCTCCTGCCCACTGATTCCCACACCAATGTGGGCCGCTGGAGAGAACAGAAGTTCACCACAGATCACTTAGGTAACTACACGCTTCTAAACACACTGACATGTGAATGCAGGGGCCACCTTCATATGCTTATTATCAGTACAGTAGCTCATATTTAATCACTGCATTATAATCGAAACTATCACACAAAATAACACAAAAAAACCCAACAGTATTCATGCAAGGATAATTTTTGGTAATGTCATAATTGTCAGTTCATGATCACATCCTGCATTTTCCATGCAACTTGCATGTCAATGCTGGCACTTAAAATAAACATGACACCACCACCCTCTCTCACACACATCAAATCAGTAATATCTTCACTGGCAACTGCTATGGACAACTCATTGGTTGTATATTTTGTACATATAGACCTCTGCACACATTGCACATCGCTTAGAAGGACACTCTGTCACCCATTTTTATACATCTTACATTTGTAAATATTTTCTAAATATTTTATTTTTTTTTATTCCTAGATGTGATTTTTATAACTATGCCTTTACTTTATCCTATTTTATTTTATTTTTATTTTATATTATCTATTTGATTTTATTTTATAGTTACTCTTGTGGACAGACAGTTTGTACCGTGTATGACAAATAAAACTTTAAAACTAAAACTTGAAACATGCCTGATAATACAGTCTTAATATAAGGCTTAATTCCAGTATCATAATTACACGAATTATCAGTCTTACTCTTGATCATGCTGACATCATTGGCTCCATCCCCGATGGCCAAGGTAACAGCTCTCTTATGCCTCTTGACCAGCTCCACCACCTGAGCTTTCTGCAGAGGAGTTACTCGACAGCAGATCACAGTCTTACATAAACAGGCCACATCCAAAAGGATCTGCTCCAGGTCTGCCTCCAGTGCATGGGCCTGTAGACCAAAGATCAGGCTGTTGTGAGACCTAGAAACTCAAGAATGCTTCAACACCAGTATGTACTTCAATAAGCTCAGCATGGTATCAGTCATGGCTAGCTAACCACAAGGATATTACTGTAGGTTGCTTCAGGGAGTTTACTTCTGCATATATTGGTCTGTGATTATAACTGTGTGAAAGCCTGGAAAAACCTTTTTCTGCTATATACAATTCTGAAATTAAATTTACACACGCACACATTTACACAATTCACCCACAGCCACATAAATTACATAAATCAACAAAGCTGGTTGTTCAAAAGAAGGTTAAAGGACTGGAGGTTAATTTACAATACACATAGGCAGTGGAAATGGTTGAACAAAGACTGAATTAGCATGTGATCTATTTTTCATAGTCCAAACTCAGGGAGTATGCAGTCATTTCCTAAATCGTTCAATACATAAGAATCCTTACCAAGCTGTGTCCATTAATGATAAGTGAGTATTCTGCAATAATGGTTTCCTCAAACACAGAGTCACTGGAATATAGATCAGTCTTGCTTACATCTTGGCCACTGGTGAACTTTTCTTTGTTAGGACCCATAATTCTCTCTTTGGCATTTCTAAGCATATAAAAAACAGTCAGAATACACAACTGAAACACATTTTACAAAATTCCACCCCAATACAATACAAATTAGTAAAAAAAAAAGGTAAATTAAGTGATAAACTGTAATCTGTGTTTGAACATAGTAAACGATTTAGTATTGCTTTTTTAGGGATGTTGAAATAAGACAAGCTATTGGCTGGCCTTGTTTATTGCATGTAAAAACAAGTTTGTAACATTTGAAATGGTCCAAACAAATTTTGCAAGTTACCTCAGCTCCCGCTGCACC
Source organism: Duopalatinus emarginatus (assembly GCA_028565595.1). Taxonomy (NCBI): domain Eukaryota; kingdom Metazoa; phylum Chordata; class Actinopteri; order Siluriformes; family Pimelodidae; genus Duopalatinus; species Duopalatinus emarginatus. Next base: position 12,278,343 of record JAOVVF010000010.1, on the reverse strand, counting down.
TCAAGTGTGGTGTGACCTGAGATTATGAACACCTCATTCATGTCATCTCTCAACATGTTACAGGAGTAGCCAATATTCATTGCTGTCTCTAAAGCATAAGAAACAAGTTGAAACAGATGCTACACTGAGTATTACAAGAACACTGCTACATAAAGATTTACAACAATTCATCCATTGATGTTGCTCACCTAGTTTGTCCCCAGTAAGAACCCAGATCTTAATGTTGGCCAGGGTCAAACAGCTAATAGTTTCTGGTACTCCTTCCTGCAATTTATCTTCTATGGCTGTAGCTCCAAGAAGCTTAAAAGGGGCACACGTTTTGCTTCAGTAGAGCAATTTCAATAGACATATTTTCCTTTTATACACATAATACATGCTGAGAAAGGTAATGAATTAAAGATAAATGTGGCACTGTTTTGTATCCACTTGTTTCCTTGAAGAGAAGAGTCATTGCAAATACAATACAATACAATACAATACAATACAATACAATACAATACGATCTTCTTGTTTGTATTTTTGTCATGATTAATCGTTTCAATCCCAAGGGGAGGGGCGATCTCTCTCGATGTCCCCTTCCACATGGAACAAGGCCATAGTGACTTGTTTCATGTGTATAAGCATACACTATAATGACAAAAGTATTACTCATTACACCTATGGGCACTTACTTATTACACCTATGGGCACCTATGGGCAGAATGCTTGTATCCAGCTGTAGAAATCAGAATGCTGCAAACAACTGCAGAACTTAGAATTTAGAATGCTGCATCCAGCTGCAAAATTTAGAATGCTGCAAACAGCTGTAGAATACAGAATGGTAGTAACAGCTGCATGATTTACAATTTAGAATGCTGTATCCAGCTGCAGAATTTAGAATTTATAATGTTGTATCCAGCTGCAGAATTTAAAACTTAGAAGGCAGAATGGTGTTCATCCCTCCAGTAAAATTCCAGAGATGCACAGAGAGTCATTGCCAAGGTACACTGAAAAAAATCATACTAGCAGCCAAGACTTTACTACAACATTTCATGTACGGTGTTTGTTATCTGTCTTTCTACTTATACTGTACTTTCAACTGCATCAGTAAAAAATATCACACAGACACAAGGACACATATAACACACATCAAAACACTGCACACATACTGCAGGCACACATTATCACACACAAGCTGTCCATGCATCTGCTCTTACCATCAAACCCTGTTCTATCTCCTCGTAGAGATCCCCAAGTCTCTCTTCTCTGTTCTCCATTGATGTGCTGGCAAACAACAGCCTCTTCATCCACTCATCAAACATGTCCTCATCCAAATCCTTATAGGCAAGAGCTAATGTCCTCAAACCCTCACCAGCAAACTCCTTCACCAAAGACAAATTTAACGGCCAGATCAATTGAGTACAATGTCAGAAATCTTACAATTTAACCAAAAATATTTATCCTAGTAAAGATTAAGTAGCTTGATAAGTATTACTGGTTTTACTGTGCTAAGTGTCTTGGAATAAAGTACATGAATGTACAACATCGGCATATTTAATTTCCAGGTTTTATGGCTCTGTAGGGCAACTGTAATCCATTCTCTGCTTGCACAGCATTAAATATAGATTCTACTCTGAAGTAAAAGGAGCCTAATTGCTCTTTCAGAAACTGCAGACAGATGACAAAGTGACAGTCTGTGGTAAAAGACACTGCAGTTCTATAGCAAGATTGAAACCTTGTCTTCGCCTAAGCACTTCTAAGGGACTTGTGAGAGTTTACAGTAAGGTGCTGATTTAAGATAACAAAAACTGGAACATTTCACAAGGTTATTTGGATAGTGTTCAGTGGGAACAGTAGAAAAAGCCAACAGAATGAACTCACATTAAGGTGTTCGGAGGTAGTGTACATGAGGTCCTCATTGGATGGGTCTAGCCTGTCGAAAATGATTGTGTCTGCTCCTTTAGAGTAAAGCTTTAGTTGCCCCTTTGAATTTCTCACTGTATAAAAGAAAGGACTGGTGTTCACACTGTCACATTCAGTTATACAAAATAACACAATATGTGAAGAAAAACATATGCACTATATGGACAAAAGTATTCAGTATAATACCTACAGGATTTTTTTATGACGTCCCATTCTAAATCCATAGACATTAATATGAATTTAGTCCCCCATCTGAGGACAAAACAAATCTCCATTGTATTTGGAGAGGTTAAGGTCAGAGCTCTGTGGGCCAGTCAAGTTCTTTTACCCAAGCATGCCTTTAAGGACCTTGCTTTGTGCACTGGGGCACAGACATGCTGGAAAAGAAATGGACCTTCTCCAAACTGTTCCCACAATGTTGGAAGTATACAGTTATCTAAAATGTTTAGGTATGCTGAGGCATTAACATTTCCCTTAACTAGGGGGGCTAGACCAAGCCCTGAAAAACAACCCTACAGCATTATCCACCAAAGTTTACAGTTGGCACAATGCACTCAGGCATTTAACGTTCTCAGATTTCAGTGGTGGCAAGCTTTTCACCACAATCTGATTTTTGGCATTGTGCTGGGTGATGTATGGCTTTCATGCAGCCATGATAATCCATGCTATAAAGCTCCCAGGCCACAGTTTTTGTGCTGATCTTAATGCCAAAGGAGGTTTGGAACTATGCAGTTATTGCTGGGTAGCTGAGGTTCTTAAACACTTCCACTTTTTAATAAAACCACTCACAGTTGATTGTGGAATATCTAGAAGGGAAGGAATTTCACCAGCAGACTTAGTGCAATAGTGGCATCTTATTACAGTATCACACCCGAATTCACTAAGGTCTTAAGAGGAACCCATGCTTTCACAACTGTTTGTAAAAGCAGAATGCATTGCTAGGTGCTTGATTTTACACACCTGTGGAAATGGGACTGAACGAAACACCCGAACTGAATGATTAAGTGGTATACCTGAACACTTTTTTCCATATAGTGTATAAACAGGACTAGACAGGCATATTTTTTGGACCACAGTCTTTTGATTGGACAAATTAAATGAGGTGGCATTACACATGCAATTTAAAATGTACAGCATTGTTTTACATTCCTCTGAATGAAGGCACATATCTGACATGGTAAACAAACACACACACACATATGTAATACTCAATCAGATACAGTAGGCAGGTTTGGTTTGTGGGGAAGAACCCAGTTAAAAAAAAAAACTCAGTAAGATCTCAGGATCAGACCCAAGACCCTGGAACTCTAAGGCAGCAATAATACATGCTCCACCATGCTGCCACAAATCATCACATTATCATTTGCCCAAGCTTTAGTTGTGTCCTAATCTTATACTATGCATATTTTGGTCTGAGTTGGTAAATTGCTGTACCCTGCTTTTGGTGTCAAGACTGATTTTTATACATGCATTTCAAAAATGTGAATCAGTCAGTCAGTCATCGGTGGTCCAACAACAAAATAGCTGAATATCTTTTAATTAATGCAAATGCATGGGTAAATGAACTACGGCTCACCAATAACACTCATTCTCTTCCGGACATTGTTGAAATCCAGTATAGCCAAAAGTTGATAGGTGACAGGTTGGCCCATCTCATACAGGGTAATAGTCTCTGGTGTTCTGGCTCGAAATACAAAGCCAAAGTTGCGAGCAGCAGTTACCAAGGCCCCTTCATCTGGTGACTGAGCCTGATACACCAGCTCCCCTAGGACAGATTTCAGAGAATACAAATTGATACAAAAAGGCTTTCGAACTGATAGGCTCTCCTTCGCCAAGTTTCAAGATACAGACTATGAAAAGAATGTATACTAGCAGCCAGTTACTATAACAATCTTTGTTGCTGAGGACGTGTTTACCTTCACTCCTCTCTTCAGGCATGACTGTATGGCACAGAGCTAGCAACCTGAAAAATTCCTGCACCAATGGCTCCTCTAGTTTAATGGCCTCCACCAGGCTGCTGTCATAGAAACGGAACTTCCTATCCATTAGCGGGTTGAACGAGAAATCCACAAATGGTGTTTTCTAAACAAACAAACAAACACAAAAGTGCAGAGTGACTCAGTATCCCTTCAATGGTTCACTTTCTTCAGTCATGTTATAGATTTTGATCAGACATTTTATTACTTTGTAAATTGTACCTCTGTGATATCCACTTTGTGTCCAAACTCATCATATATATCACCTACATATGGATAAATACCAGTTAGCCATGTAAAGCATAACTGTTTTTTTAAAAAAAGGTTGATTATTTGTGTAAGGGTGGATCATGAAGTCTCAAAGAATATACTCACCATATGTCTTGCCACTGATGGAGCATTTACTGAAGACCATAATGTTCTGTGTGAGAGTTCCTGTTTTATCTGAGAAGATGAACTCCACTTGACCCAGCTCCTCGTTCAGGGTGGTGGTTCGTGCCTCAGCTGGAGTGTCCTTACGACTGTAGTACATCTTGCGGTCCCAGTTTATGAAATAACTGTGGCCCAGGCGCAGAACCTCAACACTTGAGAGTAAAAGCACATGGCTGCAATTAAAATGAAGTATGTGCACTCACTGGCCACTACCTAATGTAGCATTTATTTAATCAGCAAATCATGTGACAGCAGCACAATGCAGATAATCATGCACCACCAAAATCTGACAACTGCTCTTTTTCAGTCTTCAGATGTCCGGTTCTGCTTTTGGCTGACAGGAGCGAAACCTGATGTAGCCTTCTTCTATTGTAGCCAATTCACTGCAAGAATGCATATGCTGTGCATTTTGAATTGCTTTTCTGCTGACAACATTTGTAAAGAGTGGTTATTTGAGGTATTATTTGAGCTGTTCTGTCAACTTGAAATCAGTGTGGACATTCTCCTCTGACCTCTCCTATCAAGGCATTTTTCTTCACAGAGAACTTCCCTTTTAACGTACTTTGCTGTTTTAAACTCTATGGACTGTTGCATTAAAATTGTAAGAGGATTCTAGCAATATTCTAAATGCTCAACCATCTGTCTGGCATCTACAACCATGTGATAAAAAAGTTATATTTTTTTCTATTTTTTTTTATTAACTAAAGCTCTTGACCTTCAAGTCATAATGTGAATGAGTGTGCAGGTGTAGACAGTGAGTGTATCTGTGGCATGCTTTATTAAATGTGATGATTCCTGTAGGAATTATAATGTCATTCCAGCTCTTATAAGATGTGCTAGTAGCTATAAGACTACTGTGATGTGCTAGTGGTCAAGTTCATCTCAGATGGAAGTGCAGATCCTTTTGCATAGTAAATCTTGATATGATCTGTGTTGGCTATTGGCAAACTCAATTAAGGCTGCAAAAACTGCCTTTACACAGTGAGAGCTAATGATACTTTATAAATACTATGAAAAAAAATGTCCTTGATTACCCTGGGGTCTGTAATCAGCAGCTATTCTAACATGGTCTACAACTAATCATAAAACCTCTCCTTGCCTGTCAATGATTTTGTGCATGCACAGACAGCTAGACAAGATTGGACTAAATGAACAGCAAGGCAAGGGCTAGCCTGATGGAGCAGAGATATGTCTAGGGTTTGGGTGGAGTTACCGAATTATCTTTAGGACACTTTGACAGCTGATGTTTGATCAAAAGTTCTAGACCTAACCTTGCTTAAAATTGCTTACACTACCGAAGACTACTAACGGCCTCAGGCTGTGTCCCAGTGATGAAAACCGCTCCTCTAAAACACAACAATGGCACTTTTCTCTAAGCAATCCTTATGTACATTATTAGAAGATGAGTGTATCCAAAGCAACTTATGTATCTTAACAGATAAAGGCTAAGGGCACTGTCTGAGTGTGATACCTGGATTACAATCTACATCCCTGCCACACAACCACTTACCTAACATAAAGAGAGATGGGGACCACAGTATTGAGGATGATGATGTAAGACCAGAAAGTGAGGAATCCAGATAAGACAGCACTGCTTTGAAGTTCATCCCAAAGCAAGTATGCCCAGAAGTTTTTCCCAACTTTTTGCTCCCAGATGGTGTTCCCGATAGCCAGAATGACCCCCATGCAGATAAGGAATCCAAAGATCTGCAAACCAAAGGAATTATATGAACATTTTCTTTACTAAAACACTCTGTCAGCAGTAATTGTAACCCTAGGGCAGCCGTGGCAAGGCTGTGGTTCGATCCCCACCCAGGGCAAGACACGACTGAGGTGCCCTTGAGCAAGGCACATAACTCCCCTGCTCCGTGGGCACCGTGGTTTGGGGCTGCCCCCTGCTCTGGGCAAGTGTGTTCACTGCCCCCCTAGTGTTCACTGGTGTGTGTGTTTCACTGCACGGATGGGTTAAATG
>JAOVVF010000010.1:12235779-12257190 GCA_028565595.1 Duopalatinus emarginatus | reverse complement strand
TATCTATCTATCTATCTATCTATCTATCTATCTATCTATCTATCTATCTATCTATCTATCTATCTATCTATCTATACCTCTCTCACTCTTGCACGCACACACACACACACACACACACACACACACTAACTCTAGTATTGTCCTGCTGTTCTTGTTCTTGAGGAACTTCCACTGCCATAATTATTAATGCAGTTAATTAATGCTATACCTAAACCTAATCCTGACCTTAAATCTTCCCTCATGAGAAAAGGTCCAGTCAAATGTCCCTTCAAATTCATAACAGTCAGACAAATGGGCCCCTGCCAAGATATAAAAACATCAACCCACACACATACACCAACACTAACGCAAACCCTAACCCTAGTATTGTCTTGCTATTCTTGTGAGGAAATTCCAATGGCCATAATTATTAATTCAGCTAATTACTGACATGCCTAAACCTAATCCTAACATTAACCCTGATAATAAAAAGGAAACCCTCCCTCATGGGGGCCACTTCAGTGTGGGAAATTTTTGCCCACTTAAAGATATAAAAACATGCCCACAAATACACACACACACACACACACACACACACACACACACACACACACACACACACACACACACAAGGTAGCAGCACAATTTCTCTATAGACCATGACTAATGCTTTGCCTCAGAATGAACAGACCTGTTGATTATCTGGAAATTTACATCAAATGAGTTACAATAACAATTGCTGCTTGCTCTTTATTCTTCCATGCCATGACTTAAAAAAAAACCCTTCACCCTGACATACATATTTATATTGAAATAGTTGTGATGTGCTCACAGATTCTGTTGGTTTTTCCAGGTTCACTGTTCCTGTGAGAATTGGTAGTGGTGTGCCATGTATCAGTGGGTATTGTAGGAAACTATTAACCTGTTAAACTACTAAATACTAATACTAAATACTAATACTTAAGTAACATAGACACACAGATTGTAAGTTTAAACTTAACACTAAATCCACTGTCCATACAGATCCACAACTGTGTTACTGCAAAAAATAAATAAAAAAGAAAGAAAGAAAGAAAAGAAAGTGTTACTTTTAAGTGGTGCTTTCTCTTGCTTCCATTTTTACTGTGCATACTGAATTTTATAAAACATTGGTTATGATTTTTTTTTTGTAAATAAACATGCTATTGTTAATGCTGTAAGAAATGAATGTTGTACTGTTTTCTAAGCTAGTATCTTATAATAGTGTTATTTGTACTCATACAATATTCAAATATGCTGATAATGACTTTGTAAGTTCATATCTTGTTATTAAAATTTAATTTATTTGCTGCTGTGAATAATTATGCTTCAAATAACCAATGTGTCTTAAATGTGTAAATTGTGGATGAAAACAAAAGCCAACAAAAAATGTCAATAAAATGGATTTCCCTCTTAATTGTTATAATGATATAACAATGATGTAAATCCCTCACATATGAAGATGTCAGAAATTTGTGGTGAGGTATTTATTTTTATTATATTAAAATCCAGCCCTTATGTCCTGTATGTTGAATATATAGCGGTGCCATCTAGTGGTGACATGTTATAACTACATTGTATAATATATATAATATAATATATAAACTTTCATAATTAATAGTAAGTGGCCCCAAGATTTTTTTTTTCACTTCAACCACATTTAGGCTACAAAAGTATGAATTTCACTGCATTAGAAAATTTATATATAAGTTATATTTTATATAGAAATTTATATTTATATAGAAAATTATATTTGATTATCAAATCAAATGCCATTTGTTTTAAGGCAAGACACAACAAGTACATCAGCAAGTAGGTCATGATGATTAGTCAATCAGATTACTGTATTTCTAATAGGTGGACACCAGTTCCCACCAGCTTTCTCTCTCAATTTCAATTTAAGAAGCAAATATTACATTTATATTGCCCAAAGCTGGGTTACAAAACAAAACAAAGACAACAACAACAACAGAAATGAACAAGATGTAAAACAACATAAATAATAATAATCATAATAATTACAGTAATAACAATAATAATAATAATAATAATAATAATAATATGAAGAAGACCAACAACAACAACAACAACAACAACAACAACAACAATAATAATAATAATAATAATAATAATAATAATAATAATATAGAAAAGAAATAAAATAAAATAGAAATAGGGAAAAAATAAAATATATAGATATAAAGTAAGTGTGTGTGTGTGTGTGTGTGTGTTGACTGACTTGGTCATTCTCTGTCCCTCACCTGGTGACAGCTGTGTGTGTGTGTGTGTGTGTGTGTGTGTGTGTGTGTGTGTGTGTGTGTGTGTATTATGCTGCTAGTGCACAGCTTTTTCTGTGTTCCCCCAGTAAGTGGGGCAGTTTTTCTGGGGGTTGAGGGAGGTAAAGTTGGGATGATTTGTGTAAATTTACTGAAATATTGAACTCTGATGTCTGTATATATATGTGTGTGTGTGTGTGTGTGTGTGTGTGTGTGTGTGTATGTGCATTTAGGCCTATCCTTCACATAAAAGAATCGACTCCCAACGTTGCCTTCAAAAAGAGCCGAGTCAAAGAGTCGACTAATTGAGCTACGTTAGAAGAGCAGTGGGAGAGGAAGAGGACAGTAAACAGGAACTGAGTGGAGAGAGAGAGAGAGCTGCAGTGTGACTGAAACCAGCCTGTCACCAACAAACCCCAGACAAGGTAAGTGACATTATATTACACATTCAGGACGTATGTTCAAATATAACACAGTTAAAGATGTGTATTAGTATTAGTATAGGGTCAGGTATTAAAGCTCATACGGAAGGGGGTGTGTGTGTATGTAGTGTACATGTGTATCCAGCTCTGCTAGATAAATAACAATGTATCTATAGTTAGTAAACACAGTGGTTGGCTTGTTTTAATACTGTACAGCGAGTACAGTAACACACCCGACGTGCATTACAACACAGGTCTATTAGTGCGACAGTAAGAGTGTCGAGTAGGTCCACAAGCCCTGTGTCGACTACACAATGTAGTTCTGTCTGTTATCTAACAGGGAGCTAACACACTGCTAACTGGTACTGCTTTAATTAGCCCTGTAATGCTCAGGAAGCTGGGAGGAAGGCAGGAGGTGAAGAATGAATTAGGGCTCTAACATAATAACTGGAATGACCACAACACTCAGGTAATATGCCTGAATATGCACATGACCTCTAATTTAACCTGCACATTCAGGATATAATTTATGTTACGCAATAACATTGTTCTCTGTGTTCCCAAAATCATGGTGACTCAGCAAAAGCACAAAAATGTAGTTGTGTTGAAACGTGCATTCCTGAGTTGTACAGTTAGACGTATGGCAGTCGTTCAAATAAAAAATAAAAACTCACAAGGAATGAAAAACGACTCTCTGGTTTATAAAGTCGAGACAGTTGAACATGCTCTTTTCTCTTCTTCCTCACTTTGCTCTTTGTCTTCATCCAACACATGTGCTTACTTGTCTTTGCTTCCTTTTTATACCAGGACCATGGCAGCTGCTCTAAATTCACAATTAGCTCTGGGTATGAAATGCAACAGGCTGCTTTACTCTGTAAGGTCCCATTTTCATACCAGCAATGGACTGTCCGCCAAGGAACATTATAAAATGTTGGTGCTTGGAGGTGGCAGCGCTGGCATTACGATGGGAGCCCGTATGAAAAGGAAGATTGGTGCAGAGAATGTGGCTATTGTGGAGCCCAGCGAGGTATGGTGTTCTATAACCTTACCCTTTGTTTTATACACGTTCTCCCTCGTTCTTGACAACATCTAGAAATATATTATATACATATATATTTATACATACTCATTTGATAGATGATTTCATCCAAAGTATCTTAAAATAACAAGGCAGATTACTGTCAAAGTATGTATTTCAACTTATGAGACTCTAAAATGACTCTCTATGAGTATTAAGATTTGAATAGCTAAAGTAAGTAGTGGTTTATTGGCTGTGAGATATGGCAAATAATGTATTCTGAGATCTAAAGATATTTTTACAATGCAAAATATGAAATGTTTAGGCTTGCTAACAAATTGCAAGTCAAACAGAGGTGCCACATTAAAATGTGTTAATCTGTTTAATTATTATATCTGTTTTAAAGGCAGTTTTTAAAAATTGTTTATTATGGGTGGAGTCAGCGTTATGAAACGTAAGGATTTTGACTATATGTTGGACAACCTCTTGACACACAACTTATCACAATATCCGCTTCTTATTGCCCTGCCCTAAACAGGCTTGTGCCAGTCAAGATTACTTGCTAGGAAAGAGGAAATTATTACAGCAGTTGTGGAGCTCTCAGATTGGCACATACAATGCTCACCAAATTAGAATATCTTACTAAACATTTTGTAATTTTTTTTCATTTAGCCTGTAGCATATAATTATGTATAAGTGAGTAGATTATAATCTGTATTAGTTATTATGACATGACTCATATCAGGTTTTTTATTTTTGTTGCAGATGCATTATTACCAGCCCATGTGGACATTAGTTGGAGCAGGGGTTAAAGCTGTCTGTGATTCTGGACGTTCCACTGCCAGTGTGATGCCCTCTGGGGTCAAATGGGTCAAGTCCAGAGTCATGAAGATTGACCCTAAAAACAACACAGTCTTCACAGAGTCAGGGAATGAAGTGAGAAGGAAACATTGTAGATAATATTAAAACGCTGAGCAGTATGAACCATTATATTACTGTGGCTTTTATTGCTAAGTTGCCATGGTTAAGCAATAACTACTGAAGGTGTGGCTAGTTACCGGCACTGTGCTGGCAAGAGAATTTGTCACTGTGAGTAGGTGTGATTTTATGCTGTGGACAATGTTTAGATAACTTGACAAACATGAACAGCTGATAAAATCTGCTGCAGAGTGTGTGTAAAGAGTGTTCACGAATTTTCATTAGGAATAAATTCTATCTATCTATCTATCTATCTATCTATCTATCTATCTATCTATCTATCTATCTATTTAAACAGCATGTAACGGCTTGTATATTATACCTACTTTTAGATTTCCTATGACTACCTGATTGTAGCACTGGGCCTCCAACTACAGTATGAGAAGGTAAATTTAAAGCAAGTTATAAAGCAAGTTAAATTTACACCACAGTTGGCATAATTGCCCTGTATATTTTAGTGTGAGCATGTTTAACAATGCTGGCAGTTATACAGCACAATAACATTACATGACAGACATAAAGCACATATTTAAGCACATATTGTATTAAATGTAATCTATTTTGCATACCAGATTTATGCCATTTATTTCACATCCACAAAACACCCCAGTATTGATTAGGTTTTAGTTTAGTATTCTATTTACACATATGTAAGGTACAAAGCAGACAAACAGCTGCAGTGTTAGTTGACCAATAAACACAGTGTAAGACTTTAGCCCGCTATAAAAGCTGATCAGTACTTCAAGAATTTCAAGCTAGTTAACAACTTATCCTGCTTTTGTCGGATTTTAGATTAAAGGACTTCCGGAAGGTTTTAACCATCCAAAGATTGGATCAAATTATTCAGTAAAAACAGTGGAGAAGACATGGAAAGCATTACAGGACTTTAAGGAGGGAAACGCTGTGTTTTCCTTTCCCAACACTCCTGTGAAGTGTGGAGGGGCTCCTCAGAAGATCATGTACCTCTCTGATTCCTATATGAGAAAGGTATTTATATATAGGTGTATGTGGAGAAAGTAGATGAAGAACGTGACCAGTGTGGTCCCAATGTTAAAATGTTAAAATAATGTTTATTTAATAGAATTGGGTTAATTTAAAGTTATACCAGGTAAAATCAGTTGAATTTACATTTCAGTTAATAATGACACTTTGGAATTTTCTTTTGTAAGACGGGAAAACGGTCGAAAGCCACCATCATTTACAACACATCATTGCCTGTGTTGTTTGGAGTTAAGAAATATGCTGACTCACTCTGGGAAATTGTCAAACGTCGTGACCTGCATGTAAACCTCAGACACAACCTTATAGAGGTCCGGGCAGACAAGCAGGAAGCGGTGTTCGAGAACCTTGATAAACCTGGAGAAACAAAGGTGTATGAGGTAACAAGTCCATGCTGCTTTCTTAACAGAAGAGACACTATATCTTGTTTCATTCACTTTTAAGGTGTCTTATCCATTGTTTGAATAGTATGAGATGCTCCATGTTACCCCTCCTATGGGACCACCACCAGTGCTCAAGGGCTCCTTGTTGGAGGACAAAGGTGGCTGGCTTGATGTAGATAAAGACACCCTTCAGCATAAGACGTACAATAACGTGTTTGGAATTGGGGACTGCACCAATCTTCCTACCTCTAAAAGTGCCGCTGCTGTAGGTAAGCCACAGATAAATGCTGCCTATTTACTATTCTGTAAATAATGCTTGTCTGTGTCTCTGTGTTTATAATAATCACAGGTTTTGGACAATAGACTTATTCACCAATTAGCCATAACATTAAAACCACTGGCCTAAACAGCTTTGACCCGTCGAGGCATGAACTCCACTTTTAAGGTGTGCTGGGGTATCTGTGGCACAGAGGCATTAATTACCAACAGATATCTTCTGTAGATCTTCTATGGGATCATCAAACTCACTCAGATTCTTACCCTTGCCTATTTTTTATTTTTTTTTTGGTTTCTAACATATGGACTGTTTACTAGCTGCATAATATATCCCAAGCCTTGTCTGGTGCCCCTGTAATGAGATAATCAGTGTTATTCACTTCATTTTTGAGCAGTTTTAAGGTTATGGCTGATCAGTGTATATGAGAATAATAATAATAATAAATAAAATTAAAAAAAAGAACGAACGGGTCAGAATGTTTTTGCCCATTAGATTACGTTTAAACTGACAGGACCAAATAACAGAATAGCTAACTCTGCACAGTGATTAATAATAGCTGTTTTTTAATAGCTGCACAATCAGCTGTTCTTGATAGGACTATTACCAAAGTGATGAAGAAAGACACGCCTGATAAAAAGGTGAGCATGAATAAGATGAGAGTGAGCCTCTGTTCAAGCTATCTATGCTAATTCAACAATAATTCCTATACAAATGCAGTTGTTTGTATGTCATTTAAAATGTTATTTTTTTTACTTCCTCACAGTATGATGGCTACACTTCTTGCCCTTTGGTCACCAGCTACAAGACAGTCATCTTGGCTGAGTTTGACTATAGTGGACAACCTCTGGAGACCTTCCCCATAGATCAGAGCAAAGAAAGCAGAATCATGTATCATATGAAAGCTGATGTAATGCCCTATCTGTACTGGTATGGTCTTCTCAAGTGAGTGCTGTTCACTTAATGTTAGATGAAAAAAATTTGTGTTTTCTAGATTTTGAGTCTAATTTTTTTTTTTCATTCTTAAAGGGGAGTTTGGGGAGGCCCAGGACCATACAGAAAAATCATGCACCTTGGGATGAAATAAAGGAGGCCAGAATTCTGTTGAAAGGAATAGGCACTTGTACCACATATTCTACCACATATATTACACACAACAGATGTGTTAACATTCCAACCTATAGACATCCTATACACAGCTGATGTGACTGTATGTACAATGAAAAAGAGAAAGAAAGTTTGTGCATATCACCTTTTGTTAGATAATATTTAGTTTGGATAAAATGGCATACACATGATACATTTCTAGACATTTGGTTACGTTATATCAGAATAATATTCATATATAAAATGTTTTTAAAACATACATTATAGAAACTGTACAGTGTTGGTTATTTTTAGTCTTCTAAATTGCACTATTTCCAGTGTGAACATTTTTGTTTTTAAAAAATATGTCGTCATGTTTTATATGAGATTGAAGTGATCTGTGCTTATAAACCATGTACCTCAGCACCACATTGAATTCTCTAATGTGGCCAGAAGGTGCTAATTTAGTTTCTATAACAAAAACTCTGCTTGTTGGCTCTAATTTACACCACAGGTTTACATGAATGTGCTTGTTGTAATAGGCTGTTTTATCATTTCTATAATAACATCTTACACAAACTTGCATGACAGACAAAGACAGATATCCAAATTTTAAAAAGAACTGTGTGATAATCAATACGAGCTTTTCTATAAGGACACTGAGCGTTTCCATTGTGGAAGGGGTCTCCAGTGTCAGGGCTTCATAATAATCAGAGATAAGGTTTTTCTTTTAATTCCTGAACATGTGATTGTCTTTTATGCAGGGTGCTTTATGGGTTTTTGATAACATGCAGAGTTTTAAATATTATTTATTTCTTATTACATTCAAAAGAATGAATCAAGTGAAAACACGGCAATGGAACCACTGTAGCTGTTCTTCAATACATGATAACAGACACTTGTTTGAACATAACAGTAAACGCAAAAAAATGCCATTTTTATTCTTTAATAAATGTCTGATCATTACTTTTAGCATTGTCAAGATGTTGCTGTATAAGAGGAATAAAACATGACTGGCAGCATGGTGGCACAGCCAGAGTCCCCAGTTTCATCCTTAGTTCAGGTTAATGTCTGGACAGAGGTTTCACTTTCCGGGTTTCCTCCAGGTTGTCTGGTTTCCTTCTGTCAGAAAACATCCAGATAGGTGGATTAGCTACACAAAATATTCCTGTAATGTGAATGTGAACATGCATGGTGCTGTATGATGGACCAGTGTCTTCCTCTGGGGTAAATTTTCTTTCCTTACACCCAGAACCATGAATAAATGAATTCCTTACAGATTTATTCATTAAAAATAATAATAATATTTACAGCAATCTGTTGCATAACCTTTTATTGGTCAGTAGTTGATAGATTTCAAAATTATTTGCAATCAAGAGAACTCATGCATTGATTCGGTTATTTACTGTTAATAATAATAATAATAATAATAATAATAATTATTATGATAATATGTGCATAAACAGTATAGCTTGAAATCATAACAGTGCAGTAGTGATGTATAATGTTTCGCCTCGACATCAACTTTATTTATAATAATAGTATTTAGGAAATGTATTTTGTTCCCTTAATGATATATAATCTAGTATAATATAGTTATTACTGATGTGTGTGTTATTAGACTGTTGGTGTGTCAGTGTGTTCCTCAGAGCTCTACTGAAGTTTTGCTCATGCGCAAGACGGTGCGTTCATTATCATCCGGGTTCTTTCAAGAGTGTCTCGGTGAGGAGGCGGGAAATGGCGTCCCAAGAAGCAGTGGGAGAGGTATGTGTCGTTCCGTGACTCATACTGGGGAGACGCGTGAAGGACAGAGACTTTTCTAGCGGTCTCCGCCGTCGTGGCTCCATCCACAGCCACTGCAGGATTGTACTGGTGTAACCTTTGGCATGTAAGTAGAGCTGTAAATGGAGAAGAGTCGTGGCGGCGCTGGCGCTGTCGTGCAGAGAAGCGTAACCGTGCGCCACGGCTGCAGTGTGCTTTCAAATCTCGCGTCTTCACGCCTTTGCAATGTTCGCGTGTAGCACAGGACAGAAGCCCGTTAGCTCCGGCGTGATGCGAAGAAATAAATCGGCTAGTTAAATTACAGTCGTGTGCGTGAATGCGCCGGTTTGTTGCCCGGGCGCGGGGCTGAACATGACAAAGCTCTGCGCTGCTCGAGCGGTGCTGCAGCCAGCAATGTCGCGACACAGCTGGAATTTGAACAGCCAACTAAAATCGCTAGCCGATTAGCATTAGCAGCGTCGCTATTTCAAACATGGACTTGGTAAAATGTCTTGTCTAGTAATAATCTCGCTCGGGATTTTCACTGTGGGCGTTTAAGCAACAATTCGGCGCGTATTAATAAAACACATTTTTTCCAAATATGTGATACCCAAACCGTTGTTTTTTTAAATGTTAACGGAGGCTAATTACGCTGCGAGCTAACCGCTAACTAGCTCACACATCATATAAGCTAGGTTAATTCACCAAGCGGTATTGCTAGTTAATATAGTTCGTCGGAGTTTTATTATGCACAGTAACCACACGTTTTTGTTTGGTGTATAGTATTAACACCGCTCAAGCTAGTTATGGTTGGCTAAATACATAATTAGCTTTAGCATCATACAAGCAAGTAGCTAGATGCTAACCATGGAGACATGTTTTCACCCCGCCCACTTTAGTCCGCTGTTCGTGTAGCAGTCGGTTGTTATGCTGCTGTTCTGATTTTACTTTACTACCAGTTATACCCGAGCATTAAAGAAAAGTCCACACTGAAACACACACACTATCTTTATACTGATGTATTTAAACATGTAAGATCTGTGTTGAGTCAATCTGGTGGACGGTTTTGTATTTTCCCTATTCAGAACTGAAGTTGGCGGTTGTCTGCCCCTCTGACGTCACAGGGGAGATTTGTAGTGCAGTATAATGTAATGAGGTATAATATTATTAAAGTGGTTTTTAATATGAGGAAACATTTAAAAATGTCTTAAACTCTTAGTTTTGGCTAGACAAGATGTGCATATGTGTAATGAGAAATGAATAGAGACACTAAACAATAAGAAGTATTGGGGCAAATTAGAGACACCAAATCATGTTCACAAAATTCACTATGACTATACAGGAATAGGAGACTTATTTAAGCTTGTGAACAATTTGTAAAATGATATTTACCCTGATATTTTACCTTAAACTTAAGGTTGTATATTGACATTTCTATCCCCTGATTGAAGTGGAAACCAAAAAAAAAAAGACTCCTCAGGTCCTATTTAAAAACACAGGACATTCAGTTTAACCGAGTTCATCAAGTAAACCACTATGACCGCTCTCAGGATGCGGTAAACAAATGATCACTATTAGTTTGTTCAAGTTATAACATTGCTTATATGGTTTGCTGTCTTTAAAGAGGTACATGTACATTACGTGTCACAGATCCCTGGCTGCCTTTTTAGTAACAAAAGGAAAACTTGTTTTTACGCTCCACTTGCAGCCCAAACTCAGAAAGGTCATAAATGATTTCTGAAATCCAGCTACTTACTTCCAAGGTGCAATAGTATGAAAGTTGAAGCTTCAGAAATGTACAGTTTGAGGCGGTAATGAGGGTAAAGTAGAGAACAAATCAAATGTTAACCAAAGTGAAAATAAATCCATGTGCCCATAAATAAAGTTTCAAATCAGAATTTCTGTCTAAGAATGAATCATCACCACCACTTAAATCCATCATGGTGGATATTTTCATTTAATAAAATAAAATATTTGAAAATATGCAGCGATTTAGTTTGATGTCCTTCTTGTCTCACAGTCTTACATGTGACTTTTGGGACAATGAGGCTGAGAGTGCGCAAAGCATCTCAGCAGCCGAGTACCACCCCACCTGCCCGCACCACCAAGGCCAAGAGGAAGCACTCTGAAGTGGAGCACACCAGGTCCTCAGGAGGAGCCGGCATGCAGAAAAGCGACACCGGCATCTTCTCCACCATTAAGAGATTCATTAGGGGCAATGCTGTCAAGGTATTTTAGACCTGTATCATTGTTAAAATCAGGTGTATGTAATGTTTTTTTCCCCTTTTGCTAAGATATATATATATATATATATATATAATGACTTACATCTGCCCAATCCATTCACGTTAGGTGGAGCAGTGTACCCCTGCTAAGAGGAGCCGTGTGGATTGTGACTCGGACAGTAACCTGATCACATCCACCCCACCTACCGGGAACCTGTCCAGCAGAGCTAACCCTAGAACTCGCAGAAAAGGTCCTGCCAATGGAGGTGAGTTAGAGTACTGGCTTTACTGTAAATTGACTTTACAGTATTATCACATAAATCAATTTATTCGGAGTAAGTAGAGTAATGTAAAAAAAAAAAAAAGTGCTATTAGTTAGACTGATCTCACCTTTTCCTTATAGTCTATGTTTGTATAATTTAGTTAATACATTAAATTGGGTACAGAAGTAAATTTTTTCAGTTACATAAAGGTCCGTTCTTAAGGTGGTCCTGTTAAAGGCGGTTTAGTTTCATAGAGGTGCTTCATGTTGACTTATGTCATAGAATCTGACCCTGTTAAAATAAACATGTTGTTCTTCACCAAAAGTCTTTAATGGACTCATGCCATAAACTTTTTAAATAATTCATATTTTTCCTTTTTTTTAATAAAAACATCTTTGGTTCTTTCCCCCTATGCCTTTTTAACATGGTATAAAAAGCCAGTAGGATAAAACAGGCAGATTTTTGCAGCTGTTCTTTAAATCATTTGAATATGCAGTTAGCTTCTGATTGGCTAACATCTTAAAACATTAACTGTCATGTACACCTTTGCTGTCTTGGGGCTTCTACACACAAAAAAAACCATTTCTGAAACTTGTATACAGATTCTTGGCACATACATTGACGCAATAGCACAATACAGCACAATAAATTGTTTTGCTAATATTTATATAGCTTGTGTGCCCTCTTTAACATTGGGTACTTTATCTTGTCAAACGAACCCAAACTAGCAACCTCTAACTGCTTGTTGCTGATTACTCCAATACAATGGTCAATTTATATAACAGAGCCTAGCAAACTATATGTGTGTTGTCTTAATTTAGTGACATAGAAAGAATATTAGCTGACCGGCTAATGTCAGGTGCTTCCACAAAAATGAAAGTTCGGCCACTACTTGCCGTAGTAAACACTACTAACTTGTGTTTTAACATCCTTTGTAGAAATTTTTTTGTTTATTTATTTTCTGGTTCGGCCCCCTGAATTAAGTTTGCTGGGTTTGCATCCAGACTGTGTTCTACCTGTTGATGACCCCTGCACTAGAATATAAACTGTTGACTCTCTTCTCTTCAGATACCATGGCATGTCAGAGTAAACTGGTGAAGCCCAATGGGAAGTTGGAGGTGCAGACTGAACCCCCCAACAGTCCACCTCGCACCACCCTGCTAGGAACCATCTTCTCTCCAGTTTTCAACTTCTTCTCACCAGCCAACAAAAATGGTAATTAATCAAAGTTGTTTTTTTTTTTTTTTTTTTTTTTGCTTTCTTTTTTTTTTTTTTTAAACTTCTGTCATCAGTACATGTTTGCACCTTGAAAACTTTGACTCCTGTTTATTTGTGGCCTTCATGTTTTGAACAAACTTGGAGTTACTAATAGGAAACACAAATCTTTGTCTTTGATGCATGTTGCCAAGTAGTAATGTAGAGAGAGACAAACGCGGCACTAGGCATCAGTAGATGTAAGAGTTCGTTTATACATTAATATTGTATATTAAATGTGTATGAAAATGCGTCAGAGTTTGTTTCATAAGAAAAAAAAAAGTTGATTGGGTTATTAAAGCCATGTTTTTTGCAAACAGATTTTTTTTTGAGAAAAACATCAGACATGCAAAATGATGTGTTTCAGTTTGTCTTTTTTTTTTTGGTAATAGAATTCCGGCTGCAGAATTTAAATATGAATTATGATTTCTGCATTTAGAAGTCAGATCTTGCTTAAAGGCAGCAAGTGATCTGAAGTATGATCATCTGTGGCAAAAAAGGCTATTGGTCTCCCAGTGACTGTTAAACTTAGTGTACTCATACATACTCATGAGTAAACAGAATCAAATTTGTCAACTGTCCTATTTTCTGATTACTATATATTGTTTCAGAACCTTGACATCCCTGCAGTTATACATTAAGATTTAAGGTTCTGTAAAGGCATTTATATTTTGTTTTATATGAATGAAGAAGGCAAGTGATGAAGTTATAAAAAAAAAAAAAGAAAAGGTAAATTCAGACATTTCTTTCAAGAAGGCAATAAGTCACTCTTGGTTGTTCCTTATTGTGAGTACTGAACCTGAAATAGTTTTTAGCAGCAAGAATCCACAACTAGGTTCTGAACCTCATTTACTGTTGGCATAAATATAAGTGCATGTTTTATTTTAATTAGCCTTTTTTCAAATGTCACACATTTTAAATATTTTTTATTTCTAAATGGTTTTTCATTAGCCACATCAGGCTCAGACTCCCCAGGGCAGGCAGTCGAAGCAGAGGAGATTGTAAAGCAGCTGGACATGGAACAGCTGGAGGAGACTCCTACTAGCACTACCACTGACAGTAGCAGAGACATTACATTTGACCCAGCACTAAACACAAGACCTCTGCTGCCCACGGATGCAGCTGAGGAAGAGGGGGAAATTGTCACTGAGGCAGACATGCCCCCTTTGACAGGTAAAAAAAAAATGCATGAAAGAATAAAAGAGCCCCTTTTTAACCAAAAACAGTGCGCTCAATAAAATTGTGTGTGACTGTGTGTAACTGGAGTTTTCTGTTCGTAATAGTTGTTGGATCCAACAACAACTACCCTGATGTTCCAACCTCTCCACCTGCAGAGGGGACATATGAAGAAGACTGGGAGGTGTTCGATCCGTAAGTGGAGAAAACGGTCAATAAGTAATAAATATTAGTTAGGTCTATATTGCCCACTGTGAATGTGATTTTGTGTGCCACCCCACAGCTATTTCTTCATTAAGCATGTTCCACCATTGACTGAGGAGCAGCTTACCCGTAAGCCAGCACTTCCACTGAAGACCAGGAGTACTCCAGAGTTCTCTCTTGTCCTGGATCTGGTGAGTTTAGAGTAACAGATCACCTCTTTAGGATAATCATTGTTTTTTTTTTTTTTATTTGTGATTGATTTGGAACATTATCTTTCATATTAAATAACATCTATTACTTAATGACTAGCAGAACCTCATAACTTTCAACCAAAAAAATCTCTGAATACTTTTAACCTGGCTTTTGTCAATAAGCTACTTGTCCAGTGGTCTTGATAATAGAGGGCCAAAAGAGCCATTTCATGGTTAAGGCAAAACAAGAAACATCTCTTATTATAATTTCATTTTAACTGCAGTGTGAATAAAAAGTTATGAAATGTATGTAATAACTGGACAGGGATTGGTTGTTTTTAATTTGACTATCTGGGATTATTTGTTAATGCAGTATTTTATATTATATTTTAGGACGAGACTCTGGTCCACTGCAGCCTCAATGAGCTGGAGGATGCAGCACTGACATTTCCTGTGCTTTTTCAAGATGTCATTTACCAGGTAAAATTTTGTATCCATTACTTGTAATTATTGGAATATAGTATAAGTGTTATCTAGTCTTGACTGACTGAACGACAAAAAATCTGACTCATAATTTAAGTGTCCTCATTCATAGAGGTTGGTGTAAGAAAAAAAAAGTGCAAGCATATGTAGGTGGTATTTCCTTCCAGGTTTCTTGTACTTAGTTACATTGCGGGTTAGTTTCATTTTTCGTTAAGACCTTTTTGCAGACAGGAAAGTCAAGTAAAGCTTTCTCCGGTACGGTACAAGATTTTTAGTGGGGTCAAGATCATGTGAGAAAATGAGTCCTTATGCTCCCTGAATCACTCTTTCAGAATTTGTGCCCAATTAGTGGCATTGTCGTTATGGAATATGCCCATACCATCTAAGACAAAAATACAAGGATTCAGTACGTTTTAGGTTCTCCGCTGACTTCATTTTATTGCAACATATTGTTGCTGAGCCTTAACCTGACCAATCAAAGCAAACCCAGATCATAACACTGCCTTCAACGACTTCAAATCCAAATAGCTTCTAATCCAAACTTTTTATTTTTGCTCAGGCAGTGCATGTTCCTTGACCTCAGAGATTGTTAGAGAACATGCCAAAACAAAAATACAAATGATTAAACTTTGAAAATTCTGCAGAACAGCAAATTTATTCTTATTATTTTTAAATGGCGATAATATGGCATAACCGTGAGTCTGTGGAGGTGGTGGAGAGGCCCATAGTTTAAGTCAAAGTTGCTGTTCAAGCCAGACACTCCACACTTTATCAATAGAAACCCAACAATGTACTTCACTTTCCACAGAGTGAAACATGGGAGGTGATGGCATCATGTGGCCTGATATCTGCCTGACATCAGATTTTATGTCATTAATTAGATCATGAATTGGTTGAATACTAAGTAGTATTGTAGTTTTTAAAATATAGGACCATAACTGCAGTCATTTTTGTTTTTTTATTTGAAGGTATATGTACGGTTGCGGCCATTTTTCAGAGAGTTTCTGGAACGCATGTCCCAAATTTATGAGGTAAGACTCCCCACATGTATCCATGCATCCTCCTTTCTCTTTAAAAACAATAGGTAGTACTTTGTACAAATACAAAATAATTTATAGTTACATACATTTAACTATGAAATAGCTGAATTGAATCTGAATAGGTTATAGCTATGAGAATATAACTGTGAAACACTGGCATAATTAATTAAACAGTTACAGAGTGCCCTCTAAAACTTTAAATGTTTCATTGTTTTCCATGAACAAAAAGTGGTGCTAATATTAGGTAGGTCCCCCATGGGGCATGGACTCCACAAGCTTGTGGAAATATACTGTAGGCAGTCAACACCATACGTCTGCAGAATGGTCCACAATTCTGTTGTATTTCCGAAATGTAAGATTTCTGTCCCACAACACATCGCATGGCATCCCAGATATGTACAATAACGTTGAGATCTCGTCATTTAGGTGGAAATAGCAAAACCGCAAACACAGATGAATTTTCCTGTAATTTAGTGTGTCTCGACATGTGTGGCAGTGCATTGTCCTGTCAGAGACCTTTGTAGACACACCAGGGGTCCCATGGAATACCAGCAAAACAAACCCCCATACCATTATGGAGCCACTACAAGCCTATTTATTTTGTGTACGTCCATCTGCACAAGTATTCCTGGTTCTTCAGTGTAATCTACAGCAAATATATATTAAAAGAAAATCAATACTTTGAAGGCATTTATATAGCCTATGGGTATGCTAGGTTTAATAAGTTAATATTTACACTGATCAGCAATAATGGTAAGTACCTTCAACTTCTTCTTTCAAGTGTATTGATTGGCAAATAATAATTTTGTATTTTTTGTATTGAATGTATTTTCCAGATTATACTTTTCACTGCTTCCAAGAAGGTTTATGCTGATAAGTTGTTGAACATTCTGGATCCCAAGAAACAGCTGGTTAGGTCAGTCGATTTTGCGTAACTTGCCTTAATTATGTGTTGCTTTTGTAAGGATTTTGTTACTTGCAACATTTTAACCTTTTAATATAAAACAGATCTGCCGTTTTGGCTTTGTTATTAAGTTCATGATTGTAATGTAATAATCACTGTTTTTGTCATTAGGCACAGATTGTTTCGTGAGCATTGCGTTTGTGTTCAAGGAAACTACATTAAAGACCTTAACATACTTGGGAGAGATCTGTCCAAAACTATAATAATTGACAACTCGCCTCAAGCCTTTGCATACCAGGTTAGTCGGTTTGCTGCTTTGTTTGTTTCTCTTTGTATTTGCAAGAGGTCTGACATGCAGATTGTCTCTCTCCCTTTGCAGCTGTCCAATGGCATTCCCATTGAGAGCTGGTTTGTGGACAAGAATGACAATGAGCTCCTGAAGCTGGTCCCATTCTTGGAGAAGCTGGTGGAATTGGTACGTGTATGCGCATGCTTAAGGGGGTGGACTTTTCTGTTTTGTAGTTCGCTGTTTAAATATGGGGCACTCATTTAATTTATATATATATTTTTGGACTGTGGTGTTCCTCACCTTTTAGTGTATAGGTTGGATCATTCAGTGATGTGTCTATACTTTTTTCTTTGTAGAATGAAGATGTTCGGCCGCATATAAGAGAGAAGTTTCGCTTGCACGACCTTTTACCCCCTGATTGAGGCGTCTGATGCTTGCAAATCCACCTGACTGTTTTAGTAAATTGGATTTTTCAAAATGGGGGGAGGGGACAGAAATGTATATAGCTCTGAAGTCTACTGAGGATTTCAGATACTGTTTTACTTTTGCCGACTATGTTTTATGTGGAAATGGGGGTGGGTTACCAACCATTTTAAAGGAATGACTTTCGAGTATGCATACATTTTATATAAACACACAAATATAATTGTAATTGAAGGAAAGAACAAAATTCCTCAGCTTTGACTGCCTAGCTGCTCTACAGATATTTGTAAGGCTTGGCAACGGTGGAGACTCAAAGCAAGTTGCTGTTCCCTTTCTGCCTAATTTGGACTTCATGTAAAGTGCTGTGGAGAAGAGGACTGATGTCACTCCTTTTGGTGCTCAAGGGGACACTCTGCCCTCACTAGCCATTGACCTTTCAACCGGAATGGCCAGTTAATTATGGTTTCATAAACATATAAATATATACATATTCAGTTGTGTGTATATGTATATATAACATTTGTACATATGTATTTTCCTGTCAGGTTTGTAAAACGTTCCTTTTGCTCATGAGTTCAACATGCATTCCTTTTAGTTGGAAGGCTTGTTTGATAGATATGCTGACTTTTTATTGATTTTTACTATAGGTTTGAAGTTTTATTTTTAAACGGCTTCTCTTATGCTTTGTTTTATAAATGCTTTTAGACTGGTTAAAAAAAAAGGAAGAGAAAAAAAACAAACACATCCAGTCATCTGTAAGATGCGTAGCATAATGATGGGAGGGTGGGGTGGTTGGGTGTCAAAATAATGTAAATCACAAAACTGTCTTTACTGCCTCCTGTGTATTATCCGCTGATATTATGACAAATGAATCAAGGCGTTTGGTTTATGACTGCTTTCACTTCGTATGTTCTTGGGGGAGTTTTAATGTTTTTATTCAACAGTTTGTTTTATATGCCAAGTGTAGGTAAAATGTAAAATACTCTATGTGCTTTTGATTGCTTTTTCTGTGAAAATAATGCCTGGTCTCTTCAAGAAATGTCTGGTAATTGTAGCACCAGCACATGGACTAGCCTGATCGCTGCACATGCGTCATATTCAGTGTTTTCTCTAGCCAACTCAATCTTGCTTTGAACTCAGTCCACTGTTTTAGGAATCATGTACAATTCTACCTCTCTTTTGAAGGGTAGACCCTGCATTTCATTCAGTGTTACCCCAATGTTTTTTTTCTATGGACATTAATACATTATTTTTATGTATCAGCATGACTGAAATGGCTGTTTTTATTTTATTTTCATTGCAGTGTCAGATAAGGGCTTTGCAGATTTTTTTTTCCCTTTAAAAATGAATGTAGCTAGCCAAACTTGTTCCAGACCTGCTCATCATAATTTGAGTATATACTGCACAAAATATTACATAACCAATTTAAATACCAAGGTAGTTTTTGATTTCAAAATTCAGTAGTATCTGATTTGTCATAACATGGTGAATAAGTTTGTTTAAAAAAAAAAGGATATCTTGGATCAGGTGTCTGTTTTTTTTATTTATTTATTTTTTATTGTATGTTTTCATATTTTAAAGAGGGATGTTAGTTTGAGATGAGCAGTGATGAGCAATAATCTCTGTATTATGTGTTCTTCGTGAACACATGCTGGTGAAAGGCGGCTGGATTTATGTTACGTATCCCATTCACTGTGACCTGCGTTGAAATCACAGCCAGTGGTAATTTTTAGCATATATGGCTCACAAATAACAAGCCTAGACAAGCTTGTGTGCATAAATAATAGAACAATGGTATGGCACTTATCTAACAAAGACAGTTCATTATTGGTGTGAGTTCGCTTAATTTAGTGTAAAAAGTCAACAGCAACCTTTGACAGTATTACCTTTGTGCAATAAATGCATAGAGTCTTTTGATTACTCTTGGGGTTTGTATAGAAGGTAAACATAGATACTGGCTTCTAAAGTGGAAGTATTTTAATGCAGTGGTGCAAAAGTTCCCTGTGACTTTTTCCTCTCACCTTCCAAAACATGTCAGTAGATAAATTGGCAAGATTTCTGCTGCAATAACAGTGATAGAAGATAAATGAATAAGTGCAGTAACACATGCCTTTAGCAGTAGGATTAAATTACTTGTATGTAAGGTTTGTATATTTTTGTCCTTTCTTGATGTCTGAAGAAAAATGTCTAATGACTGAGTTCAGGTATTTGGCCAAAAGTCAGAATGTCTCACTTTCAGTGTAACAATGTCAAGACTCATCATGATCACATCTCGCTGCATTTTATATAAAGGCCTATTCATTCTAAGAGTGTTTTATTATATTTTCTGTAGTTAGTCATTTGAATCAACAGAAATGTGTTTTTCTTTAGACCCTCTTGTAGCATTTCTGCCTCTCAGCCCCAGGGTTGCCCATTTGAGTCTGAGCTCAAGTTACCGTCGACTTTTTTAGACATGTTTAACCTGTGTCCATCTAAAATACAGGTACCCAACCCTGATCCTGGAGATCCTCGGTCCCGCACTTTATTTTCTTGGTCAATTTGGTCAAGCCAAATTTATGAGTGTATGAACGCCATGTTATGTATGCACTCTTGGAACTGTACTTTTCCTTGTGCTTGGGGGTTTACCATCAAGGGTACATATTTCTGGCCAGTGTATTTTTTTCCTTAGAAGGTTCAAGTGATCTGCCTTTAATTAGCATCTAAAGCAGTGGTTCATATAGTCCCTTAAAAAAAATTATAATGTTTTGTAGGTAATCTACAGTTTGGTGCCTATATTTCTCTCTCTCTGTCTCTCTCTCTCTCTCTCTCTCTCTCTCTCTCTCTCTCTCTCTCTCTCTCTGTGTGTATGTATGTACTGTACACTCACCAGCCATTTTAATAGAAGCACTTGCAAACCTGTTTATTCATGCAGTTACCCAGTTAGCCAGTCATGTGGCTGCACTGACTAGTTTACTGGATAAATGCATGAATGTTTAAATGTACTGGTATTTATTAAAATAGCTGGTAATTATGTGTGTATATATAATATTTTAACAGAACCATGTTTCATTTAAGTAAAGAAATGCTCATGCAGCGTGTTTTCAGAGGTACTCCCCCTCTAAATAATGTATAACTAAACAGTGAGTAAACCACTCATTGACCACTGTGCTTGTACACAGAGAAATTTGACCTCTGCACTTAACACATTCGTGGAGTGAAATACACACACACACACACACAAGAGGGCAGTGGGCACACTTGCACGGAGTGGTGGCCAAACCTGGTGGAGCAGTTGAGCAGTTTGAGGTGCCCTGCTCAAGTCACAGCCATGGACATGTGGTTAAGGAACAAGCCTTGTGATCAGAAGGTCCCTGGTTAAAGTCCCTCACAGACAAGACATGACTGAAGTACCCTTGAGCAAAGCACTTAACATTTACGGCATTTGGCAGGCACCCTTATCCAGAGCAACTTACAAGAGTGCTTAGTTAAATTCTTAGTGTATCTGAAACTAGTAAAGGTAAATCAGGATTCAAGACCAGAATTCAGCTAGAAAAGTGTCATGCAGTATCTATTATCCAAAACTTTCTACACTAGTCAACCTGCAAAAAGAAGACGACAATAACCAAAGTAGTCACAAAACTGAATAAATAGGACAAACAGTTCACAAACATTTTTCAGTTAAGTGCTGGAAAAACAGGTGAGTTTTTACCCGGCGTTTGAAGACAGAAAGTGACTCTGCTGTATGGACATCAAGGGGTAGTTCATTCCACCACCTTGGTGCCAGAA
>JAOVVF010000010.1:12212599-12227598 GCA_028565595.1 Duopalatinus emarginatus | reverse complement strand
ATATAATTTATTTTTTATTTTTTCGTGGTTTTTATTGTCATTTTGTCTATATACAGTGTACAGTACTCAATGAAACAATAATATTCCCCCAGGACCAAGCTGCTGCAAAGACTACATAAAGTACACAGGTGCAAAAACATGACAACTAGACAAGTACAGGAAGTGCAGACTGACCATTCACATTGAGGGGAACCGAAAAATGTGAACAAAGTACACCACTGTAAGTGCGCTGCACTAAGGTAAACATAGCACACTAGGGTAGCAGTTGATTGTCATTTTCAACAGTCTAATGTGCAATATAACCCCTAAACTGGCTAAAATGTTATGAATCAGTACTGAACAAAATAATCATGATTATTTCAGCCATTTTAGCCATTATCCTGCCGTCCTAGCAGCTGCCTGTGATGTCTGCCAAAGCCCATGACTAAATATTTACAGTGTCCTGGCAGGCAGTGTTGCTGTGCTTCTGTCTCTGCACTATATTATTTCCTGTGCATTTCCAAATCGTTGACTTTTTTTTCCCCATTTGTTTGTTGTTCTGCTCTGAGAGAATGCTGAAAAAGAGAAAGAGCTTGGAATGAAGATGATACTTTGTTGCTGTAAAGTAGGTCAGTTGTGTATATGAAAGCCTAGGGGCATTGTAGCAGGCTGGTGAAACAGTGCTCATTCTGCCTGTGTGTGAAATCTATTGAATCTATAAGCCAATATATGGTGGTGTTTATACTCTATACTACCCAGTGGACTGGATTGTTTCAGCTACGAACGTTTTATTAAGTATATTATTAAGCGGAGGGGTTGTTTGCTTGACTGCTGGTTGTCAGCTGCTGTAAAGGGAACAATAAGAATTATTCTAGCAATAATGCTGTGTTATATAAAGCTTATGATTAACAAAATCATTGTGCGATTCAGTCACGACATCAACCATCACACAGTAGATTCAGCCTGCATAATACACCATTATACCACAGCGCTGTTTATTTCATCAGTCTGAATGGGCTACATATGTTGATTAGTTTTCCATAACAGCACGGCTCCAACAGTAATGCTTTACAGTAATGTATTATATATTAATAAAATAATGTACTTAATATTATTAATGTGATAACCTTAATACTATTAAAATGGTGTTTATAGTAACAACTCTTTTACAGGGATGTGTTCAATGAACGATTCACCGAATCAGCTCCTAATAATAAAAATTTTAGGGGTGGAAATGTGCATATAATTCTTAAAGACATTGCTATCCTGTGTGAAAGTAAACCCCACATTGACCACTGTGCTTGCCCACACAGAGCAATTTGACCTCTGCATTTAACCCATACATGCAGTAAAATACACACACCTTAGTGAACATACACTGAGGTTACTTGTTGGCTCACTGTGTGTACTCACAAGCCTATGAGTACAGGGGGCAACCCTATCCATGGAGCAGTTAAGGGTTAGGTGCCCTGCTCAAGTGCACTTCAGTCATGTCGTGTCGGTTCCAGGAATCGAACAGGGTCACAAGGCTGAGTCCATAACCACAGGCCTGTGGGTTGTGGTTTTTTGCCTAGGAGAGTCTTCAGGAAAAAGTAGTTTGCTTTTCTGGTTTCATAGTAACACTCAGTACAATGTAATTGATTTGAATCTTCCTTCCTGGACTTCATTGGTTTACATTAACAGATCTACAGAGTGTGGTCATTAGCAGTGATTAGAGTTGCGGATTTTGGATGAATCCTTTTAGCTGGACCCATTAGGGATCACCACAGCGGATCATCTGTCTGTATATTCGATTTGGCACAGGTTTCATGCCGAATTGCCTTTCTGACACAACCCTCCTATTTTATCCAGACTTGTGGCATTAAGACATTAAGAGTCCTCTGGCCTGTGCACCTCAGTGGATGGGTTAATGTCTAAGATGGGGCTCAAAAACCTGACCCTTAGATTATTGACTGTCTAGTGTGAAATAAAATTAGTTAAAGTTTAATTGAAGTTTAAAAGATGGTATATTAGGAATAGTAAGAAGCAAATACTTTTAAGAGGAATATTAGACTTTGAGACTTGTTGGTCATGTGAAAATAATGAAAGTGTAACGGTTCATCATATATTTTATATCTTGTTTATTGTGTGTATTTACATTAATGCAGTACCTGAAGAGATTTAAATAATATGTAATGAGTATTATGATGTTAATGTTTGCTGACTGTCTGCAGTAAAGCCACTTAACGTAAGAAAAATGATGTATTATTTTAATTACTCACACTGTAGTTTATCACAGTGAGGTGGATACATAACAAATGCACCAGCATGACATGAGCTTTTCAATGATGCTTAAGGTGTTAGTTTATGTGATGAAGTTTTAGTGAGGAAAAATCATCAGGAATTCACATAAAATTTTAATCATAACTTCGATCCACACACAGCTTTGTATCCATCTCCACACCTTTTACTTTTATTAGAATTACTAATGAACTTAAATATAGACTGCATATCACAAGAAAGAGTTGAACTGGAGCTTTGTAATGGTGCTAGTCCCATTGTTTTAATTTGTAGTACTGATATATTTGCACATATTATTATATCAATGATGGGAGATCTGGATAGACTATACAATTCTGAAAAGAAACAACCATATATATTGCTAGCTAGGGGTGTGAATCTCTCGAATTGATTCAATTCGATTCCGATTTTTGGGTTCCCCATTCGAATTTTTGATTGGATATTGATTCAGGAACACTTTTTCTGGTGGCCAAGTGGACATGCGATATGCAAAAGGAGTGGGAAAAAATAAACACAATAAACTTAAATACATTTTATGTTTGATGAAATAAATTGGGGGGCATTTTTTTTAATCAATTCAAAATCTCCAGGACTAGAAATTGCAATTCTTTAAAGAATAGATTTTTTTTCAGCACCTCTTTTGCTAGCCCTTCTAATGACCAAGAAGTAAAGATAGTGAAATTAGCCTGAACATAGTCTAGGGTTTATAAAATCTGCAAAAAAATAAAATATTTTAATCGGAAATGCATTAAAATGAATCATTTGGAAGCAACAGTGAGCAAGCAATCTAGTCATTACCATGTGTTAGATATCAATAGTAACAATAACTTGTTTGTATTATATAAGTATCAGTCAAGTGAAATAATCATTGTTTGAAATGTCTGCTTTGCTTTACCAACATTTAGTCGGTCACATTACCGACACTGAATACTAAAAGCACCAGTAACAAACTGACTTGCTTCTCACTGTGTCCTCATGCTTATGGAGTGCAAAACAGATTGGCTTTTGTCCTGCATTCATGGATTTCTGCTCCGTACAGAGTGATGTGTGATTGATGAGAGGAAGAATGGGAGAGAGAAATGTACTAGTGGAAAAGAAACCCTCACGTACTTGTATAGAAAAACAGTGTAAAATGAATTGATTGCATAATTATAATGTACACACCATGTGCCTGTTACACAACCCTAATTAAGCTGATTTTCATGCAAGAAACATGTGAACATGTCCTCGTCCACAGCAGGAGTGTGAGATGTTCCTGACAGGCTCTGTTATGAGTGCTTTTCTATTTGTAGATGTTTTTCTGAAACGGAAATCACTCTGGTGTCTCCCTTGGCCTGTGCCGAGCTCAGAGAAAGCCACCCACCCACACACACATGCTAGCAGAAATGAACAGTGTTATGAGCTGAGCACTTCACTGGCATTCACTGTTCACTTCATCACTGTTAATTCAGTGATGATCAACCTTCTTATCAACTGGTCTGTGTGCATTAATCGCTACCTCATCTGTATACATTAGACCCCTATAGAAGTGTGGTATTGTCTAACTCCATCAGTGTTTATATCACTGGGATTGATAGTTGGTACGTTGTGATACTGTGAATCTCTGAGCAGTCTTTCCAACAGGAGGTGCTAAATGTGATGTAACAACAGACGATTTCTGGAGGAGTGAGAGCGGTACAGTAAGGTGTATAACGTGACCGGCATGGTGTTACAGGAAAACCGAGAAGTTGGTTATTTTCCAACATGTCCTGAAGTATGTCTGAACAGACGTGTGACTATACTCCTATCACAATACACTTCTATCACAGTCCCATTTTATAACATTATTTCAAAATAGCATTTACCTTAGAATCACTTTATTTGGCCAAGTAGGTTACACATACAATGAATTTGTCACATGTACTGGACAAGGACACACATTGTTGAAAATATTTAACTAAGGGAAGAAATTTAAACACAATAAATAATGATGGTGTGTCATGGAGAGAAGAGATGAACATGTATACATATGCAGATATGAATATCTATACATATATAGGTGTGAGTAGACACCAATCAGCCATAACATTACAATATCAGTTACAATGGCACATGTCAAAGGGTTGAAAAAGCAGGAAAAATGGCTAAGTGTAAAGATCTAAGTGGATTTAACAAGGACTATATTGTCCATATTGTCCAAAGACCATATCTCCAAAACCGCAGGTACTGTGTACTGTGATTAGTAGCAAAAGTGTCCAAGAAAGGACAACTGGTGAACCAGCAACAGGGTGAAGGGTACCCAAGACTTACTGATGTGCATGAACAGTGAAGGCTAGACTGTCTAATCTGATCTCACAGAAGTTCAGCAGATCTTTAGCAGACCTGTTGCTAAACTCTTGATGCCACAGACGCCACAGAACACCTTCACTGGTCTTGTGGAGTCCTGACCAGTGTAATCTATAAAGACTTTTATATACAGGATATTATGTAAAGAGATGATTATAGAATATAAATATTTGTAGTATTGTTTAGTATAGTACTTTTTTATTACTATACTATGTTATAGAACTGTATTATTCTGTAAATTATTATTTCATCTAATTCTGTTCTAGAATGATTCTTTATAGAGCCAAAAATGTTTTTTCTTCCCTTCAATGACGTTTCTGTATAAACATTAACAAACGTATAAATGCCCTTAAAGAATGACATGAAATATATTTGTATTTATTGTTGTGGAACATAGTTGAGACCAGCTGGTTATTGTCACTTGCAATTAAACAGCTTGTCATGATCCCAAGAAACCACAAACAGTTCATCCTCCCACACTCTGGTGGAAAAAGTAATGACTGTTACAAGGTGCTGATACTGATGCTGAAACTCTAAATGTAAGATATGTAAGGGAAAACATCTCCTTACAGAAATCGTCTTTGCTACACATTTGTTAAAATCTGTTTATTAAGTGTTGGATTATGTAATACGTCCTCATGTCTCTATGAAGGAGCTGTTACTATAGAAACTATAATGTATTAAAACAAGTGCATTAGTATAATCCTGTGATTTCAATATCAGTCCCGGGGAAAATGTACTGAGAAAAATCAGCACTCAGACCTGCCGATGACAGTCGCGTATTAAAGTTGCGTTATTCTTCAACAATCGTTTCAGACCATTTCTTTATCCTGTATCCCAGGTCTGATGTAAACAGACTGCAAAAAGAAGAAAGACTGAATCCACTTTCATGTTTCAATTGTTAAGTTTTCTAGCTTTAGCGAAGGCTGTGGTGCAGAAAGATGAGCATGTTAACATTTTCTGTGCTTGATCAAAGCCTAAGCCAAAAAAAAAAAAATCTTGCACAGACAGAAATGGAAAGTCCACCTAGAGAATACGTTATCATCAGTGTGAATTGTTGTGCTGCATGAACTTCAACCCAAATTTCATTTTTTTTGAGACTGCATAAACTTCATCACAGGTTTTTTTTTTGCTAGTAATTTATTAAGCTAACATCAATATTGTAATTTGGATCCTGCACCTTTTCTTTATTATTCATTATAGCTAATGCAACTCCTAAAACAATAACTATAGGTCATGCATTTGACGTGTCTTCTACATTAAATGGTTGGTTTGTATAACCTTTTAAAGAACTCTTCTCTGCTTGTCCAACACACTTGTCATATTCAAATCTAACCTTAACAATTATCTTTCTTGCCTATAATATTCCTCAAACCTGAACTACACCTTCACCATGTCTGATCCATGCCTTCATGCCTGCTGTGTATTTGTATTTGTTACATGGGCAGCCGTGGCCTAGTGGTTAGTGAACCGGTCTCGTAAACCGGAAGGTCCCGGGTTCGATCCCTGCACAGCGCAAGACATGACTGAGGTGCCCTTGAGCAAGGCACCTAACTTCCCCAAATTCTCTGGGCGCCATGGTTTAGGGCTGCCCCCTGCTCCGGCCAAGTGTGTTTACTGCCCCCTAGTGTTCACTGGTGCGTGTTTCACTGCACGGATGGTTCACTTTCACTTAATATTTGTGTACTGACGATTGTAAGCACGTTTGCTTTCTTGGAAAGCACTATATATAAGAATCATGTGGTGGTGGTGGTGGTCTTATTGTTGTTGTTATTATTACTACCATTGTTATTAACCCAGACAGAAATGCATTGTATTTCACCAGCAGACACGAAGCAGAAATTGTTTTACATTGCCAGGACTTTTCATTGTGCTACAAGTTGTACCTGTTTTCCAACTGAAGCTAACAGCTGATTTAAATGATTTTATTAAAGAAACAGTTTTAAGTTTGCATGTTGCAGGCTGCACTGGGCTTCGCTCTAATGTTTACATTCCGCAATATGTGAGACTTAAACCGATTTGTGACCAATATTGTTGTTCTGTTTGCATCTTGCTGTTTTGAAGGCCTCCTTCCAGCGTTCCAACAGCCATGACAAGGTGAGGAAGATCGTAGCAGAGGAGGGACGTGCTGCTCGCAACCTCATTGCCTGGAGTGTGCCTCTAGAGAGCAAGGAGGAGGAAGGCAAATACACACACGCAAATGGTATATTCTCCTGTAAAACACACAACTTGGACATCCTAACATTTACACAATAACAGCTCAGATTACCTGCTGAGCTGCTCCCACTACTCTACGCTGTATTTGCAAAGCAAATACATGGGGCTGGGCAATGTGATAATAGACTATGTATATTGTGAAGAATTACAGGGTGGTGAAACCTGCATTTATACTTCTTTTTTTTTTTTTATATCTTTTCCAATTTTTTTTTTAGATTTCAGATCATTTTATTTATTTGTGTGTATTGATACTACGCTCTCTGGTAACGTCGTTTTTGTTTATACAGAAACATCTGTAAATCAGTCCATTATTGAAAATTTCTAATCAGTTAATCATGTGGCTGCAGTACAGTGCATAAAATCATGCACATACAGGTCAAGAGCTTCAGTTACTGTTTGCATTAGACATCAAAATAAGGAAAATGTGCAGTGCCTGTCCCTGAATTTTTATACATTTTGTGATTCTTCGTTGGTTGAAACGAGTGGTTATTTGACCTACTCTAGCCTTCTTGTCTGCTCCTCACATCTGTCTTTCGCACATTCTGTGTAAACTCTGCATGCTTTATGTGTGAATACACCAAACCAAATCTGTTGCCATGGTCAAATTCACCAAGACGACGTTAAAAAGAACAAAACAAAAACATTGTTATGTGACATGAGGATTAACTGAAGAACTTGAGCGGTATCTACACAGCTGTACGTTGAGTGGCAGAAAAAAAAAACAGTACAGCAGTCTAAACTTTAACATGTTGAATTTGACAATGAGATCTGGTGACTTGGGTGGGAATGGCAAAACCCAAAACCTGAGATAAGTGGCAGTGGAAAAACTCAGATGAGTATTCCTCTAACCATAATTTGGCATCTCTAGCTATGTATGGTGGCACATTATCCTGCTGGAAGAGGCCAAACCCATCAGAATGATTGCTGGACAAAGGAGGCACACACAGTGTTCACCTGTCAGAGAGGTTTGTCCATGTACCAGGGGTCAAATGAAATGCTAGCTGGACAAACTCCATACCGTTATGGAGCCACCACCAGCCTATGTATTTTGCATAGGCTTGTCTGTACCAGTGTTTGTAGCACATTAGTGTATACTGTACAATTCTGCAAAACCACATGATTGGCTAATTGGATACTTGCACAAATGCAAGTATAAAGCATGAAGTGGACAGTGATTAAAAACATTATATTCTATATATTATTACCTAACATTAAGTTACTTGGTGCTACAGGCTGTCTTTGTTTTATCCCCTTTTTGGGGATATTATGTGTCTGCAGACCCAGATTCTGTCCCAGATTTTCTGGTGCTTTTTCTGAATCATCTTCACAGGAGGCTTTTATCACTTATTTCAGTGTTCAAAGGCTTAAATATGTTCTGACCAACATTCAGTGCATGAACAAAGTGCAGTCCTGAATAAGCAGTGCAGCTCATTACATATTAGAAGCTCTTTCTTGATCTGAGAATGTTTTGAAGCCGTGCTCTTGATCCAGATTAATACTGACTTGATGTATAAATCTCATCATTCATCTCAGATGTCATTTTCACTCTTGTACATGTATTTATGTACTCTTTATGAACATTTGATGAACAGAAATAATTGGCTTATTTTACAAACTGAACATGTAAATAGATATTTTACATAAGGTTTAGTATGTTAAGAGAATATCACAAATGTGTTACACTATGAATGGTCCTGCTAGTTGAAGAATGCCGTCTTGCGTGCCCAGGTGACACACAATCCCAAGCAACAGGGTGTAATATCATGTAATACAGCAATATTCACACTTTAGAGGACATTAATTAATTAAAAGCTTAAAGTTATGTTTTGTATTGTTTTAAAAGTGGTTATAAACTTATAATAATCATGTAATAACATGTCAAAAGATTGGGATTTGTACTATAGCTATCTTATTGATTTTTTCCAGCCTGTACATTGACCCTACCCTGAGCTGGAGACGCTTAACTCTGTCCTTTGTTTTTAAGTATTAATATATATATATATATATACCTGCTGGATTTAGCTCCATCTATGAACCCAGCCCAACAGCCCACTCCGAAACTCTACCACTCTTCTACTTTTAAATGGAGTTATAGCTGTATTTGCTGTTGTATCACCTTACACACATTAGTACTAATCAGTAATATTTGCCATTTGCTGTAAAAGGTAAATGTATAATAAGCATTAAAGATGGCAGTCATATCACAATTAGCCTGTTTTAAGGAGGTTGGTAAAGATGCCTTGTTAATCTTTCTCAAGACGGACAAATCCGATAGCGTCACAGGGACGGCTTTTTCCATGGGGGAAGTTTAGGTGATTTACAAACAGCTGGACAATTGGCACTAACTAGAAAACAGGCTATAATCAAAACATACAGCATGTGCCTGGCATTAGAAATGATTTGTAAGCAGATGACAACACACTGAGAACATGCTGTAATACTTCACAAGGAAACATAAACGGGGTATGAATATACAACCATAAACCATAAACAGGCGATTATGAGTGATGAGTTTAGGAGGTGTGGTGGTGGAGGTTCTGGGAACTGGAGTCTTGGCTTGGCTGTGACTGTGAATGGTGTAAATGGGGCCTGGCTTGGTTGTGATGTGACATTGGCACTACTTAACATGCTGCTAGTTTACAATCATTTGGTGCAAACAGGAGACAAGCTGTTTTTCCAACACACAATAACTCACTAATGCCTGGACGTCAACCAAATATGTAATTCTATGTTTTAAGAGGCCCAGGGTATGAAGCGTTGTGTGCATTTTCATAGCAGTGTGCCTCACAGTAAGCTCTGTCGGTTTAAGTATTTGCTTTGTCAAAAGAAATATTGCGTCTGAACATGTCTTTACCTTGTAAGCGTAAATAAGGCTTGTCATGACCAGTCTGACTCTCACCCTAGTGTCTGTCATGCACAACTTTTAAACAATTATCTTAGTCTACATCCTCATTCAGGATACCCAACAGGTTGGTGCTTTACAAAAAGAAAACAGCATCATCATCATCCTCAGCCAATATCATCTAATAAAGGAAAACAAGGCTCCTTTCATGAAACCTCTTAAAAATATTTTGTGATATTTTTTTGATTATCCCAGAACCTCACCGCTGCTTTCTGACTTTGCTCGCCCATGTTATATGAGGTTTCCAGCAGGTTTTGTGGTCTAATATCACACATTAATTTTTAAACAGATAATTTAATAAGATTTATTCGAGGGCAAAAAGATTATTTTTATGCTTTACATATGCAATTTTTTTAATACTTACAGGAAAGTCAAAGACTCACAACAACAGCCATGCAAGAGCTCAGCGCATCAACTCTGGACAACACAGGAACAAAAAACAGGTGGGTCCTTCAAATTGTTCATGTAAAATACTTCTTCACCACTAGAGGGAAGCAAAGACCAGCTTTCTGTGGAAAGAGTAAGGCTAGGCTTCTTTACAATTTATAAGAGTGTTTTGTAATGCAAGTCTTAAGGTAAACTAATAGTAGGAGTGTGTGTGTTGATTTAGAATGTGGGGTTGGACCTCAAAGCTGCAGCAGGGTCCATGCTGGAAAAAGGATCTGAGAAAAGCCCCACAAAAGCCAGACAGCCACGTAAAGTAGATCTGAGAGCCCGTTACTGGGCCTTCCTCTTCGATAACCTGCGCCGAGCTGTCGACGAGATCTACGTCACGTGTGAATCGGACCAGAGCGTCGTGGAGTGTAAGGTAGGATGCTGATGACTTGTCTGCCACAGTAAAGGTTTCACATGGGGACTAGTTAATGAGACGTGAACTGTGAAATCCAGGTACAAAGATTTAGATATGAACAGACATTCAGAATGACGCGACGTGAAATTTTAAACAACGCATTTCAATCACCTTTTTAATTTTTAGTTTATAGGTCAATTTCTTATCTAGTAATCCGTTCGCCTTTTTAAGCTCAGAGGGAAACGTGTACTTTTGCCTAGTTTTCTGTTTGGTCTGGAAAAACAGGAAACATTTGCTGAGGGTCATTTGAGAAGAAGCAGGACTGGAAATATGTTCACAAAAATTCTTCATTCATTGGTCAGAAATGACTGCAGCAGAAAACGTAAACAAACTTCTCTGAAAACACACACACACACACACACACACACCAGCCGTGCACAGAGATGGAGTTGATGATAAGAAAATAAGGAAATATTCATTTGTGTTGTTATTACAGTGATATTTTTCGTGAAGTGTGTCCAGAGTTTATTTCACGTTTTCTTCGGCCGAGACATCCAGGAATATTTCTGCAGTGCTCCAGCTTGTACTCGAGCAGCCCACATGGCATCTTGGTTTACTTCCTGTGTCCTGTGGAAGTGGACTGATAGAGTGTCTTTCAAGTTTTGTTCTCACATTTTTTTTTTTTATTTAAAAAAATTCTTTAAACTTGACCAGCCAAAAACATCTCACTGACCTAAAGATAACCCAATGCTGTAAGAAATATTCCTTGAGAAAGTTTTGCACTCTCTTGCCAAAGCTGATTCAAGAAAGGAACGCTGTGTAATTTCTTTGGCATTCTCATGTTGTTGTTTATTTTGGTTTTTTTTTCCTGCCCAGTCCTAGGTCACCCAGAGGAAAGTCTGGCTGACCTCTCAATAAAGATTCCTGATAACCCCGTCTCCACTCTTCAGGAATGTGGATTGAGCTTTGGCAGTCAGCAATCAATCAGATTTACTACTACCCCATGGTCACGGAGGAAATGATGTCAGATAATGTAACGGCTTTCTGAGTAAATGTCTTGATAGGAATTACCCTTTTCAGAACGACTCTGATATGACAATTGGAGCCTGAATGGCATGGGGAGTTCTTTCACTCTGTGACCAGTAGAGGGAAATGAAGGGTTGAGCTGGTTGGATTTTCGTCGAGTTTCCCTCCTCCTTTCAACATTCCTTTTGTTTTCTGGTTTGTGTCAGAGAAGGCTTTGAAGGTGCGCTGGTGAGAGAATTATCACTGGCCGCTCTCTAGGGCCTTCCTGGAGGGAGTGCAGATTGATGACGGTGTGTAAACAAAGTTTCCCCCTACTCCTCCCCCATTTGTGTGTGTCTCTCTCTCTGTCTCTCTCTCTGTGTGGAGAGAGCAAGCCCAGGGCCTCAGAGTGAGGGGTCTATCAGATGACGTCTGATAACACTGTTTTAAACAGAGCAGGGATCCCTGGCATTGTTGTTACTTTGGCCTAACAGAAGTAAGGGCAAAAGCAGGAACTTGCACTGCCGTTAGCTAAGCTAACACACACACACACACACACACACACCAGTCAGCCGCACAAACATTCCTACAGTGCTTGGGTTGTCTCGCCAGGCCCACGTTACCCCGCGGCAGCTGCACATAGTGCCAGCTAATATAATGCGGTGTGCACTGGCATGGCCATGCCTCCACACAGCATGCCATGTGTTTACTCTGGCTTGTACACAGCGCTGTAGTGCTTGATTAAGACTTCCCGCTGCGGATCCCTCTGTGTTCGGGGTTTTAGATTGGTGTGTAATCTGGAATCATGGTGAATATGGTTCAGATGAGGACTAGTGGTTAATGTTGCTGAATGCGACCCCTTGTGGTCTGTTCATTGACCGTGGCTGTGTTTGCGTCATCCGTGCAGAACTTTGCAGAGTGCCCCTGCTCCGTCGGTAGACTTCAGCCCTGCCTTTAACACGGTTATCCCGGGTAGACTAGGCACTAAACATACAGACTCAGGACTTTCCCAAACCACCTGCCACTGGATCAAGAACTTTCTTACTAACTGTTTCCACCTCTTCTCCTCCCTTACACTCAGCAGAAGAGCCCCTTCATTATGCTCTCGATTTCCTCAACACTTATAACTGTACCTGAACAATCCAACCAACACCACCTTCCAGTTCTGGACTACATGACTCAGGAGGAGACGAGACCGACTACTGGGATTAAATCCAAAAACTGGCATACAGAAGTCACCTTTGCATGTATGATGTTGCTGTGTGTCTAATATGCATTTAAACTACTTAGGCAAGTCTTGATGCTTTAAAATTCTTCTGGCCTTTAGAATAATAAATAATTATGAAATAAATGCCGTTCTTTCATAAATTCAGCTTGCCTCGCCGGTGGACCCGGTGACACTGTTGCGGCGGATACTGACACAGTGGAATGAATAGAGACGATGCGTGGGTGGTGGTAGACTGGTACTTACACTAAATCATGTGCCTAATAAACTGCTTTGGTATTTGATAGAGTTATATGTGGATATTCTCATGATTTTTACATTTAGTCATCTTTAATTGATTAGTTAGAGGACCTACTGAGCTGAAAAGCTGTCCAAGCCATCATGTACTGTAAAGTCCAGACTCGTCCAAGAATAAACGGTAAAAGAGTCACTGGTGTGGAAGTTTAGTACTAGGGAAATGTGAAGACAACTTGTTGAAGTGTTAAAATGATCAGCCTTCGTGTATTTCAGCAACACCCACTCTACTTCCTCGTTGTCGCAGAACACAAAGCGTAATCACCCCCTAGGGGTTATAGGAAACATAAACCAATATTAAAACGGTCCTTGATAATTCTTCTTTGTGCTAGTCCTGTGTCTTGTTTTAGATTAGATTACATTTGAACTTGTGTCATTGTACAGAGTACAGGTACAAAGAAATGCAGTAAACATCCAAACAGAAGTGCAAGGTACAGTATTATTTATATATATCAAGGCCAGTAAGGTGCAGTGTAAATGGTTAGTATGTAGAATTGCCATCTTTCATCTTTCTACACCAGCAGATTGATCGCTGTTGGTCATGTGCTCCCCTCAATTCAGCATCTCTATATCAGTTTTATAGAAAGAGGAGCATCTGTATTTTTTAACAGTATTGAAAATCATATGGGATTCTTGAATACCCCAGTTTACTGTAGTACCTTGATTCTGCCCAGTCTTTATTCCTTACTGCACTACCTGTTCAGACGGCCATCGCAATTCAACAAATGTGCAATATCCTCAAGTGCATTATCTCAGCTGCTTTATACAGTTATGTTTTACTTATTTTGGTCTTAAAATTAGTTATAATTGGTATCATTTTCTTGCAAAGACGAAGGAAAAAGACTAAGAAAATAAAAGGATGCAATCTAATCTCTGTGGTTTACACTCATCTGTGGGTACTGTAAATCTTGTAAATGCAGTAAGGAGTGAACAGTCCTGCTGAGATCCTTTGCCTGTGCCCATGCTTGTATAATACATAAGTACACATTTTTATAGTCCTCTTGCTCACTGACTTCAGTTTAGCAGTAGCGCAGTCAATCTGACGTGACCCTATGGATAAGTGAATTGGCTAGCCAGTGGTTAGATGGACATGGTGCAGATTGGCAGTTCCTGGTTTAGTCTAGCGTTGGAATGTAACCCAATACAAATACATTACATTTTGATTAAGTTTTTTCTGAACTGTTTACAGGGCATCTAGTTGACCTGCACAAGTTTTCCCACCGCTGTGACAGGTCATCAGAGGACACAATCTCTCCTTTAATCCACCCTGCCCTGACCCATCTAGAAAGTCACATCTTGTACATCAGAATGCTATGTGTTGATTTCAGTTTAGTGTTTAAAACTGCAATCCAATCCAAGCTGATCTCCAGCCAACTTAGTAACAGCACATCCCTCTGCAACTGGAGTCTGGACTGTCTGACTTGCCCATGACCACATTCCTGTTTATGGCTTTGACACCGTAAACAAGTCTGCAGATGACACCACAGTGGTAGTTCGGATCATAGATGACGACGAGACGGCCTACAGGGATCAAGTTCAGCACATTGCTGAGTGTTGTCCTGACAGCAGCCTGGCAATTTACACCCAGAAGACCAAAGAGATTATTGTGGTCTTCATGCCATGTAAACCCCTATCGACATCAAGGGAGCTGGAGTTGAGTGTGTACCAAACTTTAATTTCCTTGGCATCCCTATCTCTGATTATCTTACATGGTCTCTAAGATCCACCCTCCTGGTCAGAAAGGCACAACAGTGCTTTTTACTTCTACTGAGAAAGCTCACGTGTGCATGGATACTGCTGGACTGATACTGCTGTACTATTAAAAGCAAAGTGCATCACAATCAGAACTTGAAGCACTCCACTGGATAGTCAACACTGCCCAATGAATCAAATGTACAGCTAGTGCTGTCTGGGCTAGGTGAGAAACATCATGGGTTTCTCTCATCCTAAACATGGACTTTTAAACCAACCCCCCCCACCCC
>JAOVVF010000010.1:12143097-12160396 GCA_028565595.1 Duopalatinus emarginatus | reverse complement strand
G
Source organism: Duopalatinus emarginatus (assembly GCA_028565595.1). Taxonomy (NCBI): domain Eukaryota; kingdom Metazoa; phylum Chordata; class Actinopteri; order Siluriformes; family Pimelodidae; genus Duopalatinus; species Duopalatinus emarginatus. Next base: position 12,160,395 of record JAOVVF010000010.1, on the reverse strand, counting down.
TGTAAATTCACTAACAGAGGCTCTGAGTTAAAGCTGGCAGTGACTCAACTCTCTTTTCCCCCTCCTTGTAAAATCTTTGATGTCTAGTACACTTGTAAAGTGTACCTTCTGAAATATCTTTGTGTCTGCATGTGTTTATTGATATTGTTAGGTCCGTCTCGGTCATGTTGACCAGTCTCTGCCCTTGCTGCTGTGCCCAGCCCTGTATATGTCCAGCTGCTGTGTGCTGTAACGCTGTCCAGCTGTTTAACGCCATTCTCTCCCTCTCCCCAACTCAGTGTCACTAAATATCTGTGAGAAACCCCAGCAGCAACAGCTCTCCACTTTTAATAGCTCCACTCCACCGTGCCATATTATAATCAACATCCTTCTAATCCAGCCATCTATATCTCCATACAACCATTCTTCACTAGGTGGAGAGCCAGGAAGTCATTCCAGGTTGAATGTGGTATGTGGATGTTGTGAAGTGTTCTTGCTCTCTGCTGCTTGCTGCGTCCTGGGATTTGCTTGACAGAGGGGGTCATGTAGCTACACAGTTGCTAATTTCCACACTCCATGCTTGGTTGACTTCAAGTATCAGCATGTACAGCGGGGTAACATCCAGAGGGCAGGCAAACCCCTGTTCTTTGTCTCTAAATCACAGCGTGTGTTGATGTGCTACGCTAATGATTACCTGTCATGAGTTGGATTGTACTCAGCGATGGCTGCTGAGCTGTTGCTGTTTGGTAAGATTGTGCGTTATCTTCTATCTTTTCTCGGTTTGCTTAGTGTTTCTCGCTCAGCAGTGATTTATTCCAAATTTAAACTACCACATTTTTCTCCCCAGTTAACTGTAAATCAGACAGACAATAGCCGCACTTGGAAAGGTTTAGCCGTAAGCATAGTCGAACCATGCAAGCTAATTCAGGAGTGGTGTGCAGGCTCGCATTGCCACTGTCAGGCCTTCGCTTTCATCCCACACGCTGGCTGTTTCCCAATCAGGGGATGTGAAACCTGTCATGCAGAGTCACACCGAGAGAACCAAGCCTTTGTTCCCTCACACAGATGCTAATCCTGAGTGTCTGCGCAAGTTGGGCTCTGAGAATGGCATTAAGGTTTTGACTCTTATATGTACGCTAGGTGCGCTAAGGACTTGGATTCGAATGCACTGATCCAAAAAAACAGCTTTGGAAGCTGTTACACAAACTGTGAAGTTCTTTGATTCATTAAGGTTGGTGGGCCACTGGTTTCTCTACATCAAGATCTTGCCGTTATCTTTAGTGTTATTCCAGGTACACATAATCCCACTGTGCTGATCTTGGAAATGCTCCTATCCAAATACTAACCTCCGTCATTAGAGAAATGGCAAAGCAGATCTCAGATCAGCCTGATAAGGCAGCTTCACTGCTGCCTGTATAATTTGTGACTGGGGTGTGGAGTTACCAAGCCTCTTAATCCACCCAGCGTTGTCCAGGCTAATACACAAACATGCTGTCTTAAATCCCATAAGAATGGCTATAATTAAATGTGCTGGAGCGCAGAAGGGTCTGAGACAGTAGTTTGTATTGTCAAGGCGGTGCATTGGCTGTCAAAGTGCCCTCACACAGGTACGTTTCATCACTTCAGCTTTTTCTTTTAAGTTTGTTGCGTTGCAGAGATGTGCTGTGTGTTTGTATTGGAGTGAACTGGAATGTAAGCTGTACTACTTGCAGGCTTCAAGTCTTCGAGGGCTAGTCAAATGAAACGTCTCCTCCTTTTCTTAAGCATGCCTATTATGGTGGCATATTGTGGTGGCAGATGTGTCAAATGTTTTGCACGCTCACGCTTGTAACCAGACAAATCTGACGTTCAACCACTCCAGTGCCGAATTCTGATTCCTACGGGACTGAACATGACCATTTAAGCTTCTCTGCCCTGTGGGCTTGCTGTACAGACATGCTTTGCTCTGTTATTTATATCCGAGTGGACAGGACCTGGTCTAGCGAGTAAATCTAGAAGCCGCAGGGACCAGACTTCGCTCACTCTCTGCAGCCTAGGTCTTTGACTCTCTGCGGTTAAGAAAGCACCCGCCACCTCCTTGGGTTGTGAGACATTGAGCCGCTTGTCAGAGTCTCCCTCTCCAGCTGCCTCTCACCACTCCAGGGTGGGTGAAGAGCTGTCTCACATGTTTGGCTTTGTTTGAAAGGGCTCTGGTTCAGATGGATGGTACATAAACAAGGGGGAGTTGGTTCTGCTTGCCTTGAAGTTTTGATACAACGAGGGAACACCTTAGTTGAGGGAATAGCAATATTTCTGCCCCCATATGTCAGCCAAATGTTTAGAAACATTCTTTAAAAAATGTATAACCAAAGTTTGTCTGTATGTGTACCTATGTTGGCGCATATTCCAGTAAATGAATGGCACTGTTTGCTTCTCTTGGATCAGTTTATGTGTATCGGAACATGTGTCAGCTTTTCAATGCCCATAATGCATCTCTCAAAACCCCCTTTTCCCCCCCTCATTTCTTTCCCAGCTCCTCCAGCATCTTTGACAATAAGCGGCACGACTCAACCGGGCTGACGGCATTGCTACAGAACACTGACCTTGTTGGCGTGCTGCACATGCTGTATTGTATCCTCCTGCACAGCACCGTGCCTGAGCCCCAGTCTGGCAGCATGGCGTCACTCCAGGAGCCCTACAGCCCTGCTGTGGTCCAGGTGGCACTTCAGGGCCTGCGCTTCCTCAACAGCTACGCCCTGCTCGACCTCACTGCCTTCCAGGTACTCTTTCAGCAGTGCTCTACAGTATAGTGCTCCAATCATGGTATACTTTCATCACTGTAAAAGTAAAGATGTGTGTTAGTGCAGGTACCGTGAGTGCCAATCATAACTTCAGATTGGTATATAAGATCAAGACAATTTCAACAAGATACTGAACAAATCATCATAGACTAATTGGATCAGTGTGAGCATTCAACCTGTGCTGTCATACTGACACATTTTGTAGTTTGTGCTCCCGAGTGTAATTGCGCACGCAGTGCAGAAATCTGCGGGTCCACATTCTGTTCGTTCCAGTGTCATACAATGGAAAAAATACCAAACGCAATAGCCAGTTTATATAGACTGATGTGGTTCTGCTTTCATATTTTTGGCTACACTTGCATAGTTACACCACACACTAACATTTATTCTTATTTCATTTTGTTCATTTCATTTGCCTTTTTCCCACTGAAAGTGTGGTCACTTTTTATCCGACAGGCATATAATAAAAATGGCTCTTGGATTACAATAAAACAGTTCATCTAAATGAATATTGTCAGTCGAACATTTCAGATATTCATTTACATTTAGAATAACTCCTCTCGGTTTCAAATTAAGCCGAAAATGTCAATTTACTTTTTACTTCCAAAAAATCAGTCGGCTTCAAATTCTTTCCCATTAAACTTGGAGTAACTGTTCTCAGTTACAGTGTCTAAAACTCAAAGCGCCTGTTTTTAATCTGAAAACTGTGTAGTGAAAATTTATCCTGATTTAATGTTTACTGTATATATAGCCTATAAGAGGTCACCCCTTTTTTGACTGATGTTAAACATTGGGCACTAACCATGCGTCTGAAATGTTTTAACTACCATTGTTGATTATTGCCTAGTTCTTATTTAATCCTATTTTGTATTGCTAGTATGGTTTTCACCCCAGGTACCATGCATAACGTTCAGTCTCTGTGCACTGCCTGGGGAACATTGTGCCTGACTGTAAAAATGCAGCTTTATGACATAAGTGAGGGTGCGTTCACCCTGCTGTCCGTCTCCGCTATGAAGCTGGGCTCACCGCAGCCACTCTGTCTGGCCAAAATTGTGTTGCATGGCTTGTTTTTCTTGCACGCAGCGCAAGCCTGCACATTTGCCTTGAGCTAACTGACAACATGCCACGTTCAGCCCATCCCTCAAACAGGCGTTCCAAACAGCAGGGAGAATAAAAAATGATGTCAAAACTCTTGGGGGATTGTGAATTGACTAGCGAGTATACCTGTGCTCTGGAATTCAGGCAGCAGAGCTAATGATCTGACCACTGTTCAACTCCCAGCACCACTGGCAAGGGATCACTATTTCTTCCTAGAACAAAGTGAACCCAGCGGACATAAACATGCTTGACCCCTGACCCCAGACCAGTCGTGTTGAAGGCTTTGGGTCAGCTATGCGGATGGAGAAAGGCAATAAATGAAGCCTGTCCGGCCATACGTTAGCCGGCCTGATGAAGAGAAAAGGACGGATTCATGACGGTAAATCACTATGTAAACACTGAGGCGTGAGGGAGGAAATGCGGGAAGTGTATGAATTATTTTAATGGCTTTCAGTAATTACTCACACTTTGTGCAAGTGCGTATATGCCCATGTTTCTCTTCCCTGTGCTCTCTATCTTGTTCCTTCTATATTTAAAACAGCTGGCAGTCAAAGCAACACTGCCAAAGTTTTATGTACATTTTAAATAATGCTGTTTCGGGACCATAGTTGTAATCACCTTGTGGTTTACATTAGCACACAGAGCTGACTAATAGCTTCATCAGAAGAGCTCAGCTCCTCCCTGCTCCTCTTCAGCTCTGACACCAAAGAGCCTCTCATTAACATCCCATTGCACTGCTCAACTTCTCTTATGATCTGTAGCTTCTGTAGGAGAAACTCCTAATGGTGGCCTAAGCCCGGAGTGTCCGCCTTCTCTTCTACATGTGTTAGGGTGATGCTAGTGAGAGAAGAGCGTAAGGTGAGGTTTGGCTCAGGTAGTGATCTGTGGCATGGGATGGAGGTTATCACAGGGTGATCACAACACCTCATTCATTCATTCATTTATTTATTCATTCCTCTGATCGGGGTGATGGATCCAAGGCCTATCCCAGGAACACTGGGTACAAGGCAGAAATGTTCAGACTCAATTACCCCAAAGGCAATTTAGCATAGCCAGTCCAACTGCTGGTCTGTTTCTGGACAGTGGGATAGAATAAGAACCTGGAGGAAACCCACACAGACATGGGAACATACAAAACTTTACACAGTCAGTAATATGAACGGTTGACAAAAAATTAGGTTTATCTGTGTTTGCATTAGTTAACAGCTAATGAAGCTGTGTTCATATAAAGTGCGTGTGCGTGCAGGTGCGTGTGTGCGTGCGTGCGTGTGCGTGCGTGCGTGCGTGTGTGTGTGTGTGTGTGCGCGTGTGTGTGTGAATTTTACACTGGCATCATTCAGGTATTGTTGTTTGTACCTGCTTACTCAGACCTTCCATCCCCAACTCTCACACCCCACAGCTAATGTCAGTAGTCTCAGTGCTGACCCTGAGGCGCTTTGTCATACTGACATGTTTAATAAATACTGTCTGTGGCTCGGCTGATAGCATCTCCTCTATAGGGAGACTGGGGGGTCTGGAGTGGGACCTCTCTGTCTCCAGGGCTGTGGAAAGACTATCACAAGTCCTCCTCAACAACCCCAACTTGTTTTTTTATCCACTTTAGAGCACTAGTTATCTTCTTATGCTCTAAAATGTACCATGTGTCTTATATATAAACAGTTTAGAGTAGTCCGGTTAGGTTCAAGTATGAGCAGTTCTTTTAAACTGATGGCCAGGTAACCAACTGACCTTTATCTGCTTTCTAATTTGATTTGGCTTTCAGCTTTTTAAAGAAGATGATATGTGATCTGTGACTGGCGTGCTTTAAAATTCTTCTTATTGTTGCTTTTCAGTCTGTTTTGGGAGCTGAGGGATTGTCTCTGGCCTTTAGACACATTGTGAGCTCTCTGCTGTGGTACTGCTCACAGAACAGCTCGGAGGAACTGCTGCATGAAGTCATCATCTGTGTTGGCTACTTCACTGTCAACCACCCGGACAACCAGGTGAGCATAGTGTAGACAGAGAAATGCAGCGGGCAGTTGAAGTTGTCTGAAGGAAAAGCCCGCTACTATTACAGTTCCCTGTGGGTGTCTGCTATACATCTAACATGGCTAAAAAGCCAGTAGTTTATTGTTGTTTATTTTTCTGCTTCCTGGTAAACTTGAAAATGGAAAAACGGTCATCCATAAACACATGAATGGAAAGTTGAGACTGTAAAAGCTGTTTTATATATGAAAATGTTAAATGTTTATATAGAAAAGTTATGTATTTTAGTCCATTTACATTTAATCTTAATGATCATTATATAATGATAATGATAATAATGATAATAATGATAATAATAATAATAATAATAATGATAATAATAATAATAAAAGACAAACAATATGTAAGAAATAAACACCACAGGCTCTTTTTAGAATAATAATCAGTACCTGGATGATGTGTTGTGGCCTGATTCACAACAAAAGGGATTACTTTCCTACAACAGCACAGCATGAAGTCTTTTCTTTATTGTACCACAGTGATTTACCAGCCCTTTGTGCTTTCCAATCATTTATCACATTTAATGTTGTGAAACACTCATTAACAGTTACATTAATGGCATTAAGCAGATACTCGTATCCAGGCCAACTTGCATGTATCTCATTTACCCAACCAAACAGTTAAGGGTTAAGGGCCTTGCTCAAGAACAGTGGCAGCATGCTGTGGGTGGGACCTTCTGATCAAGTCTGTTGAAATCCAACATTTTAACCATTCGGGTTTCACTGCCCTTTGTCATGAAATACTTTCTGCTAACACATGCACTACAGCAGCTATAAACAACAAACACAACTCTTCGTGTCATGAAATGCTCAGTGCACAAGTCTGTCCCATTGTGGAAATGCTGACACCCAAACCGCCTTTCATAAACGTTTATAAAATATTCAACTTATATCAAAAATTGCATGTTTTACTTTGTTAAATAACAATTTTATGCAGTTTATTATTGAGCGTAGATTTTTAGGAGTAAGGTGAGCAGTGTCTATAGAAATGATGAACATATTAGAACAAGGGCATTGATATCATTTGAATTGAAGCCAGAGCTATTGTCAAAGTGGTCTTATAAAAAATGACATAACAATTAATTAATTAAGTTGAGAATTTATTGCTGTGGTAAAAAAAAAAAAGATCTATAACACACATCCACACTGGGGAACTGTTGGGCTTGCTATTCAGAAAGAATAATTTCTTTATTCCAGCAAAAACATTGGTATTAGTTGTAGTTTATTGTATTTTTACTATTTGTGTATTATGGCAGGATCAGCCAAATCAAAGTCACAGGAGCTTAAGCATTCATAATTTGTTACATTTATGGTGCACATTTTTGAGAGTGAATATTATGTAAAAAAAAAAAAAAAAAAGATGTATTTTTTATATAGCTTATATTAGTAACAATTTTATAATATTAATATGATGATGTCATTTTTTTATACTATGTGTACGCATATTTTTGCTTTTTTTTTTAATAAGCAAAACTAACTTATATAAATAAGGTAACATGATTGCAAGCCAGTTTATGCAGTTTGTCTGCAGGGCCTTGAATATATGTATATCTGTTAATCATGAACAGAGTCAAACTCTGAAAAATATAACATCAGAGGGTCATCAGAGTCACTGTCTAGCTGAAGCCTGTCATGCAGTGTTTATTTTCCCCTTATTTTACTAACAGAATTCCACTGAGATAAAATCAGATTGCAAAGGAGACCTGGCCAAAAGCTTGCCTAGTCTGACTTCTGATTAGATTTGGGAAATGTTCTTTATATAAATATATATAATGATATGCAAAAGGTCGGGCTCCCTGGTCAAGAGATCCGTTACTATGTATTACCAAATGTCATAAAGATGACACATTTAAATACAAATATTTTAAGCAAGATGGCTTTTTTCATTACTAACAGTTTCACATTTAAAAGCAAATGTTTGGGCATCTTTAAGCTAGGTAACACCCCTGTGGTAGCACACATTTTTGCAGCCTTAAAGAGTCTTTTATTTTTACCCATTCCTTCTTGGAAAGGCTTCGGATACTGTCTGATTCTTGGGCATATTTTTGATGATGTTTAGGTCAAGGGACTTTGAGATGGTATGACGCTTACTTTCAGAGTTTGCTGGTATTTAATTAAATCCATTCATTATAAATTCATGTTTCTAACAGTGAGATGTTCTTGCAACACAAATCCAAAGCATGATAGAACATCAACAGTGTTCTTTTTTTATGCAATTCTATATCCATTTTCCATTCTAAACATACCTTTGCAAAAAGTTTTATTTTAACTTGGCACTGGTTTTGAAAAATGCACCAGGCTTTTGGAGATCAGTTCATCTTCTACTCACTCGACTATTCATAAGGCCATTGTGAGACCAGTGTGAGGCCAGTTTAAGAACAGCATGAGACTAATGTCCGACTAAGTTGAGTACGGTGTGGGTATAAGTGTGAGGCTAGTGTGAGTGCAGAGTAGTGTAAGTGAGAGTCGGTTGAGAACGGTGTAAGGCCAGTGTAAGAACAGTCTGTCATAAGCTCAGGTTTAAACCATGATAGCTACTGTTCTCACACTGGCCTCAATATCATGTATTTATACAGTACTTCACATTAAATATCTAAAAACGATTGAGATCAGATAATAAGTAGTTAAGATTGTGTGTGTGTGTGTGTGTAAGGCTGTCAGCAGATGTGAGTAATTTTTGAAATGACCTTTCTGTGATATCCTGAAAATGTCTTGGAAAACACATTCACTAAAAAAAAGTCATAACGCTGATATTTGTACACAGAGTTGCTGGGTCTAGTAATATTTTTAAATCAGTTTTTGCAGAAATGTGCTGTTTTATGTGTGCTGAAGGTCCAGTTAAGCTTCTGTAAGCTGTTTATTACACCCTGAGCCAGATGTGCATTTCTCCATACAAGCAACTGATACAGATGCTGAATAATGCAGCAGCTATGGCACCTCTGTGCCATGTTCTTCCTTACCGCACGGACAGGCTTTGTGGTTTTATTCTTGGCGTTCGGTCTGCTCATTGTTGGAGCTTAAGTAGGAGGCAGAACATGCAGGATCAGTGGGGTTCAGAGCTTCCTGCCAGCTACATGGTCTGTGACAGCACTTCACTCACTCCTCCAGGCTTTAGTTATGCGAGTCTCTCGAGGATTGACGGTCCTCATGGGAGGGTCAGGGTCCCAGCAATTTATGGGCTTGTTACAGATTCTTATTTAAAACATTTTTGCTGTTAATTAAAAAAAGGCCTCTCTTTTTATTGCGGTGCAGTTCTCCTCTGCCACTCCAATCCAATTTAATTATTTTGATGTATGCAATTAGCATTCGTTGGCCATTGTTGGGCTGATTTGCATATTATATTGGATAATTGAATGAGGGCTGATGATTGAATTAAGGGGAGGAGTGACAGATGATTAGGCTTTGTGTTCAGATAGGGGGAAGTTAACACAACGACCAGGCTGGGAAATACACCTTTTGCATATTCATATTTATCCCCAGCCCACTTTGCTAATTTGAACACCGCTCCTTGAGAAAGCCTTTAAACAGGCTCTTTTTTTTTGCTGCAGTTTGGCTGAGCTTCATTTTTATATTAGAAAAAATGCCACCAGTATTGGCACATGACAGAACTAATCGAAGATTTTACTTTTTAAAAAAACAGTTCAGCGCTCAATTTCTACATATCGTGGTGTGAAATGTATGTTACTCTTGCATTACTCCTTAAAAATCTGACAGCTGAGTGGCTTGGCAGTGGCTCAGAAGTTGCTGTGTGACCATGAGACTTCTTGTGCAATATAAATGATGGGTTTGCCTAGACTGTGGCCTTTCTCAGGCTAGCGTAAGCACAGGCAGGACACAAAGGCGGCGCTGACCCCAGACTCCTGACTCAGTCCGCTGATTCAGTGCCAGCACACCCGCCTGTGTTTATATGTGTCCGTCTGAGAAATAATACAGCTCGTAATAGCAGCGCAGGCTTGGAGGAACTCTGTGTACTGTATACCCTGGGTAGAGCATGTGTGTTACTGTGCCCCTCCTATGCTCACAGCCTAGAGAGTGTGTGTGTGAGCATGTGAGTGAGTGAGAGAGAAGTGTTTGTATTCAGGAGTCATAATGGCTTGTGTTCGATAGTGTCTATTCTATAATACATTACATGAGATCTTGCCTTTTGGCTGTCTTCTCAGGCTCTAATTGAAGGTTTGGTTTGGCCATAAGAACAATTCAATTGTATTAGATTTGAAAGATAAAAGTGACGTGTAATGTTTGCGATGCATGACCTCGATTTATGAGTCACTCAACAACTGTTATAAAGATCCTTTTTGATCGCTTTGTTTCCTCACTGTCTCATGTCTGGAAAGCAGCCAAACAGTGTTACTCACTGGTACATCTGATAAAAAGGAACCAAAGACACTCGTCCTTTGCATTATCGGTATCCATGTACTCCGCTCCTAGTGTTTCGCCCACTGCTGAATGAGAACAAGGCCCTGGTGAACGAGCTGTTTAATGTAGACGGCCACTCTTCTTTCAAAGAGCCAGGCTGATTCAGTCCACTACACTTATCTCTACTTATCTCCCCACTCTCTCCCTCTCTCTGCCACGTTCAGTGCTATCTGCACTTCTCTTATACTCTCATCATATCCTAACACAGTCATAACTCCAGCCTCAGTGCTGGCCCTGTAATCCACAGCTAAACTCATGTTGAAACGCCAACTTGAGCAGTTTATTATTGCTGAGATAACCCAGCGCTTTGGGCCTTGTAGCTGGCGAGAGCACTGTAGTAAACAGAGGCACGGGGTGGCCGCACCGCACAGCCTCCAAGTGGCAGCAGAGAGGAGGAAGCCTCTGCCAAGCACCGTGCATGATTTACACAGGCCATCATCAGAAAACTGCGGTTTAACACACTCGAGTATTATGCATTGGGGTTTCGTTTTTTTCTGGAGTTTTCTTTCATTTTTTGTTTGCCTGCCCATAAATCTCTCAAAATTTAGAGCCCCATTTAGGTCTAATGCTGGGTTTGAGTGCTGTCCAGGTCAGATGGGCTCCTGGTGAAGATCTCCCAGAGAGATTATCTTTCAAAGGATCGAAGTTGATGCTTGATTCACCCAGGCAGCTGTAATAAATCACTGATCATTTGCCCTTTTTTTTTTAAACAAACAGAGCTGTTAAGTCTGTTTCAGTAAGAAGAACATTTTTTCACATTTGAAGAAATGTTAACTAACCGGTCTCTTTTTATTACACTATTATGTTCATAATAATTATGCTCCTGCGCTGGGCACCGTCACCAAGTCTGGACAGACGGAGGTTTGGTAACGTTCTTTGTGCGTTCTGTCCGTGGGTGGTAGTCTTTGTTCATGTAGGTCTCACTAGTCGTAACGTCCTGTCTCGAGTGCCTCTTCAGCATCCTCATGAGTCGTTTACCCTTTACTCTTATCTGTGAGAGGTCTCTAACCCCTCCTTCTCAACATTAGACTGTCTACACACATGCACACAGACACAGTAATGCGACTTTGTCTGGTAATTTTAAAACGTTTGTATTCAATAAATACATTTCAAATGAATATAAAATCCACTTTTGTAGTTGTTTGAATAACCTTTGAATAAACTGATCACAGGAAGTTACCCTGAACGCTCTGCTTGGCGTTTAACCTGTACGTATGAGTCTGACTTTGGAGCCTACATTCGGAGCCAGCCTCTCTTCCTCATTCTTATCAACACTCCATCAAAGAACAAACCCAACCAGCTCAGGTCTCCTTCCTCTTCACCTTGGGCTATTCGGGGGCCTGTGTTTGCGTTTCGGCGCATTAACTTTACACTCCCTTTGTTTTCAGTGGACAGGCCGGGAATTATGTAATAGACTTGCCGTAAAAGCGTGGCTCTGTTTGAGAATCCCAAACGCTCTGTATTTAAGAAAACACAGGCCAGGCCTGGCCTCTGTGCTTCTTTATGACCATCTGTGCTTAAGCATGGGGTGGGGGGGGGGAGAGATGCTGGAGTTCAAAAGCCCACCAGTGCTTTTATGATGTCAGAGGCTGAATAAGATACCTATCCGCTGCTGTAGGACAACGACTCGGGAGCCATTTCTTTCCAGCTCCTGCAGGAATCTGGAGCATTTGCAAGACGTCTGGAGCTAACCTCTGCTCTCTCTGTGCTGTACGTCTCCTTGCTGCGGACACTTGAGGGGGGACAATTTGTTTAGGTGTGTGAAGATGGAGTACCATATGCTAGGGGATTATGAGACGGCTGCTTGATTTGTGGACGGAATGTCCACGCAGATCCAGGCCCTGCTACCCAGTACGCACACGCACACACTCCCACACTTCTTACACAACATCCTTTCTGAAGTTCAGAATGCCTCGGTTTATGAACAGCAACTGCCAAGCTCTACTGAAGTTACTGTACGCTGAGGTAATGTCAGCTCTATGAAGCATTATACTATGTAACAGTTTACTAACAGAAAAGGACAAGATCGTGCATCTGTGCTGCTCCTGACTTTAGTCCAGGAGTGATAGTAGAGATTAGTTCAGTCTTCCCAGGCTTATTAAAAAAAAAAACCTTCTCAGCACTTCCACTCCATTTTGACATTGTACAGCTCTATGGCTGAAAACAACCAGATCTTTTCGTATGATTGCTTAATTCAGTTGGACTGCTTTGGTGGTGCAGAAAATTCACTTTTTTCCCCACTTTTTTCCTGCATTCCTAATGGAAACACTCATTAATTACATGCCGGAGAGAAGCCACTGTATCACGGTGTTTGGTCAGCACATGCCGGTGGGCTCGCAGATCTGAAATGAGTCGGCGGTCAACTGTTTTGAGCTTTTAGTACCATTAAAGGGGCTCTGCGGTGGTTTGTTTTAGCCACTCAGTAAAGCATCTTTAAACAGTCCCTCATGCAGGATGACATCGCCTGAGAACCTTTGAACACTGCTGTAGGAATACACTGTGTAGGGCCTTCACCTTGAAATGATAAAAGGGGTGAGTTATCGCTTTGTTTATCATGCTCTTAAACCCCTTGAAGTGCATTATTAAAGGACAGAATGCATTGGAAAGAGTATTGTTAAGACTATTTTTACAAATCTTGTAAATCTTGGTAATTTATGTCACCCAGTGCTACGGGAATTTCACCTTGCCCTTCTGGTTTGCATTTAGGGTTGAGCTGCACTGGAAGCTAGCATGTATTGGGAGGTAGGTGGTTGAGGGGGTAATTGGTTCTCTCTCTCTCTACCTCAATATCTTCCTCTCACTCTGTCTCACCTGTGGGGATTTACTGCAATGACCTCCCAGCTCCCTGGTCTTTCCAGGTTCTCAGACTTGGCCCGAAGGCCTCTGGCATCAGGAGTTGAGCCTTGCTTTAATCTGGTCGGGGCCGGGAGCGATTTGATTTTAATGCTGGGGGGCCGGATGTGATGGTGTGATTGACTGCCGTGCTGAGGGGGGGAGGGGGTGTTGGTGGTGAGAAATGCCATTAATGGTATTGCTTCATTTCTTAAAGTGGCAGAAGCTGTGTGTGAGAGAGAGGCCATACGGGGGGTCTGCTCTCCCAGACCCCCACCCCCCACCCCCCAACCTTTGCCCTTATTTTTTTTATTACTCTTCATCCTCTGATTCCTAGCTACTTATTCACCTGCACCCGATGATATTACCTCTGTGTGAACTCCAGTGGTACATTGATAGCTTAGGGCATTTTTTCCATAACTCTCTTATCATGATAATCACAGTTTGTCAGTTCCCTCTTTGCCTACAAGTGAACTGCGGCAATGTGACTCAGTAGGCTGAAAGTCTGCTCTCGAGCGACTGAGAGGAGCCCGAAAGTGTTCCGTGTACACTCGTGCCACAGAGGGGAGGTGCTGAGGCATCCTTAGCAGGGTTTATAGTGTGTAATTGTGTACTGGGGTGGCTGTGCCCTCTGTTTCTCCTCTTAATGGCTGTTTGTGTGTTGTTTTTAGTGGCAGATTTATGTGTGGGAGGGGCACGAGGCGAGGCTCTGATTTACTGCTGGAGGTGGCATTTGTTGGATATGTGTATGTGCACACACGCTCTGCCTGTGTGTTCCAGGTGATTGTGCAGTCTGGCCGGCAGCCCAGCGTGCTGCAGAAACTGTGTCAGCTGCCGTTCCAGTACTTCAGCCACCCACATCTCATCAAGGTGCTCTTCCCGTCGCTCATCAGTGCCTGCTACAACAACCAGCAGAACAAAGTCATCCTGCAGCAGGAGATGAGCTGTGTCCTCCTGGCCACATTTATACAGGTATGTTATGGGTTTTCCTACAGAAAGTGCACTCATCTATGCATCTGTAGATATCGATACATTGATATTCCACTCCCTCAGAGTAAAAGACTGACTCCTACAGTTCCATGAATAGCCTGCATACGTACTTCCCTTACTCTAGTCTTATTTCTCCATCATACCACATTCTTGCACTTAAATCCTCACGCCTCTGCATCTTTGTCTTCCTGTCTCACCTGCAGCACGTTCTCTGACCTATAAAGCCCCCTCTTCTTCCCCACACACACACACACACACACACACACTCACACACCTTTCCACTGTTTCTGCACAATGTCAACGTTTGCTTCTTATCTCTTCCAACTCTGGCTTTGTCTCTGTTCCTGCCCTTTTGTTTTTCTGCTGCTATCCTTATCCTCCCTTTTCCGAAGAAGCAGCCTCCACTGCAAAGATGGATGGCTTCCTCTGTCGATTTGGGTGGATTTACCTGCCACCGGTTGAGCCTCTTGTAAACAGGCCGACTCCTTCATCTTCCCCCTGACAAGCTTCTCTGCACCAGCCCACTACCTAGATTATTTATGTGGAGATTAGTGCTCACTGTGACAAGGACATGCGACTGTCATTCCATTCAAACAATGGGAAAATGCACAGCATCCTGTATCAGTTTGTGTATACGTGTGGTAGCTCTGTAGACGTGTATTATAAAGAATAGCAGGGTGTAAAGTCCCGATAAATATACATAATATACAGTATAGGAGGTCTTTAAACATTTTTGATGCTAATGATAAACATGCTAACATACATAGAATTACAAATTAAGGACATTCTGTTTTTTTTAAACCTTTAATATAAGCACTGTTACAAACTGTTCCCAACTTGGTATTCAAAAAGTCTGATGTATTATTTCTGTAAAAAAAAAGACAAGCCCTGTATTTTACATTTTCTTATTGATAATTAATTTTTATATAGCTGATAAGAGTTGCAAAGTTCTTGGACATCACATTTTTTATCTCTAACAGATTAAAACACAGTGCTGATTGTGTGAAGTATAAAAAAATATGCTCCTTTGACCTTATTCAGGGTGTTGTGTTTGAAGACTTATTGTGTTTTTTCCCCTGTAGGATTGTGCCTCCAGTGAGAACCAGACTGACAACAGGTCCTCACAACAAGGTGAGACATCTCACACATAATGAGCTTTATTATAATCATTTTTAAGCTTCCTTGCGGGTAGACAACTTTAATTGTTTATTATTATTATTATTATTATTATTATTATTTGCCAAATAGATAAACATTGTGATTCCTTTTCCGCATACAACTAACCAGATAATTACATAACACATTCATATCAACTATTTGTATACTGCAAATGAATTGCAGATAATGGCTGTTTATTTCACCTCAGTGAGAAACACTGAAGGTGGTGTTGTGGTGGTGTTGTGTGTATTCAGATTCTCTCTCCACTTCTCTTATCCACAGAGAGGAGCACCGCTCTGCTAGATTACTGTGAGCTGTCCAACCGCTTTCCTCAAGATCAGTGGGACTCAGCACTTCAGTTCTTCCTCAACAAGCAGGAGGAGTAAGCGAGATGAGGAGTGCACACTGGAATACACACACTGGAGTCCTCTCCTATGCATTACAAAGCAGACTCCAAACTATTACATGGTCGTTTGTACAAGAGCAGTTTTCTCAAAGCACAACTTGAAAAAAAAAAAAAAACTTTCACTACATCACTACAGTTTCTGTATGTGGGCTTTTGGCCAAGTCTAACAAGTACGTGCCTGCATGTAGCAACTGACTTTTCAACTGGATTTTCTTAGATCTCTTTAATAAGGGTGCATTTAACCAAACAATTACATAATAAATTCAGATTAACTTTTTGGATGTGCACACTGTAATAAACCGTCCTTACAGTGCAGATGCTTAAGGGTGTCATAACACGTTACGTTTATAAAGTTGTTTGAATGTATTAACATATTTGCTATGTAAATATAGAGTTATTAGAGGTTGTCAGTTTAAAGTGAAATCAGTTATCGTCTGAATGAATGGATCTGTTGAGGCAGATTTTTTTTTTTTTTTCCTTTTTCTTTTTGGAGTGTACAATAGTTTACTGTTCTTCATCCCGAGCTGGATGTTGATTCTTGTGGTTGATTTATTCTATGGTTTGTATATTGTTTTGTAAATAAAAGCTGTTATTTCATAGAATTTAATTATTTTCTGTTCAGAGTACACAAAGTTACTTCCGTTTATTTTATATTAATTTGAAGTGCATATAACAAGAAGTGAAAATTGTTTGTTAGAGTTTACATTCTAGACTTCTTTCCTGTGTTTCGTACTTATAAATTATACATTATATATATGAAGCATGTTTTAATTTGAATTGTATTTTTCTTTGTATTTCTCCCTGACAGATGAAGCACTTAATTTATAGAAACTGTTTGCCTCCATTTAATAAAATGTTTAAAGGTGTGTGTGTGTGTGTGTGTGTGTGTATCTTCTATCTTGCTTATAGTGACTACAGCATTACAAATCATTCAGTAAGGGCATTTGCATGTGAAAAACATTTGCAACATCTGTTAGTATGATGTGAAGATTGGTTTGTTGTTATATTCCACATATATTCCTCACGTCTCATGCAAATTTCACTCTAATTTGATGGAGAGAAAGACACTCCATGATTGTGCAGGCAAATGTTTATTCCCCTGATTGTGTTTTCACTGCGAAGGTGGCAACTGATCAGATGATATCTAATTCAGCTCTGCGAAATGTAACGATACGCTAACGTGTCCAAGTAGCACAAACGTGTCTGATTTTGAACAGTAATTGCCGAAGCAAATCTAAAAACAAGCTTGTCTTTTTTCTTAGGTTGAGCTGCAGGTTTTAACTGAAAAGTCCTGCTAGTGTAGATTTAGTTGTCTGTCTCCTGGATAAGCCGCATTAAGACTGAAATTTGACATGTGAGCAAAACAGCACAGTGAAAGGACTCCAAACCAGAATCAAGTCCTCAGTGTGGCCTCAGGGCACCACAAACACAGCCGTGTGTGTGTGTGTCTACAAAACCTGTGCTCCCACCAGTTACCTACTACAGCAGCCTCTGAGTCACTTTATACATTAGTGTGTCAACATGAGATGGAGCCTCTATATGTGTGTGTTTAACAAATGTGGAGGTCAATTCCACTGCACAGTGGTCAAAAGAATAGTTCACGTTCACTTTTACA
>JAOVVF010000010.1:12130807-12142446 GCA_028565595.1 Duopalatinus emarginatus | reverse complement strand
CTTCCATATGTCTTTTTCACAGAATCTCTGTCTATATACATATACAAATACATACACAGAGAGTTTTTCTTTGCCTCATAGTCTTTCTGCGAGTGAGTATGTCAGTCTTAATAGACTCTTTTGGTAAATATAAATCTGTGCCACTTCTTCCAAGATTTCTATCCTACTTATAACTGTATAATATTTCTTCTTTCAAAACAATGTCTGCACTAACACTCCTGCTTTGCTGGATATATTGTTTCACTCCCTCTGTTGCTTTGTTTCATTCATTCAAAAAAAAGGTTTGGTTTAATCTTTGAGCCTCATTATTTTTTCATGAAACTAAAATACATCTCCAGTGAAAATAAAGCCGTTTTTAAAAGGAGCAGCTGTAGAAATAACCTGGATTCAATGGGATTTCAGTTGTTCTCTGGAAGAAGATGTAAAAACTCACTGGTTCTGTACTAAATATTAGGCTGTAGCATTCGTAGTATTTGTCCATATGATCAGGGTGAGAACTGTAAAGGTTTATATATTATGAAATAAAGGTTTAAAGTCTCAGATGGCTATAAAATAACATGGGTTTTATTTTTCGTTTGCGTTTGATTAGATCAAACATGCGGTTTGTTTTATAAGCAATTAATTATGAATGATTTTATGATATTAAGCAGGTATTAATAAATCTTCATTTCGATACTTTTCGGAGGATTTGTAACCTAAATAGCCTCCAGTCACGGCCATCATTAAAAAAAAACACTTTTCCACTTTTTTAGTCGACTTACTGCACTGAGCTTCATTCACTTCCACTCTCAGGTCTAAAAAGAAAGGAAGGTAGCTCGAGGTTTACCGATTTGTTTCTAGGATAATTTTATCCAGATGTGGTTAATATGATTAAATGTGGATATTTCTCATTTTTTAAATTCTGGATAATTTCTAATGTTTTAAAAGCTTTATTTAAGTCTGTTATTTTAAGACAGAAATGAATAAAAAGATGAATTAAGTTATTTTAAAAATTAAACATTATTTATTGAACACTTTATCCGCAAATCCAGTTGCAATAATAGTCGTGTATTTATGATTTCTAAACACAGACAATTAAATGAAATGCCTTTTATTTCATTAAGCTCATTTAATTAGCTGTGTGTAATTCAATTAGGGACGGAATGTGGTCTGACAATTTAGGTTTACAACAATGTAGTCTATATAATGCCTCATACGAGCCTTTTTCTGTGCAGTTAAAATATAGTGAATCACGGAGTAATTTTCACTTTATAATTATAACTGTACAGGGATTCGTTTTTCATTAAAAACTAAATGTTTAACTCTATTATTTAAGTATAATTATTATTGTGATTGTTATGATTTTTGCTATTATTAACATTGTATAATAATAATAATAATAATAATAATAATAATAATAATAATAATAATAATAATAATAATAATAATAATGTAGTTATTGTTGCCTAATTTTTGTCTATCTATCTATCTATCTATCTATCTATCTATCTATCTATCTATCTATATACAATAGGATAAACACACTAGTCTTATACAGTAGTTAGTTGTCAGCCGCCTTCTCATTTCTCCTTGGCAGAATGATAACAATAATAGTGTAAAATGCTGAGGATAGAAAACTCCTGGTGATTTAATAAGCAGTAGGTCTCAGGTTGACCTAATCTCCGGCCAGATGGGAATGAAAGTGCGGCCGCAGGGTTTGAAGAGGGAGTTTGCTGTGGAGGGAGCTCGATGTTTTGTGCGCGCGCGCGCGTGTGTCCGTGTATGTGTGTGTGTGTGTGTGTGTGCAGGTGATGCCGAGCGCAGATAAGACGCCGCCCATCTCCCCTCTGTCTAGACTCGCGCCTTTACGAGTCCAGAGCTGAGTACTCACGGGTCCGAGGCCAAGCGACACTCTCAATATCCGCTCCTACACCCGATCCGCGCACTGATAACGCGGGATATCTATGAAGGCTTACATCTGACAGTTCAGACAACTATGAATCGCTTTATAGCGTCTTGGACCAGTGCCAAGATGTGGGTCACCTAACACAGGGTGAGAAGAGCCAAACCAAGATCAGAGGCCAAGAATCATTGAGAACCAAACACGTCTCCTGTTAACACAGTCTGATAAAAATAATGAAGTGTATCAGTGTTACCATCTAGAAAAATACATGGTAGTATATGTCTGCCTTTTTTTTTTAAAGTACACTATATCCACATTTCCTAGTAAGCCCTGCAATGTATAACAGAGATAGGCTACAATTTGACACAATTATCACCCCTTTCTGATCATCATGAATTAAACTACCAGTCAAAATTAGCTCGTTATTCCCAGCCAGACTATTGATATTATGCAAGCGCTGCTTCTCAGGGTATCTCTATTGATTAGACACCTTCTCACACCATTCATCAACCCATTATTAGTCCCACACTCTTAGAAAAATGCCTACTGACTCTACCTTTTTCTGTTGAGTATGAGACCCTCAAAATCAGTTTACTTAGTGTAAATTAAAATTAATTTACGGCATATAAATTCTTTATAGCTATATACACTACATGCAGATTTCTATGTAAACGATACATACTGAACTCCACTCAGTACCTGAGATTATACTGATACATAATATCACTGTGTCTTCAATGTCAGCCTAGTTTTCCCCCAGTAAAATCTCAGTAAAATTGTGAGTTATTTAATTTGACAAATATATCCTAAACCTATACATGAACCTCTTTTGTTTGGAATGTTTTTTATGGAAAAAAAAATCAAGCCATATAATCAATGAAATATTCATTAAACGTGTTGAAATCAGATAGCAGGACAGTCAGGCTAAATGCCTTTCACTGATATTTAATTCGCCATCTTTTGGCGTGGTGTTGAAGTCTGTGCTGTGGATCGATATGCTGTTATCCACTAATAAAATGCCCCAATAAATATTTTTGATTTTTGATTTTGATATAGATATCTTCGCATGCAAATGTTTTCTCTCTCAGACATAAACAACTCTTTAGCATAGTTTATTAAGGTCATTTCTTAATTCTCGCTCGGACTCTTGTCCTGACAATAAATAACAATAACTTACTTTTTTTCTCTCGAGAAGTTCAAACAATTTGTCCTCCATCCGTAAAGATAAAATAGTTTACATGTCACTTTTATACATTGTCTTCGGAGATCATGCGCATTAAGACAAACGTGGCTCTGTTGTCTCAGTGTATTAGGGAAATGTCATCAGGTGATGAGAAAACTACATAATGAATACTGGTAAAGACATTATTCTTATTTGTTATGTTGTTGACAGTGGGTCAGCTTGTTCATATTCCTCGGGAAGATCTCAGATCCGTGTGGATTCCCGCTTGTAGGTCTGAAGTAAACGCGTATGGAGAGTCCCTGTGGCATGGGTCGGGGCTTTGACTCCGTGTTTTTATTTTTTTGGCAGACTTGTGCGTTCCGAGTTTAATCCATTGTATGTCTGTATGATGTTTTCCGTGGTTCCTCCGGTGGAGGTGGTGAGGTGCTCTGTGTTCATGCAGATCGGGGTGGGGTTCAGCATGCTGGGGTGGACAGTGAAGTCACACTGGACTCCATCACGTCTCCACAGGACTGGACACCATGCTGTTGGGGGTGTCGGGTAACTGCGATGACAGAGAAGTCACATCACTGCCCGAGGAGGTGCCCAGAGAGCCCGACTCAGAGAAGGACACCTTAATACAGAAGGAGGATTTAGCATGCCTTACAGACATTTCGCTACACACAATATTTTACTATTTACTAATAAAAAAAAATAGCGTAGGGAAACGTTTATCATCAGACATATTTAACAAATTATGCCTAAAATATTTATTTTACAATTACAAATAAAATACAAATAAGCTCAGATGCAACTAAAATGTATTTATGCATATAAATCTATGTGTATAGCTCTATTTAATTATTTGTTTGTTTGTTTATAATGAACAGATAAAAAATCATTTAAAATTTTTTTTAAATAACGTAAATATTAATGGTCTTAAATGTTTTCTTCATTTAGTAAAGCCAAACAAATGCTTAAAGATTCGTCTAAACATCCTTTTCCCTTGATTTTAAAAGTATTTATTTGTATTTGGATATGCATAATAAAGGTTCAAACATCCTACTCCAAACCAGATGCATCAGAAACATGCACAAATTTCCTATGCACATGAAGCCAAAAGTGCAATAAAATCACCTCTACAAATATTATAAGCTAATATTTATATAAATAAGCCTATTTGCAATATCTCCTTTATAATTTAGTAGATAGTTACACATTTAAGAGGGCAGAAATAAAAACACTATAACATTATAACATTGTATATCTGAGTTTTCACTGATGTTTCTACGCTATTACATTATCATCAGTGTAACAAAAACAATAAAATTGTGTAAGATATTAACGATAAAAAGGTTGGTTTAAAAACTTTGAATTTCCTTCCTGACTGTGATATAAATATCCTTTTTCAAACATGTCCACCCTTTTCCTTTAAAACTGCCTCCAACCCTCCAACCACTTTTATATCCTATGAACAGCTTTTGGATGGCCTGCTTTAACCAGACCCAAAGCTGGGAGGAACAGACGGGTGGAGTCAAAGCTTTTGGATCCTCTCAGCTGTAATACTCGCCTCCTTCCTCTTCTTGACACATCTGTCCTAGCTCTCTGCCAGATTGCTGGATTAGCCCATTCTTTTTGAATAAATCTGTTAAAATTTTGCCAGATGTCATATCCCATACATTACCAGGGCTGGAGACCAGCAGGCTCCATGACACAGCTTTGACTTAAAGCTTTTGAATCTTTGTCAAAATATTGAACATTTCCCTCTAGCTTTTCTTAAATTTTCAAAAATTTATATTTGCAGGCAAGTTGTAAGATAGGCCTCTATTTCCCTCTTTTCTCCCAGAAATTATGGAGAACGCACATTCTTTCACTCAGCTGTAGTCATTTACAGTTTTCTTTATCTTTATCTGACATGTAGATAGCATAATGATGTTGAAGTAGAGGTGATTCTCAGTACCAGCTGCTGGAAGGCAGGCTGTTCCAGGTCACTCTGTAGCGCAAACTCGCTCAGCGCTTTCCATGGAGGCTGGTACGTCTGCACTTCTACAGGATTCCCCTGCACCGTGTTATCATGCCGGATAGGACTACCTGCCACTAGAGGTGTGCCTGTTAGGCCTTGGAGATTCTGTGGGTAGTAGAAAAAACAGAGATTTATAAAAATAATTAAAAATGTAAAAAATATATATTTCCTTTTTGCAGATATTGTGCAGCACAACTATGCAGGAGACATTATTATTATTATTATTATTATTATTATTATTATTATTATTATTATTATTGCATTAGAGTCTTCTCGGGACAAAAGGTTGACTCTTACGGTTTTGTCGCTGTGTTGCTGCTGCTGGAGTTGTTTCATGAGCATGGACCTCTTCTTGTCCTTGCAGCGTTTGTTCTGAAACCAGACGCGGATAACTCGCGGACTGAGGCCCGTCATCTCCACTAACTGCTCCTTCATGAGCGCGTCGGGTCGTGGGTTGGCGTTGTAGCATGTGCGCAGCGTGTGCAGCTGCTTCTCGTTGAGCACAGTGCGCACCCGGGTCGTCTTTTCCGACTGCTTGTGGACGTGGTTGCGGTGTGGGGGCTGGCGCACAGGTACCGGCTCTGCCAACAAACAAACCGCAATACAGTCTCGACTTTAGGAAATGTCATTATCCACATAATAACTTATCCAGGACGGTGCGCATGTAGCTGTGCGCCAAAATATGCAAGCACATTAATCAAGGCAGCACTGAATACAAAAAAAATGTGCTTTAGGTCTGGTATAAAAATAGTTGACCATCAACATTTTTGCAGCGAGGTAGCAAAGCAGCAGCTCATGTGATAAATTAAAGATGATTATACAAATGATCTCAGTAAGCATGACATACCATCTCAGCCTTAAAAATACAGGTTTAATCCTTATACACCTAAGACAAATTTGTTTAGGCTACATAAGATTAACATTACAGAACTGCATGCCAACGGGTTAATTATTGCCTCTGCTAGAAATGTAAATTGTGCATGTTGTTATTTTCTGTTTTATTTAGTGTATTTTAAGATTTTTTTTAGCTATCTTAGCATCACGCAGTTCAATAATTTATCCTTTTGCATACAGCATTTTGAGAATATTTTCAGTATTCAGTAGAGTAAATCATTTGAGTAAATGTTTTGGTAGATTTACTGTATTAAATTCAATAATTAAATCAAATATTCAGTAGTCTAAACAACATTATTAGACGTAAAATAATTATAAAAAGCATTACATAAACATACATAAAATCAGCCTAGATGTGTCCAGGTTTGCAAACATATATTATTATTATTATTATTATTATTATTATTATTATTATTATTATTATTATTATGTTGAAATAGTAATGTGTGAAGAATGAGTTCATGTGCTCACCGGCCATGTGCAGGGCTCTGGTGGAGTGTGTGTTTCCCGGACTGATAGGTGGGCTACCCGACGCGGCGCGCTCCAGCAGCAGCCCGTGATCAGCCCGGCACAGCAGCTCCTCTTCCCGCAGAGAGAACTCATCTCCCGGCAGGAGATGTCTGCTGCACACCGAGCACCTGAAACATTCCATGTGGTAAACGTTCTCCCTGGCACGCATTACCAGGTCACTGCTGCAGAAGCCCACGTTACATTTCGCACATTTAATACCGAATAACCTGCAAAACACAAAATAAACAATCAGCTAAATAAGACCTGAGGTCCATAGGTGAACAACTTTGATTTTATTTATAATAATAGCAATACTACTAATAAAATATTATTTATATAATAATAATAATAATAATAATAATAATAATAATAATAATAATAATTATTATTATTATTATTATTATTATTATTATTATTATTGTTTTGAATAGTGCCATTTATAATGCAGCTAAATGATTAGGCATATAATCCTATGAAAAATGTTAACAATTTATTTTGTTATTTTAGTAAAACAAACTGAACAAGTTGCACTGCAAACTACAGCTTCAGACATACAGGCTCAAAATCCTACAAAATAAGTCTGAGACACATAGAGTCACTATTATCCGTAAAGAAACAACAAAAACAAAACAAAAACAGTACATTGCAACACTCTGCATAATATTTTATCTGCACGTGATTGCAGATTTTAGTTTTCCGGGCATAAAGGTTTATTTCTAAATTCCTCATCTGCAGTATGTGGAAAGCAGAGGGACGTCTACCTTACGTAGTCTCTTTTGCAGTAGGTCTTGCCGTCCCGGACGAAGCAAGTGCACGTCTCGTCCAGGTACTGACTGCACTCTGCGCACTTCAGACACGCCGCGTGCCACTCCAGGTCCGGGGAGACCCGCAGGATATACTGGTCATGGATCTGACTTCCGCAGCCCACACACATGGCGATCCCGGTCTTCTCTGCGTGCAAACGCGCGAATTAAAGCCTTATAACCTGCACCCAGCCCCAGCGCCACATATCCTCATACTCAGCGATCAATTCATGTGTCTGCTTTCATGCATTCTGCATTGCAAAGCGGGTTCGTTCACAAGTCCATGCATGCCACCCGAACAACATATTTCCCTCATTTATTAGCGCTATCATGGTTTCATTACACTAGTTGCTGATGCTGTCTCACGCCTTCAGGAACAAAACGAAAAAAGATCAAAGCGAAAGGACCAAAACGTGATCTAATTTATAATACTCCTTTTCAGACTTATACACAATATCAGGCAGTAATACTACAAGTTTAACATTACAACTACATGCTCTTATTCAGCCTTATTTCCAAACCACAAGTCAGAGTATGTGCAGAAAACAGCTAGGCTGTCACCAGTACAATCACTTCACATACAAACATGCCACTTACTTTTTGAATGATCCCCCATATCACCCAAGAAAGAAGAGTGGAGTAGAATATCCAGCATAAAGGATGGTCAGCGCGCACTGCTATAGATCAGAGGACACAGTGGGAGTGGGCAGCGGCCCGAGCACACCGAGAACTTGTAGCCGATCCGCGAGCTGCGGCGGCCCACGCGTGCCGTGACGTCACACGCAAACTCGGACCGCGTTCCGAGGGGAGTGTGTGTGGGGGAGGAGGTCCGAGAGTGTGCGCGTTCTCTCTGTGTGTGTGTGTGTGTTTATTTCACAATGAGGTCTGATGAAAAAAACAACAACATTATTTTATAACATAACTGACTCAAACAGTTTGTAAACATTGACAGTTCTAATTTATTGTCTAAAAATACTTAATGTACAAATGCGCATTTTTATTTCCTACAACATCTACAAAACCTGACTAACAACAATTATTATAAGATAGTAGTATTTGTAATGATGATGATAATAATATCGTTGGTAATGATGATAATAATAATAATAACAATATCGATGGTGATGATGATGATGATAATAATAATAAAAATAATATTCATAATAAGAATAAGAATAATATCGATAGTGATAATAATAGTAATAATAATAATAATAATAATAATAATAATAATAATAACAACAACAATTTACTGTATTTGGATGGGATATTCATTTAAAGTAACACTTTTAACTAACTAACAAGCCCATGCGTACGTAAAAATAAAATAAAAACATTCTAAGTTTTTTATTTTTTATTTTTGGATTTAATCTTCAAATACAAAATGATGCGATTTAAAAAAAAAATCCAAACATATATTGCTTGAATATTGCTCAGTTATCTAAAAATATCTTATAATTTAGGTAATCACTGCTCTATCTGTTCTGTTGATACTTCAATAGTACAACATGAAGAGCGTCCATCAGGAAACGCAGTCACTGATGTGTTTTCATTTCCGATCTGCCTAACAGATGTGAAGCTTTAACTCTTGTTGCTGGGCGTTTTCATGAGAATTCGAAATCCTATAGGAAAGCAGCAGCACAATGTTTGCTTTCTTGTGCCCCGTTAGAAGGCTGTTTGCTTTATAGTGGAGAGCCTCCTACTGGAGTCAGAAAACTATTACATATTGCAGAAGAGTATCCGTATCATTGTCTACAGTCCACATGGCCAGTTTATTCTCATTATAACAGCCGCAAGTATTGAAACATAACTCTGACCAAAAATTTAGTTGCTGTTAACAATTATAAAAAGCCAGTCATTTAAAAAGATAATGTCTATTTAGGCGAAGCAAGATATTAACGTGATAGGATTTTTTTAAGCCAAGAAAAAAGATCTAATTTATTTTTTGACGTGTTCCTTTATTCACAGTTACACAGTGTATGTGTGTGTGTGTATGTGTGTGTGTGTGTGTGTGTGTGTGTTTTTTGTAGAAAATAGCGGTATTGACTAAAGCTGTATAAATCATTATTTTTGTTGCTTTTAATTAAAAATATTTTTAAAACGCATTTTAAATGAATTTGCATTTTACAAACTCACTTGTAACTAATTTGTAAATGATAATTTGTATAGCATGTTTCGTTTCAAAAAAATATTATAAAGTATCTTTTTAAGGAATCTGGAGTCTGTAACTAATTTGTGAGCAGTCTTGGTTTATAGATTTATTTACAGCCTACTGAATATTTGTTTAAGATGTTCACAGATTACCCCGCGTGTACACCGCAAATTGTACACATTTTACATACCATGCTCTTTTGACCCTGACCTTTAACACTGACCCTCACCAGTACTTTCAAATAAATCCAATTAACTGAATGTAAACTGAGCAGGTAGCCCATAAGGGTCTTTTGCCTCTCTATATATTTTTCTAGCTATAAGGAGAAAGTGTAATGTATTAGACAACAGCAGAGGCTCTGGACCAGATCGGACTGATTTTGAGTTTTGGCTGTAAGAACAATAATAAAATAAACCAAACCAAACATGTTCATTAACAGACTAAAAATCTTTCTCAGACACTGTAAGACACGTCTTTTAGCCTGAGTTTTTTTATTTACAATTGAACATATCAGTTTAGATCTTAAATCATTCGTCAAAATATTAAAAGCAAGATATATGATTATAAAATTGTAACTAGAGTTAAAACAAATAAAACAGTGGTATAATCATAGAATATATAAAAATCATTTAATAAATCTCCCTGCAGTTAAAACAATAAAAAAAACTGCAGCCTATATTTCAGAAGGTTTTTTATTTTCTAGATTTCTAGATTTTTAAAAGACCACCTTCCCCCCTTCACTTTCAAAAAGCTATAAACCAGGTATTGTAGGTGGGCGTGTCTCTGAAACGGAAGCTGTAGTACATCACGTGGCGCAACATGTAAACTCTCGCGATACTTCGTGGAGAAACCTTGGTAACCGTGTAGGAGAGAGTGACTGCTGCTCCTGCAATCATGCTCAGAGCGCTAACCAAGCCAAACCTCAGGACATTGGTAAGATACCTGTATAACAGGGTTTTATGCTGCCTCCGGTTCAGCAACTCTTTATAACTGCGTGGTTTATTTACTGGTTAAGCGGACAATTAACGTTACGCTAGTGTAGGTGTTTTGAATAAGTGTTAGCATTACCCACAGCTAGCGAGCAGCACACACTTTACACTTTATTAGCGGCTCTGAATAACATGGGCAGCATTACCACAATGACATTTTCATTCAAGATAAGTTAACTACTGTTCTTAAAATAAAGCTTTTGCATTTTGTTATCTAACAAAACAAAGTAACTGTTATCAAGCTAATGCTAAACAGTTGACTAGCATTACCTTTGACCTAGTTATTTCACCTCAGTGACACTGCGCACGCGACGTTTGCTTTAGTTATAGAGTTTTCTGTAATATGTGTATATATATAAATCTAAATATACATTATTTATATTTTTACTGTGTTTAAAGCTAGCAGCTGTCTAGTGATTTAGCTAGTTAGCTGTTAGCGACATGTCAAGGTTATTTTGTTTTATAGATAAATACACAGTTACAGTTGTAAGACCTAATGCTGATTCTGTATGTCTGATCCAAACCAGAAGTGTATTTACATTGGTTAATTCATGTTTATTGATTACAACCTGTTATATTCTACAGTAGTTATTTATTTCTAAACCCAAACATTATCTTGCATCAGAAGCTATCAGCCTAAACTGCTCTGACATGGACTGAGCCAATAACCGCCATGACACCTATCTATCAGCTGTCACTTTCTGCCATTTATAGACGTGTTTCACATTGCATTCCTTTCCCCCTCCTTCATGTCGACAATGTACTTTACATGTAATCTTGTAAACCTGTGCAAATGACTGCACCTTTTTAGTTACGTTTGAACCTACACACCGATCAGCCATAACATTAATATGGCCCAACAGAACAGCTTGGCATAGACTCTGCAAGATCTCTGAAGGTGTGCTGTCTGGCAAAAGGTTGGGAACACATCCTTCTGTGGATCTTCAGTAGAATTGGACCAGACATGTCAGACTTCACAGCCGATGAACATCAGTAAGCCTTAGGGCATCCATGAGTCTGTCACTGGTTATACTTTCTTAGGCCATGTTTGGTAGGTATTAACCATTGCATAGCAGGTACACCAGGCAAGTCCTGCTGTTTTAGATATGCTTTGGTACCAGTCGTCTAGCCTTCACAAATTGTTCCTTGTGAAAGTCACTCCGATCTTTCCACTTGTCATTTTTCTTGCTTCCAACAAATGAAAATGTAAATGTTGTATAAAAG
>JAOVVF010000010.1:12114408-12128841 GCA_028565595.1 Duopalatinus emarginatus | reverse complement strand
ATAACCTTAGAACTAGCTACCAAATCAGCTCAAGGCATGACCTTGTGTTCTGTGGTATCTGGTACCAAGACATTAGTAACAGATCCTTCTGTGGATCTCCTGTGGAATCAGACCAGACAGGCTAGCCTTCACCCTCCGTGCACATCGGTGAGCTTTGGCCATGACACTGTTGCTGGATCACTGGTTGTCCTTCCATAAACCACTTTTGGTAGGTACCAGGCACTTTACCTCTACCATGCACAACCTGCTGTTTTGGAGATGTTCAGACCAAGTCATCTAGTCATTATAGTGTGGCCCTGGTCAGTTTTTCATTGATCCGGAAGTTTGAAGTTTGTCTTTTACTGCTTCTGACACATCGACATTGAGAAGTGAATATTCACTTGCTGTCTAATATACTTCTTGACTGCTGCCATTGTAACCAGATAATTAATGTTATCTATTTTACCTGTCAGTGGGAACTATCTAAAGAGAGTGATGCAGCATTGCTTTAGTCCTTTAGACTACTATCAGCATAATTGTGCTAGTCATCTTATTTATGTCATAGATAACTAGCTGAGCCAAGTCTCTGATGTAATTCTTTGTATTTGGCATCCGCTGTTTGCTCTCACCTACATGTGTGGTGAAGACGTTGAATACTGCAGGAAAATGGTAATTGAGAGAACAGGCTTTTGTTTTATTTGGGACTAACAGCAAATTTTTACTTCTCACATGTTTGAGGTCGTTGCATTTTCTCCTATTAAACACTGCTGCAACTGCCCTAAAATCTAAATATACATAAAATACCCACAAATATACACTGATCAGTCATACCACCAAAATCACCTGCCAAAACAGCTCTGACCCGTTAAGGCATGGATTGAGACCTCTAAAAGTGTGCTGTGGTATCTGTGGCACTAAGACATTGCCAACAGATCCTTCTGTGGATCTTCCTCTGGATTAAACCAGACAGTCTAGTCTTGACCCCCCTTCCCTCATGCACCTCTCTAAGTCTTGGGCACCTATTACCCAGTTGCTTACCAGTTGGTTCACCAGTTGTCTCTGAACCACTTTTGGTAGGTATTATCCATTCTGACCCAATCGTGTAACCATCACAATTTGGTCGTTCACAGAATTGCTCAGATCCTTATGCTTGCCCATTTTTCCTGCTTCTAACACCTGAAATTTGAGAACTTGCTACCGAATGTCACACCCATTGACGGGTACCACTGTAATGAGATAAATGATGTCATACACTGTCAGTGGGTTTGTGGTGAATGTTATGGATGATCATTGTATGTGTGTTTTTGAGTGGACCATGTCTTCAATGTTATTACTTTTTGTCCACAGTCAGGCCTGATCCAGAGGTTTCAGAGCACCCTGGTTGTTGCAGAGCACAACAATGAAACCCTGACACCTATCACTCTCAGTGCTATCACAGCAGCCAGCAAACTCGGTGGGGAGGTGTCATGTCTTATTGCTGGAACAAACTGTGCTAAGGTACATGGACACACTGATCCAATCATAATTTCACCATCAGAGATAAAAAAAATTGTGTTCAGATGATGAAATCTTTTTGTGTGCAGGTAGCGGAGCAACTTTCACAAGTTGAGAGCTTGAAAAGGGTTCTGGTTGCACAGCATGATGTCTACAAAGGGTTGTTACCAGGTAAAGTGCTATAAGGAATGATCAATGAAAAGCCATTTTATTTGTAGTGGACAGGAGTCAGTGATGGTCAGAACTATTGTTTTGTAAAATTTGGTAATGTTTTCCTCACATAGCTTCTTCATGCTTTTCCTGTTAATCAAGTTGCAGGTGTGAACACTAAATTGCAGAGCTGTATTTGTCTGATTTCTGAATTTTAAAACCGTTCTGCTGTTATCTTCTGCCAAAATAATTGACCCAAGTTTAGGATTAAAGCCTAGAGCTGTGAAACAGTTTTACTAGTCACTCCCAGCTACAGCAGTGTACCACTGTGATGAGACACTATGCTATGAGACACTACTATGGCTTAGTGAATATTTATACTAATTTAATTAACCAATGCTAGTTTAATGAGGATATAATACATAGCAGAATGTAAACATGTATATCTTCAAGAGGTGCATTAATAATATCTTGTATTTATTGGACACTGAAATGTGCACAGTCAGAATAAAACACTCCTTTGAGCCATTTTTTGTGATAAATAATTGTAAATAGACAGTTCTGAATGTTTGATTGGTGGGTTATTCTAGTATTCTAAGTGAAATTTGTTTACTTGTTTTTCTCCATAGAGGAATTGACGCCTCTTATCTTGGCAACCCAGCAACAGTTTAATTTTACACACATCTGTGCTGGAGCATCTGCTTTTGGAAAGGTGATTAAAGTTTATTCTTTTTTTTACAGTACAATAAAAAAATACCAGAAGCACACAGGCGTAACATTTACTTCCCCCAGAACTTGTGTAAGCTTAAATACCACATAAAGTATTGTGGGCTGTGCTGTTGGAAAAGCATTTTACTGAACACATCGATCACAGAGAAATTTTTAAAAATGTTAACATCAAACGTTGGTTCAAACATCATACAAATAGAAAGGTGAATGAGTTGCACCGGTCAGGCACAGGCTGCAGTATTGGGGCAAAAAGTCATTTTCATACTTGACAGCAGAGCGACCATGCTTTCTGCTGTGCAGTAAGTGTATTCCATACACATTATTAAATAACACTCCTTTGTTTTTAGTGTTTTTCCTTTCCCCTATTTATGTGCCATCTCTTCAGTAGGTTATAATATTCAGTATGTATGCTTTTGAACTGAGCTGTTGTAGTTATTCTCAATGGGTTTATTGTAGAATATAAATGGGATATGAATCATGTCTGACACTCCATAGTTAATGTTGTGCTGGACTTTATCCTTACTGAATTGTTTGAGAAGTCTGAAGTAAGTGAAGTGAAGCCCAGCCCACCATTATTTGCACAGTGATTTGTCATTCTGCAGCCAAACTGCCAGCCGGCAGATCTAATGGTATTTAAATTCAATTGTAATACATTTAACAGTATCTTGTGTAGCGTAACCCCAGACCAAATAGATATATTAGTCTCAAATTCCTCACTGGCTAGATGTATTTCATATGATGGATTTTTTAAGTGGTGGATTTGGTTTCATTATGTCACTATATGAAACACTTGAGGTACCACTATGTGATATTTTTCACATCTAGACATTTTCCCTCTCTTAGACAGGATGTTTGTGTTCTGTCTGAGGTTCAAGATCGTGGCATTTTCACACATTGCAGAGCCTGAACCAGTATTTCTGCTCCATTATCGAACTGAAATCTTTATAAATATGGAATCTGTATAAATCTACTGAGCCTATATGTGGGAGTACAGGCTATACATTTAATTCGTGTTTTTTTTTAAAAATATTAGACACAAAAGTTGTGGAGCTCTCTGGCTCCTTCAGAACTAATCTTGGCCTCTTGGTTACTTGGTCTGACTAATGCCTTCCTTTATCCTAACTGTCACTAACTTGGATGGTGTCTTGTATTTAGATTTATGGTTGTGCTGTATTTCTGCCATTTAAAAAACAAACAAACAAACAAAAAACGGATTTATTGGTGCTCTGTCCAATGTTTAAAGTTTAGTTTTTTAAAATAAACAAACCCTGTTTGATACTTTTCCAGAAAGGTCCCGGTGTTGTTTTGATATGTCTTTGGTCTTCATGATGCTGTTTATTTAGGCATGTTCTCCAACAAACTCTGGGGCCTTGCAGGAAGAGGTTTATTTATACAGATCATTATGACACAAAGTCAATACAATGTAGATCTTTGCCATTGTGTATGCTTACTAAATAGTCAGCATTGTATAACATAAATGGTAATATTTTTGTAAGTCATCACCTAATACTGGCTGCTTTAACATCCGTCATCATTAATTTGAAATGCTGTAAAGCAAACACTGTAAAGAGCAACAATTTGTACTTGGTAAATCATAAGAGATTGTGATTTTCCTTGAGTTCTTAGTGGAACATGTAGATCATTACTGAAATTCAGCCAGTGCTGACCTCATTGAAAAAAATAAAACGGAACATAGAGGTACAAGACACACTGAAACC
The DNA here is from genome assembly GCA_028565595.1 of Duopalatinus emarginatus. NCBI lineage: Eukaryota > Metazoa > Chordata > Actinopteri > Siluriformes > Pimelodidae > Duopalatinus > Duopalatinus emarginatus. The sequence goes on along the minus strand of JAOVVF010000010.1, from coordinate 12,124,771 downwards.
AAAGTGCCATTCTCAGACATTTTTCAAATGATTTTTTTTTTATTTTTATTATTTCCTTTATTATACATTTTTTAATTAGCCTACATGTTTTAAAATGTGACTTTGATATGGCTTGAGTGTAAATTAAACTTTGGTATCTTTTGCAGAATCTGCTTCCCAGAGTGGCTTCGAAGCTAGACGTTGCTCCGATCTCCGACATCATTGAGATCAAATCCCCTGACACTTTTGTGAGGACAATTTATGCAGGTAACTGTGAAGTTGTATTATTCTGTAATAATTTGCATTAACTACTATCTGTAATGTGTATTGAATATATTCCAGTTCACATCATGTTTCTCTTGTCCTTCTCACATGAACATTCCTGGGCTTGCTCATATGATATACTACTTTTGGATGAATATGAAACCAGTGACTCACTCCCATGTATTAAATCAGCTTTTCACAGTGAAATCAGTATTTTTTAGAAATTGTTTCTTGGTGCCCTTTTGACCAGTGTTTCAGTAATTACGTCCCGAAAGTCTCCAATAAAATCAGCCTGCATAAGAATGTGCAATAAATGCTGTCTTTAACCCCTTTATCTTTTGGCAGGTTAGTTACTTCATTTGTGCAATCTACTTTCAACATTTTTCACAGAGCTTCTGCTTTGTGCTGTAAATAATTTTTAAACGGCCATTCACTAAATGTGAACCTGGTCTTCAATACCGCATAGTTCACTCAAATGTTCCAGGGTGTTTTTTCATAGAAATGTTTTAAGCAGTTTACATGAATGAAAAATTGATAATGAGCTACGGGAGCTGAAGTTCTGTTAAAGCATTTAGGTAATTGATCGATGTAGTGCTGCAGTTACACATAGCTGTTTGTTTCTTCTGAGCCAATAGAAATCAGTCTTGCCCTTTGCAGCAAATGTATTCATCATCTGTAAGACTTGCCTGCTTTAAAAACTCTGCTTATTATCATTTGAAGTAGTTTAGATTGCTTGTTTAAAATCTATTATTCATGTGCAGGAAAAACCCTATATGACAAAGTGTAAAACTCTCCAACCTCTGTATTGTGTTTGCCTTAGGAAATGCCCTTAGCACTGTCAAGTGCAATGAAAAAGTGAAGATCTTCACAGTAAGAGGGACTTCTTTTGAACCTGCTAAACAGGGAGGTAGTGCGACGTCAGAACAAGGTACTTGGCCTAGTTTCAGTGTAACATTCTGTGTTTCAGGTGCTCAGCTTTGATCCAAACCATCCAAAGGTTTTAACTTCCATTTAAAGTATACGTGCAATATAAATAAGAGGTTGCTGTGGGACTTTGATTACAAACTACAGAGGAATTATTTTGCTGCTGTTGTAGTGTCTCCTGCTGCTCCTGTCGGGATATCCGAGTGGCTAGAACAGAATCTGACTAAGAGTGACCGGCCGGAGCTCACCAGTGCCAAGGTTGTTGTGTCTGGAGGTAAGATGTTGCTCATAAGAACAACTATGTATAAATAGGTAACTACTGACATGCATGGGGATGAGTGTGTTTAATTTGGACCTAATCAATTGAATTCAAAACTCAAGTGTGTGTCATGATGGTGAATATTACTCATAATTTTTGAGCATGGTCAATCAATAGGTTGAAAAGCAAGCTAGTATTGATTTGACCTGAGTCATAATCCTGTCAATAATGTTATCTTTTATGACTGTCTGCCTACTGTGTCGTCTAACAGGCAGAGGTCTGAAGAGTGGTGAAAATTTCAAGCTGCTTTATGACCTGGCTGACAAGTTAAATGCTGCTGGTACGTAGGGTAATATTTTCCTTACTAAAGGCATGGTTCATGATGTGATAGAAAATGATTATTATCTGCTAAGCCCTCACCAAATATTCATGTGTTCCTTGGGCATAAACTCAAACTTTTTATTATTCCTTTACTTCTCAAGTTGGTGCCTCCAGAGCTGCCGTGGATGCTGGATATGTCCCCAATGACCTGCAGGTTGGACAGACAGGAAAGATTGTAGCTCCTGTAAGTAACACTGTTCTTTGCAAATGAACCAGACTGCCATTTACTAAGAGACATATAATGCTCATACATACGGTTTATAAACATGACAGATAATTCACCAAATGGCATTATTCTTTGTATCCACTGTACTGTCTAAAGTATTTGATGGATTGCTCTAACTTTCAAACCAACAGTCTTTTTTGTAGTCAGATAAAGATGGATTCTTGTTGCTCTTTAAAAAGGTTAATTTTCCATTATCTGGTTCAAGTGGGACCTCCCAACTGTCATTATCCACACATTAGAGCAGCATGGAGCTGCTGTAATGTAGTTAATGGCACATTCAGGCTCCTAAATGATTTACCAGAGCCATTAGTGGAGCAGACTGCTGTAAATGTCTGCCCTCGGCTCAAATCAGGCAACCCAGTTTCAAACCCAGCTCACCAAATGTTTTGACAAGCTTGTCGGATGCTCCATGCCATTTGTGTATTTGTAATCATTCTGAAGGAACTCCTAAAGAGATTTTAATGCTCAGAATGCTAGTGATTGTACAACTATTCATTTTAACTAGTCAACCAATGATTAAAAAAAATTTGACTACTCATCTTTCCCGAGATTAAACTGGTTCAGGATGTTAATGTTTTTAGGCTTTTGAAAAATTTAGAAAATAGTGGTGTGCAAAAAAAATTAAACAATACAGGTCAAACTTCATTTCAGTTAACAGCCATACATTTTTTTTCTCTCTTCACACAACACTGGTTGCTACAGAGATCACCTTGCTACATTGAAGCTTTAAGGAACAACAGAAATGAAAATTAGTGGATGAGGATTTCCTTTTTAAGCAGACACTTCTGCATGTGTTTATGATCAATTAAAGGAAAAGGGTGGAAAAAAGGTGTTTCCCAATATGCTCTTCTGCAGTGAAATGCAGACTTGTCTTCATCTAGTCTGAAAAAATCTGCAGACTTATAAAACTGTTTACTTAGTGTTTACCCAAACCTGCCTTGTCGACAGCTCCCTACAACAGTTACTAGTGCGTGTAGTAATGTAGTAATAGTGAACATGGTAGTGGTTTCTGTTAATGTTTTTCTCATAACTTCTTATTTTACTAAAATTGAATTAATTTATGCTTTTATGAACTGGTATCAAGTTTCTTTCTCACACATTGTGGTATTATGACCTGTAAGTACTTATCTTGCTCTTGCTCCATTGTATAAAAGCTTCAGATTCTTTTCTGTGCGTCTCTGCGAGTCAAACTTTTCTTTCAGATTCTTCTACGATTGTCTCGATATGAACTGAAGTAAAGAGATTTGTGAACTGAAGTACAGTATTTGCCTGGCCTTATTACAGTTAAATGTGGCCTGGCTTTTAGGACTGAGGCTGCCTGTGTGTTCACAAATTGATGCTGTGCTCCTGAGAAAGCACGGCAGTCACATTAAACAGCACTAAAATATTCATAGGGCAGTGCATTAAGCTGAGAGCCTGTCCCTAGGGGCAATGGGTGGTGAAAGAGGGGAAAGAAATGGTGGGGGCTCCTTCGTGCTACACCCCTTTAAGAGTCTGCTTTTGAGGGATTACTTGGGAAGGCTGTTCTGGCTCGAGAAATGTTCAGACGGGGTGGCTAGGTATTTCACTAACTTGCCAGATATGTACATGTGGTTGCCCAAAGCCTGTTCTGAACACCTTTCTAAACACCATGTCTTGATTATGACATTTATTTGGGACAGTGCAGAAGATCTGGAGTTGCTGCATGCAGTTTCATAGTCTTAATCGCAGGCAGCAGTCACATTTATTATTCTGCATTTTGAACAGCACATTTGTACCTGCCATATTGCTGCCTGAGGCAAGAACTGATTAGGGAAGAGCTCTGTCAGGCCCTGAAAGCTTATTAAATGAGTTATTCTGTTTTAAAATGATTCATTAATGTCAGGATAATGAATAGAGATAAAGAGAGAACCATAATTCGCTTTGATGGATTAATTAGGGAAATATTTAGTTGAATATCAGTTAAATCGGAAATAGTTAGTCAGTATTTTGACACTAATCAGTGACACCAGTTGAAGATAAATGAGAAATTTTGCAGATCATATTCACACCCAAATATATAGTCTATTCATACTGAAGAATGGCATTACAATTACGCCTTTATTTAAAATACTTTCTGATTTATTATGGAGAATGTTTAGCTTCTTTTTGAAACCATGTAGTTGGTGCAAATTTGCAGAGTTCAGGACTGTGGTGTAACTTTGAAATGTCGCTTTTTGCACAGGAGCTGTACATCGCAGTTGGAATTTCTGGAGCTATTCAGCATCTTGCTGGAATGAAGGACAGTAAGGTAGGATAATTCACCACCACAATGTGCGAATACACTCCTATTAAACTGCTAGTAGCTGTGATGGAAATAGCCAGTAAGGACTGTAGTAGTCAGTTGCCTTATAGCAGACGCTTCTAAATTTTCCAGAGTGTCTTTTGCAAGTCTTCCTTATATTGAACTTGACGGTGTGTTCAACTGGGAGCAATTCTAAATGTGATCTGGAGGAGCTTTTTACCTGCATGTATTATTTACATGAATTTTCTGCCTGATCTGTGTCTTGTGAGTGCAGCTCTTTGTGCCAGTACTTCAGTATCTAGCAGCATATCTACGTTTCCCCTTGCTTCAGTATAATTGCTTATACCATAGCACTGCTCGATTACAATTGGTGTTAATGTCCTTTTTTCTTTTTCAAGTATTTTTTTGTTATTTTCTACTAGACCTTATATGTAGGCCGGTCAAACACAAACAAGAAACTATTAGATGGGCAGAGCAAACTTGCTATCTTTTATCAAATTTTTAATGAGGCACTGATGTCAGGTCTAGCAAATGACTTTTAATACTATGTCTAATTGTAAAGTATTTAGTATAGGTTATTAGTTAATACAGCATATTTGTTGTGCACTCATTTAAAGGAAGCAAATGGGCTTGCTATAATCAAACTGCTGATGTTGGGTATTCTCTTATCCATCCATTTGGCAAAATATTAGATAAACACTGCATTTCTGTTTGTCTTATTACAGATGAAGTAGGACATAGGGAACAGAAAATGTCTGAAACAGGAAACCTTCACTGATAATCAAGTTAATAAGTAAAATAAGTAAATACATTAAATAAACCTTAAATTCCTTTTTTTACATTCTTACAAAACTCTTACATTTGCCAAATAACTGTTGTATAATAGAAATAAAAGACTTGCTATTATTAGAAATAATCAACTTATCACAGAATCAAAGTATTAAATCTCGATCTATCTAAAAATGGTCTGAACACAATATGAATCATGCCATATATAACACAGTTAAGTGTATGAAATAGCGTTAAAAGCTAAATAAATAAATCTGTCTTTCTATCTATCTATCTGCCATGCCCTCATGTGTTTAATTGCTTATGTGGCCCTGCAAATTGTAATATATTATATGCTATAATATGCTTAATAAGTCTGGAAATATATTGCATCTTGTTTGTTTTCTTTAAATTATTATTATTATTTTTTTTTTTTTGTAAACGCACTTTTGTTTGCCTGTCAGAGCACAATACAGCTGTACTGTCTGAAACATGTGCTGCTGTTTTCCAGACTATTGTTGCTATCAACAAGGATCCTGAGGCCCCCATTTTCCAGGTTGCTGATTTTGGCTTAGTTGCCGACTTATTCAAGGTAAACATGTCTCTGTGAATCGAAGCAAAAAGCAATATCTCTCACCATATTATGGTTTTAATGATGAAGACTTTAGATGTTTCAAGTCATACATTTTTACATTGAACATGTAATCAGACTCCTAGGTACAGTGTCATGAAAAACTTGAGCATCCCAGTCACAGTTTCTGTTACTGTGAATAGTTAGAATATGAATGGATGAAGACAGTAGAAGATGAGGAAACATTCTTTTCAACATTTAACAAGGATTGGTTTGGCCGAATGATTCATATTTCAGAGCTTTATAGATATGCTGACTACCTATTTTTTCCCCAACAATCAGCAGACATGGGAAGAAATACAAAAATCATTTACAAGCTGTGATACTTGCCTAAGGGAGTTTTACTACATAGTGACCATGTAGGCTGCCCTAAAATTTGCTTCTGACCCTGTTCCCTTTTTTTGTGTTTATGTTGAACAAAATAATCTTGCTCAAAATATTGTAGAAATGTCCTCTTCAACTTATTATGTATATACATGTTCATATGTGTATATATTCGCTTAGCTATTAACAAACTTTCACCCGGAATGCCCACAGTTTTTCATGCCACTATATTGGTTGATCCAGTGTGAGGCCACCGGTTTACCTTATCACTTCCAGTCAGAGAACAGAAATGAAGAGAAAAGCTAGATAAATGAACGCTCCCGTTTTCCCTGATAAATTTTGCAGCATGCATTATTCCAGCTAATGGAAACATGCTTCTGCTGAATTATTGACCTTCATCAATCAAAGGAGTCTGGTCTTGAACTGGGGCCTGCTCATTAAAGTGAGGCAGAGGTAGACATAACATGCATCTCTCCTACTTTCATACCAGAAAAGTAATTGATAGTTGTTACAAGTGTTTGGGGTGTAGACTTTCACCTTCATTTTTCGTGCCTCCTTGCCAGTGCTTTACATGGCCCATTGGCTTCTGTGGTTTTACAGTGGCATACATAGTACAGGAGGCAGAGGGTAGCCACACACTCCAGTACCCGTCTGTCGTGGATGTTTAGCACCTATAAACCTAGTGGCATTTATCTTCCTGTGTTTGCCCTGTCGTTCATGTTTTATTTAGGCAGTGTAGTGTTTGGTTGTGTGCGTGTGTGTGTGTGTGTTTGTGTGTGTGTGTGCAAACTCTGCGTAAGTGATTGGTAATGATAGACTGAGGAGTTGCTTACCGATCAGTTAACACCTGATTACTCCTCAGATAACTGATTAATATAGATGGGCATTCTCCTCTTCCTTCAACTGAAAAGTGATCTAGCTAATATATTCTGGTGGTGATATTCTTTTACAGCTGCTTTGCATAACCTCTTTTAAACTAATAGGATAGTATTTTACTGGTAAGCTTTTTAAGAAAATTGGCTGTATAGCAAGAATTTTCATCCCCTTTCCTCCCCTTATAGTAAGCGCTACAAACCTATATTGATGTGATTAACGCAGAATTTTAATATATATTGCTGAACTGTATACAAATTAAAAATAAAGTTTTTGGCTGCACAAGGTTGTGCATTTTAATGAGAAATTTTTTAAAATCTTTTAGGCTGTTCCTGAGATGACTGAGACTCTGAAGTAGTGAACTTCATCGCTCGTCTTCTAAGTGGAACATACTGAAGATCCTCATCTGTAATTGTGCTGGACATTTGCCTTATGAATGCGCTAGGAAAATGTTACTCCTCCTGCATTCTTCCATCCTTATGCACACATCAGGCCCTTCTTTATTTAGGTACTTTTCAGGAGTCCATATGTCATGTTACTGTATCTAATAACATCATAATGTGGTCAGTATATTAATAATGTCAGATCTAATTTGCCATCAGCATTATTTTGTCTGAGTGTATAACCACTACACACACTAGCAATCCATATTTAGTAATAAATATCAACTCTCATCAGTCCATTTTTAGTTTTGATTTTTATTTAAAGGCCGCTTCATGAAAGAAAAAAGTAATACATAATTTTAAAGCAGGTTTAAATTGCTTTCATTAATGGACATGCTCCTCTTGCATTTCAGTGCAATGGGACAAAGTAAGCAAATTTCACATTTAATTGTCTGGTCTGGACATACAGATTGAAATAAATCATTTAAATAAACAAAAATCTGTTTTGCAAAACAATTGGTTGCAGTCTGCTTTTATCCCTGTAGAATTTTTCCAGGATAGGTATAATATTTAGACACTCCACATAAATGCAGAAACCCACCAGAGTTAATGAATTTACCAACTTTATTTGTGTTACAATTTCTCCCATTATCAGTTATATAAAATGCCTTAATCAACATTACAGGATTAGTCAGCCTTAATCAAAAAGCAGAAATTTTGTTTTCAAAGTCTCATGCTGTAAGGATGGGGTTAACATTAGGGGTTATGATAACATTCTCACCCAGCATTTTTCATAAAAACCTTCTAATATTATATTCCTGAAGTTTTCTCCATGAAATCAAATCTAAGCAGGTTTTTAAAAATACTTGAGTTGCGTGCTTTTGTTCCAGTTATAGAATTTTTAATACAAATGTTAGCATCAGTAAGAAAGGCAAAGGTAAGAAATTTGGCTGATTAACACAGCTTGACACATTTGAACACTGATCAAATGTAACCCTGCAGCAGTCGGATCAGTAGGCCTGTACTGTACATTGTGTTATTATTCATATAAATAAAACGAATAAAAACGGTTACCTCGTTGACCCATCACCTTAACCAAACCCTGAAATAAGAACACAAAGGATCACAAGTATTTCCGCCTCATTTCTATACTACGTGGCTGTCTGAAAGCTTGAGTGCATTTGTGTCCCATTGCTGGTTTCAGACGGTCACCGAACACGGACGAACGTTGAAGTAGGAAATTCCTGATGAATGTTCCAGTGATGGCTCCCAAAGTGCCTCTCCCTGGGCTCTGGAAGGTTGTGCAATTTTGGCAGGAGGGACACACACTGTTTAAGTGTTTTGCTGAGAGAGAGACCGGGAGAGAGAAAGAGACGGAGAGAGGGAGGGAGAGAGACAGAGAGAGGACATGTGCTAACAATTCCTCACCATGAAGTTGGGAAACCCCTCTGGAGAAGGCAACTGAGAGCAAAGTCCTTAGTGTGTCGCTTAGTGCGCACTTCTAGAGAGCAAGAATCCTGGGAGTCAGAGTGAACAGTGCTGGCTGAGAGAGATGGAGAGAGGGAAGCTGCTTCAGCTGGTGATGGTGGCCATGCTTCTGCACTCCATACTCTACGTGTGAGTCATCTGAGCATCTGCAGGCTCCATGAGTCTGTACTTCTCATCCAGCAATGGCTCATTTCCCTGCAGGTGGATCAACGGCTTGGTTTGGAACACGGCCAAACTTTCTTGGTTCCTCTTATTGTAAATATTGACCCTATGCTCCAGCTCGGGGCTGGCCTTAGCTGAGCCGGCTGGACTGGGGAGCTTCAGGTTTAGCGGGTTCACTCGGCCCTTCTGGACCAGGCATGAGTCCTCAGATAGGGAGGAAAGAAGCTCCTGTACCACAGCGCTGGGGTTGTGCCCTCCTCCTTGTGTGCCTATTGTCAGTGGGCTGCAGTAAGGTGGTGGGCAGCAGTGCTGGGCGCTGTAGTCCGAGGTGGAGGCCTCGCGTACAGTGGAGCTGCACTCGCTGCTGGAGGCCAGTGTGTGGCTGCTGACACTGTGCTGGCGTGCTGAGAAGCTGCAGCTGGAGCGCGATGCTGTGCTGCTGGGAGCCTCGCTCATTGAGCTACCTGGTCCGTCAGCGCTCACCAGAGATGGGGGCAGCTGGCATGGGTTAGTGGGCAGGTGCACGTCTATGGCTGCAGTAGTTATGATGCGTGCACCCGGCTCTGGAACCCCAATATCTGCAACAACAAGAAGTTTATTTTTCCCAAGTCTGACAACACTGTAAAGTTAGGCACCATGCTCAAGGTCGAGAAAAAGGGGAGGTTCTGGAATTGGCAGTAGTAATTTTCTGGATATTAGCTGACAAACGTAACTGATGATTCTAGTTGTTCTAGATATAATAAAGGGTTCTTCAGTTTGTCTGTCTGGAAAACCCCCTAAATCATATATGTAAAATGGGATAAGTGTTTCTCAATGGCAGAGGGTTTAAGTAAAACTACTTTAGAAAACTATAAAGCCATAACTATCCAAAGCACAACTCGGCAATATTTACTCCACTTCCTGTCACCTCCCCCCATCTTCCCATTTTCCCCTATCCTAAAACACATCAGCTACACTATATTACCACAAGTGCATAGACACCAGACTATTGTATTCTGTAGCATTACAATTCACACTGAAACTAAGAGGCCAGCACGACAATACCCCTGTGCACAAAGCAAGGTTTGACTGACTGAACACCAGTCCTGACATCAATCACCTCTATAATCCCCACAGCCCTTTTAATATCTAATGTTAAACTTTCCCAGAAGAGTGGGGACTGTTATAGCTGGAAAGGAACCATCACCATATTAAAGCCCATGGTTTTGAGAATGTGATGCGCCTCCTCCCAGTGACACTCCATATCATTTTTGCTCATGCAGCATAATGAGACCGCTCATCACACTTTGAGGGGAATGTTAACTGGATTATACATGAGATAATAGATGCCCCCAAACGGGTAAGATTTCTCCAACTGACTGAGAAAGAGACAGGAAGTCCTTCCCATTCAGACATCAGGGCCAGTCATGCACTTAGATTCCTGTGTGTGGAATCCAGT
>JAOVVF010000010.1:12088365-12106767 GCA_028565595.1 Duopalatinus emarginatus | reverse complement strand
ATTATTACTATATTTATTTTGATTATTACACCATTCTGACTAAATCACAAAGATTGTTGTGTGCAAAAATCTAAGGAGATCGGCTATTATAGAAATACTTAAACCTGGCACCAACAATCATGCTAGGGTCAAAATCAAAACCCTTCATTCTGATGGTTGATGTGAAGAGCTACTGCCCGTATCTGAATGATTTTATGCATTGCACTACTGCCACATGACTAGCTGATTAAATAACTGCATGAATGAGTATGTGTACAGGTGTTCGTAATGTTCTATGTGTGTATATGATTGTAAATGACCATGGGAATGTGTGTGCACACTGCCCTGCTATGAACCGATATTTATCCAAGGTGTTTCCCTGACTTACCAGGATGGACCCTAGATTCACAATGACTGTAATCAGGAGAAAGTGCTTACTGAAGATGAATAAATAAATATATCATATGCATAGTATGTATGCACAGTAAACAAAACTGTACTCACAGTATCTTTTTTCCTGAATGTATTACTGGTCATGCTGTTCCTGTGGATAATAAGATGTATGCAGCTGTACAGTTTGTGACATCTACACTTCTATCCTATCACTCTGTACCTCTCTAGCTCTCTGTATTTCTCTTACAGAACATTCCACTACACTTTAATGCCAGATGACAGTCCTGATAATCAGCTGACATGCAGCTGAACTCTCTTCATGTGTATTTTTAAATCCACACCTGTGGCTCATTCAGTATTTACATGTGAAATCAAGGGAGAGCCACAGGAGGGCGTTACACTGAAGAACCTTACACAAAGTTCAGACTAGTGCATACAGCTCTTTTGCAACACCTCTTGCTGCAAGATAAAGATGAAATATGACCATGCAAAATAAATAAATAAATAGATAGATAGATAGATAGATAGATAGATAGATAGATAGATAGATAGATAAATAAATAAATAAACTGTAATACTTTAAATTAGAATAAATACTAATTTAAAAATATACTCTGTTAACTAAATATTGTATAAGCACCAGTAAATACAACAAGGATCAGTTCACTTGTTGTTAATAGTTTTACAAAAATATATATAAAAAATCTGGGTCCTGTGAACAAATGTGCTTTTTCTGGACCAAAGTGTAAAAGAACAGGCTAAATATCATTTACTATTTGAATTATTAAGCTACAGTAATACAAGTTCAAAGAAGAAAAATGCCCCCATTAATACCCTTATAAATAAGTAATATAAGATGTGTGTGTGTGTGTGTGTGTGTGTGCATGTAAACATTGCAAGAATTGCATGCACTTGTATAAAAGGGGGTGACAGTATTCATCTGTTCTACACGCTTTCTGCTGACACAGCACTCGCTAACCGATCCAATAACTCAAACATGAAACTATGCAGGCAAAGACGCATTTAGAGAAATTGGTATTTACACACTCTGACACCGACTGTGACACACACTGTTTTCAGGGTGCAGGATTTATCTGAATGCACAAAATGTAGGTATACACGTGTCCAAGATGAAAAACCCATATCCTGTACACAGTTAAATGTAAAAGTGCTGAAAATTCTTAACATCATACAGAAGACTAATATACCAATATACAAGTCAGGATGTGGAAGTAAATTAACCATCAGCAGGAAATGTGAAACAAACAGGCAGACTATTTTGGAGCCAGATCATTTATAGCTTCAGAGAGGTATGATGTAATTTACTGCAAAATTACCAGGCCTGTACGCAAAGCAAGACTGGAATTTGCCAGGAAGTCGGAGTGTGCTCGACTTCCTGTTCCACTGATAGACAGCTTGGGCTGAAATTGAATCGTGGAAAGGAAGCAAATGCGACCTGCCAAACTCATCGACCGTGCAAACGCCTGCATTAATAAGAGCTGTGCTTAACTGCTATAGACAGAAGAGGTCAGCATGAATTTTAATCAAATGTGTCCTGGCTGAGATGCTTGAAGACCTATTGACTGAAGTGGAAATAGAGTTATAATGACTAGCTGACACAAAAGGCTCTTATTTTCGGGAATCATTTCTTTTGATTAGCACTTTGGAAATTCCTGGAAATATATATTTTTTATCCCAATAGTAATAGTATAACATTAGCATATTCACTGGCTTGCTCAGTAGTATTTTCACTTAGTATAACTGTATAAAACAGCACGTTGGACAGAAGAAGCATTGAAACTAGAAAAAGCAAAGCATTAAAATAAAGCAAAATTAGAAAGCAAGACAGTATAATAACAAAGAAACAAACAATTGCAGGGGTTCTGCTTACCATCAATAATTCTCTTGACCCTCCATATGCGAAGGGTGATGATGAGGCTAATGGCATCCCAGGGGCTGCTGGGTCCATTAGCAACAGTGGAGGCAACCATTGGGGCCAAAGAGAGCACAATCACAGCACCATCAAACACCTACAACCAACACACACACACACACACACACACACACACACACACACACAACACATCAATAATAATGATTTCATTGACTCTATCTCTCTAATAAGTAATCAGCACATTTGCACACAAGGCATTTATTGACCATGAAATTATAGGGTTTAAAAAAAGTAGCTCCTCGTAATAACTTGAATATTTGTTCATTTAGTAAATGCTTCATTTTGGCTAGTATCAGAGTGGATCAGGAGTCTACCTGAACACACTTGGCAGGAAGACAACCTCAATGGCATGCTCAAGATCACATTTACACTCATTTTTGCAATTTCAATTCACCTAACAGCATATTTCTGAGAGAAAGTACATGAAGCTACAGGAAGAACATGGTGAAAGATTGCACAGATTGTAACCCAAGCTTGGGACTAAACCCTGGACATTAGAGCTGTAAGACACCAACGCTACCCACTGTGCCACCACTGTGCACTACCCACTGTGCCACCATGCTACTTTAATATATGATATTAATCGCAAAGAGTAATAAACAATAAATAATGCTATTATGTAAATTATGAAACATTGTTGTAATATATACAAATTTTAATGACTGTGTTATGTTATTCTATTAAATTTAACTGATTCATAGGTAATAATAGTTTGACAGACCAAAGGATTTGAGCAAAAATAATAATTAAAATACACTGTCTGACCAGTCCCCATTGGTGTTTTGTGGCATTAAAATGAAGTCAGGTGGGTATTTAAATGTACTGAATGAGCAGGTTACAACATCATTGTATTTTTTTCTTCTCTGATGGCATGAGCATATTCCAGGATGACAATGCCAAGATTAATCAGGCTCAAACTGAGAAAGAGTGATCTTAAGGGATCTTAACCACACAGAATGTGCTGGGATGTGTTGGAGAAGACTTTGTGGTTTGATTCTCTTGTCTGCAGCAATATCTCATCCAAAATAAATGCAACTCTGGATAAAAAAGGAAGGTTATGATGTTGCATAAGGTTGTTAAAAATGGCATTTTGCAAGTGTATGCAATCTACAATCAAAGCTAAAAGAGGTCCAATAAAATATTAAGTGTTACGTGTCAAGTGGTTTTTATGGTCATTTTAACCATATACAGTGGTGTCCAGTACACAGTGAAAAGAAATAACGTTCCTCCAGGACCAAGGTGCTACACAGCACAGTAGACCACACAATACAACATAAAGTGCACATGTTCAGTAGCATGTGCAATGACGCATGACAATTTACAATACGTTTGCAAGACAATATACTATGAATACACAAGACCATTACGTATTACATATTAGAGTATATAATGGTGCAGAGATTAGATTAAATTGAATAACGCATTGAAAACTGTGGCAGCCTTTGCTCGAGGTTAGGTAACTGGTCTTGTGACCAGAAGGTTGCCGGTTCGATCTTCTGTACCGAAAAGACACAACTGAGGTGCCCTTGAACAAGGCACCCAACCTCCAAACTGCTCCCTGGGTGCTGTGGATAGAGAGTGCATCCTGGCCCAGACATGTGTTCACTGCACCCTAGTATGTGTATTTACTAGTGTGTCATAGAATAGATAAGTTATATGCAGAAATATATGTGGAAATATATATCACAAGCCAGTTCTTTCCTATCATACGATAACTAGCAAACTACCCTACATTAGCTTACAGACACCAACAGTTAATTAGCGTTGGCTTGATTAATGAGAGAGACTAATGCCAGCCCTCCTACCCAGTAAGCACCGCCAATTCTGCTCTCTAGACCTCTGGCCATGGGTTTCCCTGATGATAGACTGAACACACTTCTGTTGTTGACATGTCTGATCAAATGCATAAGACTTCATCTAACAGCTATGGGAGGACAACTGTCTTTTTACAGACTGCATGTAATTGTAGACAGCAAGAACAATTTAATGGTAAGCATTTAATTATAATTTGTTATAATAATAACATTGCAGTTAGACATGCTGTAGTTATATACCATTTCACATGGCGACCGTTCACAATTAGGTATGAAGCCAATATAAACACGGTGCGCAGCAGTGCTGCTATAACACAGCTGTGACATTGAGATCATGACACTGCAGCAGAAAGAGAGAAAGTCTCCTCCCTCATTACCTCTCCCTTTCTCTCTCTGTCTGTCTTCTGTCCCTATATTAATGGGTCCCTGAGGAGCTTACCTCAACTTTGTTCTCTATGTAATCCCATATCCCCAGCACCACAATCCTGAAGACAGTCTGAGAGGGAGAGATGGAGAGAAAGAATGAAGGAGGGCAAACAGAAAAAAGGCACAGAGAAACAACAAACAGAAGCAGATTTACTGCAAGTTTGCAAATTTTGAGCAGGCATCACAATCACATGAGTTTTGTAAAGAAGCATGTGGTCTAATCCAGAAGGTATGAATACAATACACATAGAGGAGAATCCAGAAAGAAAAGAGACAGACAGATGCACACTTCCAACCCAGAGAAGAAGAAGAAGAGCTAGATAATGAGTTTGTGGAAGGATTTCTAATGGCATAGCATAATACAAAATTAAAAGGATTAGCAGGCGATTCCCCAGCAGAATGTGTTCAAACCACCATTGCTTACACATGCTGAATGTGTCCTAGGAATACTAACAACTCAGCAAAACATTTAAATTCTGACATTAAACGTGATTTACATTTATCTAGTGCAAGATTCTGTTCATTAATCATCAATGACGTACATTTACACACAGCAGGAATACATATCAATCTGTATGTGATGCCAGTGAAGCGTTTCTGCACATGCACATGCAGGCACATGTACACACACACCTCAGTGAAGAAAATGGAGAGAATGACCAGGCTGATCCAGTGAATAATGCCAGCAAACTGGGACGCGTTGGAAACTGAGGACATAAGACACAAGAGGATTCACTTAATCAGAATATCTCAGAAAACCATGAATAAGTTACAACTGCTCAAATACAATTCACTTATGCACATAATCATGCAGGATTAACAATACAGAGAATTCTGATCAGTATCTGCTGTCATTCATTGCATCACACAAGGATATATAGAGTGAATGAAGTTCACATGAACACTGTTTCCTCATACTGATGACCTTAAATGAACACTTCTTGGGTGGACAGAAATTTCCCACACATTGCTGTCTCCTATTCAGATGACATGAACGGCTTTGGTTCCCATCAAGACAGTCGTCTGAACTGAAAGCATGTCAGGTATTTATGCTATTCAGATACACCCGTCCACTCCCACAGGGCCAGCAGAGCTCACTCTCAGTGCCATACCTCTGCCTGCTTGTCTATTTATCAGCCCAATTATAGATAATCACTCTACCACATTCAGCTGTCTCTCTTCTGCTTTACCTTTTCTTCATGCACCACCTCCTAGCCCATCTGTCTTTGTTTATCTCATTCGCTGATCTATCCATCAGTCCATTCATCTCCTTCCATCCGTTAATCCAGGCGGCTACGCTGCTGTCCTTCCATCTACTCCTCTGCTAATCTCTAGCTCTGCATTTGTCTTCCTCTCACTCACTCTTCCTCAATCTGTCTAGCAGGACTTTTTAAAAGGCCAGACAGGACGTGGAGATAGAGAGTGACTTACGGTTGCTGTCATCTTCGCTATAGCCGTGTGCTGTGCTCTAGGCTATTAGCTGGTGAGTGGACCAATTGTAATAAAGAAGAGCATGTATCTCGTGTCAGATCATGCAGATTAGCTCAGCTCACTATGAAACGGGGGGAATAATGCCACATAGGCACTTTGCTGCAAGGCCTAGACTAAGCCATCAATAGCAAGATGGTTCATGATTTGTAGGATACAGGAATTGTGGATAGTAGTGTCAGTCAAATATACAAAACAACTACAGTGCTATCCAAAATACTAGGGCAGGACAGTTTACACTGCCACTGTTAATTAATCTAACTGTGATTAAGTAATTAACTGTAACAAATATCTAATACTTTTGACTTGCTCTATGCTATATGTATGTATTTATGTATGTGTTTTGTAAGCATGTTCTGTTTTTTAGCATCCACATGGCTTGCATTAACACTCACTAAATACACTCATTAAACCTGTCAATTAACAGGTTCATACAATCAGGTATATTTGAGTAGATAAAACCTCCAGGCTGTGCTGGACACCGGCTCTCCAGGACTGGAATTGTGTAGCCCTGCTCTATATTATCCATATTTATTATATAAAATTAACTGATTTGTTCTGTAGCTGAACCAAGCTCCTAAATATCCAGCAAGCAAAGAATATAACTGAACTGAAATTTTGGCCACTGGAAACATTTTTTGACATTTTGTAAGAAAAAAATGAGGTCTCTGTGTTATTTGTTTTATTTTATTATGTCTTATTGAAAGGATTTACTTTTCAATAATGAATAGTGAATTTAATGGATATATTTAAAAATGTACTTTTTTAATTTCTTAAAAATTCTTAAAAGTTAAAGATAAAAATGTTCATTTTTACAAGAGCACAGAATTTAAGAAGAACTGTTCTTCTATTCTAGCCCGTTAATTAATACACTTATTGCTATTATTGTAAATTTATTTTAGTATATTGTAATTACAGTTGGTAAAATGTTTTACCAGATCACAAAAAAAACTAATTAAAATTTAGATGGAAGAGAAATCAATTAATCAATTCATTAATATTATTATGATGATTATTATTATTAGTAATAGTAGTAATAGTAGTATCAACAACAACAACAACAACAACAACAATAATAATAATAATAATAATAATAATAATAATACTTTTTTAAAAAAAATATTTTGGGCTGATAATTTTTATTTCAGTACGCAGTAAACAACTTTTTAACCATGTCCAAATCTCAGTAGAGAATCCAATCCAATAACTAGTCAGAATATGTGTAGGCTGCAGCTCTGTGCTTCTGTAGGTCTGTTGGGTGAACCGGTACTCACACTGCAGCAGCCGGGTGTCGATGAGCAGCTCCAGAGTCAGCAGCACCACCACCAGAATAACACACGCCACCAGCAAACAGTTAAAACCTGCACTCAGCAAACACACCTGCCAAAGAGCTGCCCTTCTCCCACAACACGGCTTCAGCCAGTTAGACCTGAGAGACAGAAAAAAAAACAATAGAGAAAGAGAGAGAGAGAGAGAGAGAGAGAGAGAGAGAGAGAGATGTAGCTTATCATATCTCCTTTAATCTATGCAGATTAGTACATTGTAATCTTACAGAATCTTTTTTTAATTTACATGCAAATGATGTGAGGGCAAAGGGGGCAAACGGTGTACAGAATTAACTACGGTATACACTTCTCTTCACTCTACCTGTAGGGGACATCCTTCTGTGCATGTAAAATCACACATTCCTACATACAGTCAAGTGCAAAACACTGCATTCCCTTAGGACAAACACGAAGTCAACAACAAATGTAATTTACAGCAAATTAGATCACTAAGATATTTAGTGTGTGAGATTTTGCAGATGTTTCTCCAGAATAATAAATAACATGTTAATAATAGAAGTGACTCATTCAGGCCCTTTCTCCCACTTCTTACATATCCTTTTATTTACATGTTTTTAACTGTTGTCACTAAGGGGGATATAAGCCTATAACATTTTTTATTACATTTTCTGTTTAGTTTCATTACAGTGTACATTTTATCACTTAAAAAAAACAGAAACTTGCAATCACTGTGAAATTTCTTACGAGTCCTGCGCAATTTCTTCTGTAATAAATGAGAATAAACAGACTCTCTTCTGCACCGGCTCTAATCGGTCCATCCTCATTTATCTGTAGTACTACTCGTACATTGTCACTTTTTTCTGGGACCCTGCATTGAACGGGGTTCTGTATGATTAATCGCTTATGCAGTCTCCGTCTCTCTCTCTCTCTCTCTCTCTCTCTCACTCTGCCTCCAACCCCCTCTTTCCTCCCTCCTATAAAGACTGGCTAATTGAATTGCCCCGTTGATGGCCTATTTCACTCCTATGCTCTCTGTATTCCTGTCACTCTCCTGTTTCCTCATCCTCTCTCACTCTCATTTTTTCTCTCTCTCCTCTTCCCACCTTCTGCTGCTGTATTGCTGCCATCAACAATCTCTGTTTTGGCATATTTAACGGAAACGTGGGGATATTCATTATCAGGAACATATGTTATGATCTGCATTTCCTGATCACAGAAACAATCTAGAGAATCTATTTGCTGCAATTTGGCCAGAAAAAAAAAAATTGCATCCAGGAGCTTTCTGGAATCCGTCCAAATTTGATGTCTCTTTTTGATTAAACACTGACTGTGTCCAATATAACATATCATATAGAGAACAACCAATTGCGTAGTATGTTCCAGTGTGAGCTCCAAGCTTGTACCATACAAGCTGTCCCGTTCCATGGGAGCGGATCCTGATCTTGGCAGGCTCCAATTGGCCCATTCGTGGAGCCTGTCTAACCTCATCCTGTGTCCCTGTTCGCGCTCACACACACAAACACGTGCACACACACACCATCTGGAAGCCACAGACTCCAACCCCCAAAAGAAGCCAAAAAAGATGATTGCTTAACAGCATGACTTTGCCTACATTTGATTAGCCACACAATGCTTACATGCTTCAGTCTTTGCCCTTGCGCTGTGCAAGCGAGAAGGACGGAGAAGACACACGAGCGGACTGGGTGGCTCAGAGACGATGCCTGATTATAACACCTTAGCACTTTGCTGTGCTTTGCTCTCCTCAAAGTGCACACTCCAAAACCCTTGACAGTCTGCAGGTTATTCTCTGATCAGCTGATTCTGCACTGATTCAGTAATTTAAAGTACAGCTGGGGATCCACAGTATTGCTCCGCGTTGCCTGATCTGAGTCAAAGTTTTGCTTAACAAGAATAAGAATAATAGCTGATTAGCAAACCTGTCCTAGAGCTAATGCTTTCAGTATCCTCCTTGTCCCTACAGTCTGGCTGTGTGACCGAGACAACGAGTTGGATTTATGGCAAAATAAAGGATAATAGACGAGTAAACGCGAGTGTTGAGCAGTAGAGCAGGATAGCAAGCTGATTTAGCCAGAGACCACAAAACCTTAGGAGGATCCCAACAGCACAACACCACAAGGAGGACTGATGGAACTTCCAATAATGTCGAAAGAAAAAAAAGAGTTAAACATTGCTGTGGGCCTCAGGAGTGAACAAACTGAAGACAGCAGCTGCTCATGACCATAGATTTTGTTAAGGCAAGACCCATTACCCATTCCATAGTCTTTCTTTACCACTCCTGTAATATATCCTAATCTATAGTTTATTTTAAAGTAGAAATAAAATTTGGCTGTACTGTTGATATATACACTTTGCATTGGTTAGCATAAACGCTTAAATTTAATTATTTAATTTTCTAAAAACATGTTAGTGTTTCCACACTTCAAAACATTCATTTCAATTCAATTCAATTAAATTTTATTCAATTCAATTCAATTTTATTTGTACAGCGCTTTTAACAATCCATATTATATTATGTTTAAAAGATGCACATCATTATTACAGGATTTT
The DNA here is from genome assembly GCA_028565595.1 of Duopalatinus emarginatus. NCBI lineage: Eukaryota > Metazoa > Chordata > Actinopteri > Siluriformes > Pimelodidae > Duopalatinus > Duopalatinus emarginatus. The sequence goes on along the minus strand of JAOVVF010000010.1, from coordinate 12,096,859 downwards.
GTTTCATGCAGTTGAATAATAAACCAGCGATCCCTGAGGTGACCCAAGAGGGCAGTTCTGTGTGACACCAGACACTGGAATTATAAATCAATACCTTTCTACAACTGTATACTACAAAATCAAACACTAAGTGTATTCAACGGCTGTTCACTCTGAGCATATTCTGAATATGAAAAGTGTCCTGGGATGAGCGTCTTTATAATTTTAACAGCAGTTCTTAGATATCAGGCAGTAGGAGGACATGTACAGTTACTTAAGACTTTGCTCCACATATAGGTACATATTTTCTGGCTAGCTGAATACATCACCTCATGTCTTGTGAATAGGAAGCAATGTGCCAAAGTAAAGTATTCAGTGGATTGCTTTCACGCGTGGCCTTCACTTAAACCCCAGATCTGCATTTACAAGTGAAACTTACACCTGAAAAAAAAGACGGATCTCTAAGTCTTGCCCAAAAAACAAGAACACAGCAGAAATGTCATCCAAGGCATGTGAGACATGCCAGTTCACAATGGTCACAGTTTCTGATGCACTGATGCAAACACCTATTACAAAGACAAATATGCAGAAAAATAATTATCACTCATGTCATAATTAAGGACTAAAATGGTTTCTACTTTTGGCTCAATGGGGCTACCAATGAACCTCTGGCTAGACAATGGGAATGATTTCTAGTCAACATTTTATATCTCTGTGTGCAAGACTCTATTCAATTATTATTCTATTAACTATTATTCTATAACTGTAAACTAACACAAGAAGGGTTGTTTTAAATTCACTAAATTTATTGCAGATCATTTAAAAGAAAAAGGCAGATTGTACATCTATAGTTGGATGTAAATAAAATGTTACCTTTAAATATATAAATGAGTTTATCAGTCACAAAAAAGAGATGCTTTTCTGACCTGTCCGGGGTTTCACAGCGGTGAAAGACATTACAGGCTGCAGGACATGTTAAGTGTCTAATTCTGACAGGAACTGTGGTATTGGATTCCTTGTCCAAGGTGACCTCGAATCTAAAAAAGAAGCCACTCCTGAGCTCACTCTCTCGGTCACCTACAGGACTGGTGTAAATCAAACTCAACTCTGGAGACTTTGGGGAATGGAAAGGAAAGGGAAACTTGCATACAGTTGTGACTGGATTCACAGCCACAGTAAGTCACCTGAGTTATTTTGGAAACCTGACTTTTTTTGATAAGGAGTCTAATTCTAAGCCTGTTAGAATGACTCCTGGTCTAATTAGGGTGTGCACTGTGCACTTGTTCAGCTTAATTAAACCTACTTTACAATGATTTCGTCAGCTATCTCTACATTTGACCTAATGTAAAAAAAAAACTAAACAGAAACAATACATAACAGGAAGGATACTTGAATAGCCAAGCTAAACAAACGATTTAGAGAGAAGTCTGAAGCTAAATATCAGGCAGTGTTATTTTAACTAATGTATTATAATGTACTGATATAATACATAGTATGCAGAGCAATAAGATATGTCATATTTAGCCAAATACAATAAACAGCTATTAAACAATCCCAGATGTTAACTGTAATATTTATACATTTGTATATTTGTATATAGCTTCAAAATGACATAGGCATTAGATTGTATTATTAGACTAATAAAATACAGCTGTTCTTTTATTATTACAAGTAACAAAGTTATTAATAGTGAGACAACCAAAATGATATTTCTGAATAGCACTGTGTGATTGTTTGGGATTTTATTTCTGGCAGTTTATTCCTCTGATGTTTTTCTGTATCTTTGCGTCTGTTTCTTCTTTTTCTGACTTATAGTTTTCACTATTGGTAATGGTATCCATAAATACTACTTATCTTTTTAATGCTTCCCCAGCTCTGTGAAAGCTCAATATTTTTAGTTTTGTTGACCCCATTAACTCTTAACTTAACCACTCAATGAAAAGAGCTTGGGAGTTTAAGCTTGTTTGAACATTCCATGTGTTAACTGCTTCAAGTCATTAGTTTTGTTTAACAAGGGGAATTCAAGTCTTGCTAATAAAGAGAATTGCTGACTGTATTATTTATGCCATGTTCAAAAGCATAACATTAAAAATAACATTAAATGACTGTGGCATTTTCTCATGTATACTGTATAAAGTGTACATCATTTTTATATCCTGACACCAAGGGGCTGCACACTTTTACACACAACTGTAGTTATCTTCCAATTGTCTAACATAAAAATAGCACCAAATAAGATAAAGAAATTTGGCAATACAGCCAAATCTTTACTGATAAAAATAATATAATCTCATATAAATGGTGTTTATGGGACACAAAGGTAAGACTGAAAATAGATTTATCTGAAAAAAAGCAATGAAGAGCCACACAGTGAAAGAGATGGTCATGTAGGATAGAGGATTAAAGTAAGTGTCTGAATGTATACGGTTTAATAATTCATTTTAACTGGTTCCCTCCAGCAAAAGTGAAAGAAATAAATTTAATAAAAGCATTGAAATAAGAGGGAGGATGATGGATTGAGGAGAGATAGGAAACTCATTTCACACAAACGGCCTTAACGGCCTGCTACAGTATTTATGGGGAGATGAGACTCTGATTAGGGCAGAAAGAAGAAAAGGAGGAAGAGCAGGAGTTTTGGCAGATCACACTGATGGGGGAATGCCAGGTTTTTCTACAACTGCTCTGATTTGAGGGCCTGATGGAAGCGTCTACATCATGAGAAGTTAGCAGGCCTCAGACATCACAGATGGCTCAAGTATGGAAGGATGACACAGTTTTATAGCAACGAGAGGATAGAAGTGGACTTTGTTGTAGAAATGGGACACTGAAAGTTAAATGCGGCTGCTGACCCTGAATCAGAATCTGTGTGACGTATAAGCAAACTGAGGTGGGAAAAAAGTCTAAAGGCATGAAAAAACTCGGAATGTTGCACTATAAGCAGAATCAAAGGACAGAGACTAAAACTCTAAATAATGTGAATTGCAATAAGACATTAGTCAGTATGTTGTGTGACTGTGAGAAAAATAGAAACACATCATTTTTCAGTCACACCCACCATGCTTCCACACTATAATAACCATAATAACCCATAATAAGCTTATTTATCATACGCACAAAAAAAACCCTCCTGTCCACAATGCAGGCCCTGAATTGCACTGCTTCCTTTTGCTTTAATTCTCTTGCTCATTTTGGAGCCATTCTCCTCACATTGCCCTTTTTTAAACAGTTATTATAGATATAGGTCTTACAGGAGGAAATGACTAGGCTGCACTGGACAGCTTTATCAGGATCAGCATGGTCAGCAGATCCACTGATTTGTTAGAGGAAGATTAAACGACTGCCAATTCAGAGGCAATCAGAGGTGACTGGAAGCTAGGTCAATAGCCCACAGACGTAATGTGCTATCAGAAATGACCATTAGTTACATTCCTCTATAGAGCAGAGAAAAGAAACATACACAAATTTGCTTGGTGCCATTGTGCCGAAAAAGATGAAGATTCTATTGGCTGAGTGATAACTGAGAAATCTCAGGTCCAGAATTGTAGAAAAGTCAGATAACATATGACATAAAACACTGGCACGAAATACATTTGAGTACTAGCTCAAGCTCCCATCTGCAAAACTGTACAGCCTGAAGAAACTGAGTCTGATCATCCTATCACCTTATTAGAAAACAAGTTTTTATAGTTCAAAACAAGGAAGGCAGGTCACCAGTCCATCACAGATATACATTAACACACATGCATAGCCAGAGAAAACCCACGTGGACATGGGGAGAAAATAGAAATGGCCACACAGTCAGTAACAGGTTTGAACTGTGGACCCTGGAGCTGTTCTGACTGCACTAAACATCTGCTGATACAGGTGCATTTATTTAACAAAAGTAAATTAATACATGTTAACATGACTAATGGTGTATTAATGCTGGTTAGGTTCATGGTTCATTAAAGATAATTAATGCAATAAATAATATCACTTTAGTGTACTTTAAGTGTTGATAAACTTCAGGATTACAAAGCAGTAAAATGAGGAATGACCTAAATTGAGTATCAAGTTTACACAAAGACTTAACTTTGCCTTCTTCCCAAACAGTAAATAGGTAATGAGTAATCAGACCTAAAGTGTTAATTAAAGTATTACTATGGACTGGAAAAAAAAATCTATCTCACTGGAAGCTGATAAATAGACCTGGCCAAGCTGCAGTAGTTTCATCAACAGCAGTAGCTCACAGTAAATCGTTACTCTGGAAAACCTATTAAACAACTCGATAAAGATAATTTTTTTAAAAAGAATTTTCTGCCCCTTAAAAATCCCGAGAGATCTATAGGGTATTTCCATTTGCCACAAAAAACATTTATTAAATACAACCATTACTAATTACTTTTTTTCCATGCTTTGATAACACACGTCCTTATGGCTTCATCATATTAGAAAGCCTAACTACAATCCTGGCAAAAATGGTGGATTCATCAAACATAAAGTAAGTTCACTCAGATTTTTTACTTCATAGTAAATGTCAACTCAAAGACATGGTCAGCAAAAGGTTTAGATACCAATCTGACTGCAAATGTATGGAGGAAATTAAAAAGATTGATCCATGACCAGGTTCTATCCTGCAAACCTGATCTGTCAAATGCAGTTGAAGGTTGAACCATCTTGATAGAGAATACAGTTTTTCATTAGTCTCATTTAGTTTCATTAAGAATTCAGGCAATGATAAAAGCCTAACGAGGACCAACAAAGTATTAATTGTGATTCAGGAACCTATCTTATTGACCCTGGAATAAGATAGGAGAATTCATCTCAGATGGAAAACCCATGCAAACATATATACTAAATGATCATTTTTTTCCACTTACAAATAATTACTACACATCCTAGTTTTCCCATCATATTTGCACATTAAAAAAAAAAAAATACTATTTACCATTATCTTGTACATTGGTACATATGTATGTTTGCACAGATATCTTAATCTGTACTTATCCGTATAAAGCTGCACAGCTGCCTTTATACTCTCTCTTAAATATCTATCTCTACTTCATTCTTTTATTGCACTCATATTGCTTTCTATTATTCATATGCTGCTCTAATACTTACATTTCTGTAGTGGAATCATTAAAATGTTATCTCATCTTATTTCATTTCCTAATGAGACTGCAGATTAAAAAAAAAAGACATTTTATTTTGCACCTTGAAGATAATTATTGAACATTATTAATTTATGTACATTGAGCATAATTTTCTTATCACTTTTAATCACTATAAGTGGTCAGTAATATGCATAAGAGGTCAGTGAGGATCTACCATCTGCACAGGTTAGGGTCCTGTTTCCTGAAATAAGTAAATATGAAGCATAACAAATGTACATACAGAAACAATGTCAATTAAAAAAGGACAAGGAAAATGTCTACCAGCTTGTTTTAGCACACAATTTCAAAGTTACATGACAAGGCAAGAAAAGAGTAACACTGATAAATGTGGTATTCATCCTGGTGTCATAACCCACTTACAAACCTCAACAGTTCAGTAAGCATGGGACAGAAAGAGACAGAAAACCAACTACAGACTAAACAATAAATGTGCTGAATGTGCTTCTTCTGCTGCTCTCACAGCTAATCAATTTTACTTTTGAGAGAATCTGTATTAGCTATGCCACTACACACCATTACACCTGCAAATTTATCACAGAAATGTGAAACCAGTAAAAACTATTTGTCCCTTAATTCCTTAAACCACTATAAATAATGGGTCAGTAGGAAGAAAACCTCTGTGATTTGTGAAATAATGATGGTGGCTTTCACAATGCAATCCTGACAGAAGACTGTTCATGCTCTACAGCCATAGATAATCTGAGTCAAGGGTGAACAGTGAAAGAGTATTTAATGTGTAACAGTAGCTGCTCTAAACAGGCCTCTTGAGTTTTTTATGCAGTAATTGAGATTGCACCATGCTGATCTTCATACCTAAACCTGACCAAACACAGAAAGCAATCAGCTTACATGAATGTATCTTTTCTACTTTATCACAGAAAACTCTGCAGGCACTAGACCATTCAATGAATTCAGGTTTGTTTGTTTTTTTCTGGGGGAAATTGGCTTGTAATGCACAGAAAATGGAAACAGATCTAGTCTGCATTTGCCTAGCAGTCAACCAGATGTTTTCATTAAGTTTCCAGGACATTTTGCCCTTTCAGCTGGAAAAAAAACTCCATGAATAATAACAAATCCTCATTTACCCCAAAATGTCACCTATATTCAGTAGCCATGTGAGGCACTGATCCTGAATGAAATCAAAGTAGCCTGCATTATTTACCATGATAAACTAAACAGCATAATATACCATTTATTCAGGTTAGTGTGCATCAGGAATAAGCTTTTTTTTGAGAGTTGAATACAGGAAATACAAAAAAGATTAACGTAACGATTGTCATTGGAAAGCATTGGCCAGTAATTAAGTGCAGGAGCACTAGGTTGTAGCTAATCTAAGCTAAAAAAACAAACCCAAAATGTTCTGCATTTAAATCGAAAGTGTTGGCATTTCATTAACTCATGCTCAGTTCAGCTGTGTCTCCTATAACAGCTTTGGAGAGAAAAAAAAACATTTTGATTATGGAACAGTTGAAAGGTCAGCTCCTGCTATTAAAAACATACTGGGGCATTAAATCAGCAGGACAAAGCCACCCCCTACTAATGTAACAACATGTAACTTCTGTTGCAGGATTGCTACAGATTCAAGCAAGTTAACCTACAGCGTTCATTCAAACTATGAACAATGTTTGTAAAATGTATATTTCAACCCGCTAGAGTCAAGGCGTTAAAATACATTTCTAACATTATTGTTAAAATTTGATTCGGCTTAATAATCTAAGCTAAATACCATGCGCAAGCCATGGAGAAATATATTTTCCTTATTACTTATATACGGCAAGCCTTTCAGGAAATTATATATATAATGAGTGAATCTTGAGAATATGGAATGAAACTCTGAATATATGGAATGAAATCTGACGTAATCGTCCCACTTGCGCTGTTTTGTGCTTTCACTCTGCGATATTGGGTATGAATGCAGGCGGTGCATCATGAGTGAGGCAGCAAGAAATCTGGTATCAGCAATCTTCAGTAATGACGAGGTGATAAACACTCTGGCAATTGCATGCATGACCCAAAATAATACTGGTAACTAAATGCAATACCGTTCAAACCATGAAGAAGTTTATTCACTGTTTTACCGTAGAAGGCCGAACGCACCGAACCTCACAGGCTGTGCAGTTCTCGTGTATCAGCCAAATGCTACAGCTCACTGGAGTAACCCCTCAACAGTCCCTTTTACAATCTTTGCCCTTTCTAGTGAATGGCTATGTAAATATCAGGCAATGAAAGAATGAAAGAATTCTGATCTATCATCCCACATTCATGTTTTGATCACAAACCTAAATGTCTTCAGTGTATAGCAAACATATTGTTCACACACATATTGTGTACACACAATATTTTGGAGGGATCAGCCCTAATGTCAGATTCTCTAGCATGGGCTGGTCGGGAAGCTTCTGCCTATGAAGAACACACAGCTCTGATGTGGAGAACCTTCTTTATGGGACAATGTGAGTGGAGGTTGTTCAGGGTAAGGGATAAGTTTCTATTCAGAAACCTCCAGATATAGCAAATATTATGTTTAATACGCTTGTTTTTACACAGAACTAAACATGTAAACCAATAAACCAGGTTACAAGTGTGTATTATAATTTAAGCCACTATTCACTATCCACTGCAAACCAGTGCCACAGCTGCAGCAGTGTGAGTTGGTTGTGCTGCTAGTGTTCAACACTTCTAAAAACCAAGCTGACTGATGCAGTTTATTACTTTCCAATCAAAGGTTTGTGCAACTACACAGTTTAGACTAAGTGATAATACACACAAAATGTTCAGGTGTATTGTTCAGAAAATGACATGGCAACAAAATATAGTCTTCAAAGTTTTCTTACTACTAAAATCATGCTGTGCAAATATTTTGTGTCTTTCTGATATAAAAAAAATCTTTTTGTCAGTGCTTCAGAGAAGACTGTCCTATCTAAGAAATAAAGCACAGAAGACGTGAGAAACAAGAAAGGAAACAAATGTGTACAAATACAATATAGTATATATCTATATAGTATATATCTATATCTACATAGTGTCTCCGCTGAGCTGTAGATAAGCTGAGATTAGGAAATATTAGTGCAGGGGGAGGTCATTCCTATAAATATTAGCCAATATGTTGTTTGTTTGATAAACCAATTAAAGGCTGAAATTAATCAGAGGACATGACGCAAGAGCTAAAGCAGGACTAAATGAATTACAAACCTTTCCATTTTTCCTAACTTTCATTTTTTTCTTCTTTGAGATCATTAAAAAAATATTCCTTCACCCATATATATATATGTCATGGTGAGATTCATGGTAACTCCAAAGCCTATCCTGGGAATACTGAGTGCATGGTAATATATTTGAGGCCAAATCAGTCAGTCAGTCAGTCA
>JAOVVF010000010.1:12059198-12081528 GCA_028565595.1 Duopalatinus emarginatus | reverse complement strand
GAGGTTAAAGAAAGTCTTTTGCATTTAAAACAGGGGAGAGATAGACACACACACACACTCACACACACACACACACAGCGAGATAAGCTACTTTGTACACACATGTAGTGTATTGTTGTGTGTCCGTTTTGACTGCCTCTAACTTTGTGTATGGTTTATGACTCTTTTCTATGTAACAGACTCTTTTTAAACATCATGCTCTTATTTTCCCTTCCCCATATGAATTACAAGGTACAGGAAATGGTAACTTTTTGTGCCATTCTAAAAATATCTTTAAAAGGAAAAACTAACAAAAAAAAAAAGCAACATTCTTGAGATTAGATGCAAATGTAAAAGTTAATAGCATACAGAATACCAGTTATAAATCACTATAAATAAGAGATACCAATTACCACATTTGGCAAAGGCACATGCAATTCTGTTACGCTAGTAAAAGTCAAGAATAAAAGCAGTGCTGTTAGATACTGTAGGACTGTGTAGTGATGAAGGCAGCAGAATGTTCTGGCTGTAGCACTCGCCTCTTCTGCTCAACTGACCTCCATGTCTGGGAAACAGCAGCCTCAGCATGCCTGCCCTCCACCCTGATGCTACAATGGATCTAAAAAGTATACAGACCTCTATGGCGTCAAAATAGGATCAAAAGTTTTGCGCACCAAAAAACAAAATCTGCGCATTCTCAATTACAAAATCCCATTTATGGGTCAGAGATACAAGTTTTTGCACAAAACTTTTCCTTTTTTACTGCGCGAGTTTCCTTGTTTGCTGCGCGGATTTCCCTTTTTGCTGCGTGGGTTTCCTTTTTTGCTGCACAAAACTTTTGGACCTATTTTTACGCTTGGGCGGGATCTAGCTAGCTACATCGTCACAGAGGCTCAGAGTCAGACTACTAACTGGTTAATGTAGGTAGAGTATTAACTTCCCACATTAACGATTAGTTAACGTTAACTACCTAGGCTAGCTCAATCTCCAGCATATCCTCCTAGCTTTATACAGAGGGCCGTGTAACGCTGTAAATGTGCTACGTTAGGACTTTGCACTCTACTAGTCTGACTCTGAGCCTCTATGACTAAGTGTTGATTACTAAAAGACATAATCATTAAAAATAGCTGATATGAGAAAACAAACACACAGCTTATCTGTGTTTGCGGGTATTGTGCTGAATTCGGCACGCCTGCCCTGAGATATGTATCCCCTGTTCTTCTAAACTACAGTCTTGTAAATAATAATAAAAAGGAAAATGCAGCGTACATACACCGCTGCTCTACTACACTGTAGTCTGCAGTGACCTTGTATGCAGCACGCTGCTATTTCTGAATAACAAATGAACATATTTGTGTTAACAGAAAGTTATGGTTAATGCCTTTTTACCCCTTTTAAATCTACCTGCATTAGTATTACATCCACGAGACCTATACAGTTAATATATATTGTGATTAAAAACATAATTGTGTAAACAGAAAGAATGACGAATTCGAAAGGGCAGCAGTCATGTTGATTGGGGACGTGTAGAATGGGCTGGCTGGGCGGGGCTTAACTTCAACAGCCAATAGCTGTCTAGATCCCGCCCAAGCGTAAAAATAGGTCCAAAATTTATTAGGATACCCGTGCAAGAAAAGGAGATCCACGCACCAAAAAGCAAAATCTGTAACCCATAAATGAGATTTTGTAATTAAGAATGCACAGATTTTGTTTTTTGGTGCGCAAAACCTTTGATCCTATTTTGGCGCCATAGACCTCTGCTCAATGGGCAATTTTTTCTGATGTAAAAATTAAACCGAGATAAATCATGTCCAGCTTTAATTGGAAATTACAATGTATAAAAATTAAGTGAAAATTTAAGTTTAAAATTAAAAACTTACAAGAACCTGGTTGTATAAATGTATGCACACTTTTATAATTCAGGATGTGGTATGTTGTGGATGTTCAGATTTTTCAGGATGTGGATGAACATTCAATCTTATGTTTATATGTAATATGTAAAAATAAATGGTAATAATTAATACAATCAAAAGCTATAATATTTTAGAGATGTACACACTCATGCATCTAGCTTATTTAGAGTTTCTTTTTCTAAATAAGAAAAAGAAGTTTTCCCCCTATATTCGCAATTTCACAAAGGATCTGATGTGATTCATTTTGGTTTAATTTTTTTTTTTGGTTTAATTTTTTTACATCAAAAACAGGAGTGCATGGATTTTTTAGATCTACTGTTGACGCACATTTGGCAGTCCAACCTACTGATCACTGGCACTGCTTTAATCACATCAGACACACATGGACTGCTTGTAGTAACAAAATCACATCGCCAAATTATCATATGCAAATGGACGGGGCTGTTAAGTACTCATGAGGTTGGAATGCTGGCTTGATGCCATTTTAATGGCACTGGTAGAATGATAGATGTTATCCAGAACTTAACCAGATGGACAAAAGAGACTTATTTGCTCTCATTAAATAACTGATATAAATAATTGATAAAGACTAGATATTCAGAGCTATCAATCGATACACAATAAGAAGCCATATTGATTTCTATTTAGAAATAAAAAAAACTCAAAAAGATAAGTGGGTCCAGTGTAGCAAGGTCTGTGAGATATATAAGCACATTACAAATTCTAGCCTGACGAATAATATATATTAAACCAGTTTACAAGCTGCACATATCTTCCTCAATAATGCTCATTCCCGTAGCTGTCTCAAGCCAAACAAACACCGATCTGCACTTGGTGAGTTTACAGCCCACTGCCATTAATCAGCCAAAGAGAATCGATAGAAAGAGAGAAATAAAGAGGCCCAATGGGAACAAACTTCCAACTCTGCTCACCAAGGATGCAATTTTTCAGAGCTTTTAACTTTAAAGTGCATACGCAGCAAATGCACACTTTTTACCTATTATAAAAAAGCTGGGAAAACAACAAATGTGCATGAGATCCTGTAGAGTAAATGCTCCATGAAATGGTGCAGAGTAAAGTCAGGGAAGGACGACCAATTCCCTTCACAGACCACATAATAAAAGATTATATCTGATGACATAAAATGAACCAGTGTACCTCATTAATTACTGTGAGATTTACAATGCCATTTCCACTGCTCAAATGGGTCATGTCCAGACAAAATGAGTTACTGAGCGTTACTAAGGCCAGTATGATTCACTACACGCTTGTAAATAGCAACTTTTGTATACAAATGCGAAATGTAAGCTTTAGGGATTTCACATCTGCAGCGTAGAGATTAGTAATGAAGATAATACATTTACAAAAAGCTAATACCATGTGACTAATTCAACTGTCTGCATATAGGAGAATAACAGCCAATATAGAGCGCATTACACACGATGCATACATGACAGTCATTTTCTTTTTGTGGACAATACAAAACACCCAAAGACCCAACCTGAGCATGAAGCCTGACTAAGTTACTAGCAAGAAAACTGAATCACACTGACATACAGAGAATCTGCTTTTGAGCAAAGGTCAAAAGCAAATTTGTGGCAGTGCTGCTGTAAAGGTCTGAAGAAAGCAGCAGTAAATGTATATAAATATATTAACACATTCAATAACATTCCATGGTCTTAGCTTGTAATAATTAGGATAAATATGGTGGGAAGAATATGTTATAGAAAAATAAACAGTGGTGTGATGTGGTCTGACATCATGTTGAGTTCCTACAGCATGTGCAGAAGTGATTAATTCCTCTTGTACCACAACAATTTATCAATGATCATATTTTAAACTTAATTACAAAACGACACTATGCTTCTTATTCCTTTTTATTAATGTTGTAGAAAATACATTAAACAAGTTCCTGTTATAATAGCTATAATATAATAGCTCCTTAGAAAACCTTATCATGTCAAAAACGACACTTTTTTTCATTTATGTGCATCTATTTATGTACTGCAAGTCCACACAACACTTTCTGCTGAGATTTGTTCAATAAACAGTGCTATGTTATTTAATATAGGGCTTCAGGAAAGTAAAAGTTGAAAGCAAGTTGACTTGACAACAGACCAGCAGTGAATAATGTACACTGGTATAAAATCTCTCTTTTGAAATATCTCCTAAACATGTAAAATTATGAGTAAAAGTAAGTTATGACCACCTGTCAGCTCATAAGAGAGAGAATTGCTGTTTCAGCACACTGTATGAGATGAGGAGGGCATCCAAGTCATTGGCATTCTGGCTGCTTCCTGCCACACTCTCCTATCCAGCTGCCTACAGCACCATGTGGATGATTTACTCAACAATCAGCACTCAGTCATCATCAACCAAACCGCTCTATGTCCAGTGGCATATCAAATTTATTTACTGCACAAACAACACATTTCTTACTTCAAAACGTTAATACAGAAATAAGTTGTGGCAAGATACACTAGCAGGCTTGATCTAACTATCAAAACACAGAACACACACTCTGAACCACTGAGGGACAATGTTTCTGGGAATGAATCTATTCATCTTAAGTAGCCACTTTGTCCTGGTCAAGGTCATGGTGAATCCAATCCCTGGGAACACGCAGTGCATAAATCCTGGATAGGATGCCAGAAAATCACAGGGCAGCATACACATTTACACGTCAGGGCAATTGAAGATAGTCAATCAACAAAGCAGCAAGATTTTGGGAGGTGGAAAGAAACCAGAGAACCCAGAGGAAACCTTTGTGAATTGAATCTATCATCCTGGAAACTGAGCTCATTCTCAGTTTTGATCAACATACAGAAACTACCAAACCAGCCACACAGCAACCTGCACTAAGCACTTACCTGGACAGATAAACTTCACACTTGTCCTGTGCACATGTGTTGTGTTATCACAACCAGATGCTGCAGAAAGCACCCAAGCAACAAGCCATCAGGATGAGTTGGCAAGTAACAGATCTTCACACCTATGCTGAGTGTCAGGTACCTTGAAAATATGGACCCACTGAGCCAGAGTAACAATCTCTCCTACAGATTATATAATAATATAGGCTGTACCGCTGTGTCCTGCTGTGAAAAATAAAGGAGAACCTTACCTTGGATTAAGACAGACCAACAAGGCTGTGAACTGCTAACCAGCTATTTTATTTCGGTTTCAGTGTTATGCATTTCATATTTATTTCTGTAAAGAGGCTATGATGAATATCTGCCAAATTGAAAGTGGGCAGTATAAAAAAAAATCTTATCAGTTCTAACCAAATGTGTTCTATGTTTGAGAACTGTCCTACATAAACATGTCTTTGTCTTATCAAAGGAATTATGTAATGTAATGAAATATAGCTATTGTGTGGGCGGTTGAAGCTTTGGCTTCCCCAAATGAATCGGCTGTACCAACCGACCTGAACTAATTCACTTTTATGCCAAAAAAAACAAACAAACAAAAAAACCAGGAGAGGCCTCATTAGTTCAAATGGCTCAGGCTAAATGTTAGTTGACCTATTTCAAACACAAAAACCGTCTTTACAGTATGTGGCAGAGTGTCTAAGCATGTGTATCTTACTATTCTTGTGAGAATCTTCTGGTGATACCTGAATCTAACTCTAACCTGAACGTCCGCAACTAAAAACTGTCAAACTGTAAAATCCTTATAGGGATTTTCTGTGTACAGCTGTGTACAACGTTCTCCTTTTCCATTGTTGGTTTTAGCCCAGATTTAATTGAATGTGAAAAAGGAAACATAACACAAACTTGTAAGTCACATAGTAACATTTTAAGGTAAGGTTGGTAATATTTTCAAAATGAAGAAAGCCTCTGTATTTTCAATAACCTACAAAATCGAAAATACTTGTGTTACCCCACCACATTACCATGTATCTTGCAAACATGATTTTGTTTGCGGACAAGTTTCAAGAGCCTGGTATGTATAATCACGTGTCAACATGTTTGAAAAAAACTATCCAGTGGCATAGTGGTAGAGTTTGTCTCTAGCACTGAGGTATGCAGCATACAGAACAGAAAGCTCTGTAGTGTTTTTGCACGATTGGCACACTACTTACACAACATACTGCACCTCAACAATTTAATCTGCTTACTCTACTTAATCTGTCTATATGGATTCTTTGCATTGTCACCAGATTCCATTTCTGTGCAGAACTTGCATGTGCATGTTGCTTTCGGAGTTGGGGATGTCAACGGACTTCACATCAGGCTGCACCACAGGACCCATCATTTTATTGTCCAGGATGCCCCATATTGTTTTGTTCCCTGTGTATATCCTGAGATCAACAATACCCCACAAACTTTTTTAATCTATCACTGGTACAAATTTCTTAGGAGTTTGCAAACATACGGAGCAGACCATAAGTACATAGCCATCGGTTTTGTTGTACAGTTTGTACAAGCAGCTATATACTTACATAGTAAATGGTAGGACAATCTATTTAAGGTTGCTGACAGAGTTCAGCATGTCAACCAATACAAGCACTGAAACCACTGTTCTACTCAATATACTACTGCAGCACATCTTCAGTGACGAGCACACTCTGATGCAGATACACTCAACATCATTTTATTGTGGATATGATCTGTACTACTGTTTAAAAGTATGCTTTCAGATCTGTCTGTCCAAAAATCTCAGCTTAGTAACAAAAAGCTTCTAACAGCCAACCAACATGTGATCAATTCTATGAATAATTAGAGAAAGCATAATATAGACAGAAAAAATGACAGACAGGCAGACGGAGAGAGGTGAGAGAGGAAGAAAGAGATGGAGAAAGAGAATACCATACTCCTCTAGCCCAAGAGACTCTTCAGGAGCACAAAAATAGCTGGCCTGTGATAATACTGCAGGAGAACTTCTCATCTGTTTTACACAGCAGCTCCACTGAGGAAACAAAGTTCAGCAGCATAAACTGCATCAATTCACAGTTCTGTCCAACAGGGAGGACATCACAATGGGTTTCCCCCATTCACTATATACAATGTTGTTGTTGTTGTTTTTTTCTGTCATACTGCTTTGTTTCTGGTTTATTTAATCAGTTCTTGATTGTAATGAACCACTTCATTTGTCAGTAACCATCTGTGAAATCTCTAACTGCATTCTGTCCGCTTAATCCCCCCCCCTCCCCCCTCACCACACACCACTGCTGTCTGGCATGTACACACTAACTGATAAGGTTATCAAATATCGAGGTTCTCCTTTTGTACTGATCAGACAAATGTTCTGGTGCTTTAATTGGTAAGAGTAGATGGTGGCGATACACAGGTGTCTCCAGCCAATATAGCTAACTCAGCTCACTCATCTCACTAATGCTGGTTCAGAGACACAGAGCCTGCAAGGACGCACAAAAGGACAGAGAGGGATCAGGTGTTCCATATTATTCTTACAGCACACTGAGAAACTGATGGCACTTCAGTGTGGGGCCCTAAATGATGATATCAACTCTTCAGGCAGCAGACTGAATAAGGTGGAAATGAGTCCTAGGATCAGAACACCACAGAGTCACTCTTGAGTGATGTGTCACATTAAAGAGCTCTCATGCTGCCTTGACCTTGTTATTAACTCTGCATTACTGGATGCAGATTTAAATACTGTAGAAAAAGAAGGCACAAAAATGTATTTTATTTTTTAAATATCAATTAGTAGTTAAATTTGCAATTCATCACATACATACACAGAGCACTTGATTAAAAATACCTGCACAGATGCGATTATTCACTTAGGCAATTATATAATTGGGTAGGGATATTTTTTTCTGTCTATCTGGGTGATATATTCTACTTCCTAGTTTTAGTGATCTTCGCCCTCTGTAGCTTGACTGGACTGGACCCCAGTCTTGTACTTGTACTGTTTTAACCCATCTGTGTCACAGTTAGAAGCTGTTGTGTATTCTGAGGTGCTTTTCTGCTCACCACAGTTGTAAAGAGTGGTTATATGAGCTACCTTAATGTCAGCTGAAATCAGTCTGACATCTTTTATCATCTAGGTGTTTTCATGCCAGCAGTAGTGCTACTCACTGGCTATATTTGTTGCTGTTTCTATATAAGCTGTATACACTATTTTGTGTGAAAATCTCACAAGATCAGCACTTTCTGAGCTACTCAATCCAGACTGTCTGGAAGTGCCTGAGATCACAATACTGATATATGATTTGAAGAGTACCTAAAGTTTTTGACCTGAATCAGCATGATTTATGCATTTAATGACTGGCTGATTGGATTTATGCATTTAATGACTGGCTGATTGGATAATTGCACAAATGAGCAAATGTATTAATAAAGTGATCTATCTATCTATCTTTGTATAGGTGTTCCTAATAAAGTGTCTTATGAGTGAATGCTTTATTATATTAAATCTGTGATTTTGACCTCACTTGTACAGTGATTTCAGACAAATCCCTGCTTCACAGCTTTATAGTAATATCAATTCACACTTAAAAACAGATGAAATAAAGCAAGGAAAAATAATACAATCAGCTCAAGGGAACCAATTCCCAAACACACTACAATGAAGCCAGAGGAAACACATTGATATATAAAGTCAAACACCTTCTATGCAGTTGCACATGGTAGTTCAAATGCAATAAATGCTCCAAGATCTTGATATGCACACCATACATTACATACATCAACACATATTCATGCATACACTGTTATCCTTGAGTGCGCATTGCAGACAATAGCATTCTTCATATTAACTTGCTCTTGGATGCTTACTCAACATATTTCCTTATCAGGTAGATGGTGCAAACTGTAGCCTACTTACTGTGGGTAGCTCATGGTGAAGGCTGCAGTGGACAGGGATCCAGGCTTCCTCCCAAAAAATTAAAATAATAAAATAAAATAAAATAAAATAAAATAAAATAAAGAGAAAATTCTGTCCTAAATCGAAGATCCTAGTTCTTCCACATGAGGATGTTCACACTCGCACCAAATCTGTAATGAGAACAAAACATGTTAAATTAAACGCTCGACAAAATCAAGATATATGGACCCCAGTAACATGAGTGCAACGGATAATTGTGCAACTAAAGCTGCATACTCAGGTGTTAAAACACATTTGCGGCTTAGATTATTTAATCAGTTGAGGGAAATGAGGTACTGGCTTGTGAAATTGAACCATCAGTATAATGAATACAGCTTTTCCTTTACAAGTGGGATTATAATAAAGTTATAGGAGCTTTATGCTGGAACTCACCCAGGCTTTTTTGATTCTACAAAAGAGCATACAATAACAAATGCAATGATTTGATATCAGACTGAGTCGTTGTATTTCATCTGACCTTGCTTTATCAGCCTGCAGCAACTATGTGATTCTCGCCATGCATACATTTTTTTTATAGACAGGTAATATGAAACTTTATGTCAAAGTTTGTAGCTCCTCTGGATAAATTCTAAACCTGGCCATGCCACATTCCTTGCAATCTGGCCAAATCAGCCTATTGAGAATTGCCCTCACTCCCTTCCTCTTACTGCGCTCAATATAAAATGCATGTGTGAGCACCGAGTGAGTGCATAAGGGCTTTAGTCACATTTGATCACAGACCTGCCTTGAGGGAAGCAGTGGCATATTATTGTACAAACAGCACTATTTTCAGCATAGCAAGCTTTATCCAAAGCCTGAACCGGTGGTGTGACACTCTTTCTTCTAGGTGTGATGAACTTGTCAAACTCAATCTGGACTGGCATCCATAAGCATCTACAGAACTCGTTTACTACGTGTTTCAATTATTTAAATGTTGTGATGAAAGGTTTAGTGAGTCGTGAAATCCAAGCGTCCAAGACTGAGCTCGAAATCATAAGCTGAATAATGGCTGAATGGATGAAACCGAGAGGAAATTGGTGCAGATATTAGGCCTGGACCTTTCAATTATAGAAGATGATGCAGTCGTATGTAGTTGTGTGTACAGTTAAAATGCAGTAGTAGTATTAGGAATGACAGGACATGTACTATGGTTCAAAACAGGAGAGCAGATGAGAAAATAGACCACCGATGCATTTGTTAGACAAGTTCTGCTAGGAAAAAAATTATTAAAGGTGTAAAATCACAGTGATTATTGCACATAGCCTGCACTGTATATACTGATCAAGTCAAGCTGATATCCAAAATCTTTTATTTGCAAGTCTTTTATTTGCAAGTCTGTAGTGAGTATCAGTAATGAAGCTCATGTCATGAAGCATGACAAATTCTTTATTTTGTATGTTTGGTGATATACTGTGTAGTCCAGCTGATACACTGATTTACACTGATACACTGTGATACACTGATTTATTTCACGCCACATAGACAGATGTGAGCAGTTGTGAGCAGATCACTGACATGATACAGATCATACACATTTTAAACCAGGCCATTGTTACACCTCTGACGTTTTGTCATGTATCATCACATGATTATAAAGTGTCAGCTTGATTATGATGAGTATATCAGATCAGTATCAGGTATTACAGTGCTGAGAGCTCTGAGTATTTTATTAAATTGGTGATTTATTTACTATACACTGATTTTACAGAATGGTAAAAAACTTTGCAGTGTGTACAAACCAAACAGCCTTTGTATAACATGCATACAATTCTCTGGCATAGGTTCTTGCATCATTTGTATCAAGCTTAAAACAAGACTATATATATATATATATATATATATATAAAAGAAGATGACCTATTTTTAATAGTAGCACTATAAGGTCTGGGCAGTAGACTAGCACAGCTCCCTCTCCAGCCTCCACATCACACTGAAACTTTCGCAGCTGATCACTGATCCACACACTGTCACACTTCAGCTGGCATGAAGTAAATGCAAGAACAGGACTCTCTGCTGTATGAAATATGGCAGTGCTACTCAATTATACTGGTGCCTTTTCTAAACAAAACAAAAAAAACAGGCTTTATGGCAACTCAAGTAGGTGACATGTCATGCCTTAGGTTTTTCTAGTGAAACCTAATTTGCAGATCAAACCATGGCCAGATATGCTGGTGATTGAAGGCATGTCTTTAAATATCTTACATTTTCCAAGGCCTAAAGCACCCAGTACTGTTTGTGATTAAATGCATTACCACTAACGAATTAAAGAGCCTGTGTGTCGCTACTAGAGGCCATAGTTTCCTGACATGGTTTAGCCATCAACAATGGGTTTAATGAAAAACATGATGACAAATGGTCAGTGATAAAAGCAATGGGTAAAATATGAGGGGGAGGCAGTGAAGAAGGCAGAAGGAGGACGAGGAAGAGGAGGAGGAGGAAGAGTAATTAGCCCACTCACTAGATGAAGAAATCTTTAAATAAGTAACCTATTTAAAACAAATTATCCTACCTTTTGGTTAAATACATCATCGGAAGTTCAGTCGTGTCTCTCTTGCTCTAGTAATATTGATGATGATGATGAGGAGGAGGATGATGGAGATGTGTGCCTAGCCGATGCTCGGAGCTCTGAGCTTTCTGCGTGTAGGCTGCTACTGTTATCCTTGCCAAGCATCCGCTCTGATTCTGCTTCTTCTGCACCTCCGAAGAAAAAAAGGGCACGACTACCGAGCCCGATCCGTAATGCGATCATCGTTCACCGAGATGCTGTGAGCAGTCCGCTGGTGAGTAAACGGAGAGGATCAGCATCAGCAGCAGCATCCGTGAGCGTGGAGGAAGAGGGGGAGGAGGTGGAGGAGGCGGAGGAGGAGGAGGAAGAGATGGTGGTGGTAGTGGTAGTGGTGGATGATGAGGAGGAGGAGGAAGAGGAGGAGGAGGGCATCGTGTGCCTTCTCAGCTCAGTGTGAAGGATGAAGGATGAGGGCTTCCCCGACAATCACTCTGGGGACTCCGTGTGTCCAAGCGAGCTTTAAAACACTGCTGCGAGCTTTTAAAAGCTGCTGAGACAACCAAACAAACATGAAGAGTGCGCCTAGTCATCGGGGCATGCCGGAGTGTCCATCAGCCTGTGTATTTCACATGCATTTCTTATTATCATCCAGTCACGCTACGGATCAGTGAAACGTGACGAGTCGAGCTGTGTATGGATCTCCAGTCGTTTCCCCTCCCTCTCCTAGCTGTCCAGTGGGAGAAACGTGATGACAGACACTACTGCTGTGTCAATTGGTGAAGCCATATGTCATTCAGTCACCATCATCATCATCATCACACACACACACACACACACACACACACACACCAGGGGTAAAAGACATGGCAACCCAGTCCATCATATCGCGAAGGAGAGGTCGTGAGTCAGCTGACATTTCGCAAACACACTCCTCTGGACGGCTAACAGTCATCAGTGTGTGTGTGTGTGTGTGTGTGTGTGTGTGTGTGTGTGTGTGTGTGTGTGTGTGTGTGTGATTCAGCTTCCACATGTTAACAGTTAACCGGGAAAAAAACATCTTGATACAGAACTGAATGGGTGATACGTCATGTCAACGTTGCCATAGTGATTTGGCGGGAAATCTGTCTTTTTTTGAACAGCTCAATCTTGCTTCCATTTGAACCTCTTTAGAACAGGTACACCATTATCTACTGTGTCTCTGAGTTCAGTGTTTAATGATGTGATGCTGATCCTGACACACCTGATCTCACATTCTCCTGATCTGCCTGATTCCTCCTGATGCTTTTAATACTTTGTGAAAGTGAGCACTCTTCCCACCCATGCAGTCAAATACATACATGCACACTAGGGGCAGTGAGTACACAAGCCCAGACCAGTGCTTAGCCTTGTGCAAGTCAAGTCTTGGTGGTTGCAGGGCTCAAACCTGGGATCTTCTGGTCCCAAGGCGGGTTCCTTGACCACAAGGCTACAGCTGCCCCAAAGTGCACATTAGTGCATGGGCTCACATGCAATGACCCCTGAATATCTGCATGATGCAGTGGACACGTGAGACTGATGACTTGTACCTAGGAACTGCTGCTGTAATTATAATGACTATTCTCTACTCATCCAGGACTCTTATTCACAGTGTGGTCTTATTCACAGAACACCCCTTCAACCAGAGGTGGCTACTAACACTCTAGATTTACTCTGTTACATTTACTTGAGTAACTTTTTTAATAAATTGTACTTCTAAGAATAGTTTTAATGCAGCATACTTTTTACTTTTACTTGAGTTTATTTGTGAAGAAGAAAAAGGGGTACTTTTAGTCCGTTACATTGAGCTACATTCTGCTCGCTACTCGCTACTTATTTCTGTGATGACTGCGTCTCTGTCTTCAACACAGCAGCCTGCTATTTGCCTTTGTTCCTCAACATTCAGGGCACTAATCAAGATGAATTATGTAATGAGGTTCAGAAACCTGTTATAGTAAATATACCAAAAAGGCAAATGTGTAATACACCACATCACTACCTTCTATTATGTTATCCATCCTTTTTAAATAAACTGCTCTGACTTAGGTTAGACTGTTTAATTGGAGAACATACAGTATATATAGATATAAATCTAACGTAACATAATGCCATAATGCACATTTTTTTTTAATATCAGAGACTTAGTGGTGATAACTAATGATAATTCTAATGAAGATTTTTTAAAAAAGGATTAGGGCAGTTCTAGAGGTTAACAATAAAATGATGGGCTGCATGATTAATATTTGTTTGTGGCTGCTGCAATGAAGCATTACAAAATCTATTCAAGGAGTACCTACAATACTCAAATGCTAGCTTACTTTTTATGTAGTCATATAACTACACTTTGCATGTGGTTCAAATGTCAAGTTCTCTAGGCTAATTCAGCAAACCTAAAATGAGCACAAATGAATGCAGCTGTTGCATTGCAGGCTTTAAGAAAGGGAAGACTTATTATTCCATAATCAAATCCGTATATACAGATGGGAAAATAATAATAATAATACCTAAAATGTCACCTTATGTGTTGGGTTATATGACTGCCAGAAAAGCATCAAAGCACCTTGGCATAGAGTGCACATCTCACTGGAACTGTACCAGAGTCATGAATGCCATGCCTTCAACAGATATTTCTTAAGTTGGTGTTCTGATGACTATAATGGAGAATCCTGCCTAACACATTGCTTAAAAGTCCCCATAGGTGCTTGATTGAGCATATGGTTTACATAAATGCCATACTCATTAAACCATTCATTGAGACCCCATGTCCTGTGGATGGGGACAACGTCATACTACAACAGAAGAAACCACTCCTATAAGGATAGAAAGGAAAAAAGCAGAATCAGTCAGAATAACTTACTATAAGAGAAAGTATTGATTCATATTGGTCATCAGGCTGCATGTTTTTAATACATGTATATTTATACTTTCATCAATGCAGATGGCATACATCTGTTTTAACACAATTATTGCACAGACATCACTATGTGATGTTAAGAATTTAGGAGTCATGTTTGATAGTGGAAGCATCATTAACTGTAATATATGCGAAACAGCATGCTATCCTTTTTTTTTATCCTCTAATGTCTATACTGTCTGTTTCAATGCCAACCTTCAGACACATACATCTGCGGCATCTGGAGTACAATAAAGGAAGTAGCCCTTATAGAATGTGGGATTTACATAATATGTTAAATATTAAAAAAATGTGAAGTGCAGATTGTTATTACCTAAACAGTTATATTGTTTATGCTGCATTTTAGTCTACATTCCTGGTGTCATGGGCATCTTTTAGTTACCTGTTTTCATCCTACTGACCAGAAAGGGTACAAAACACCAGTTTATGTTTGGCTGATGTCTTTATTAAAACCACAAGGTTAGCTGTGTGCGATCGCCCTTTCTAACGGTTTTAATAAAGAAAGTTCCTAAAATTCCACACATACCTGTGATGTTCATGTGATGATTTCTCTTTAAACATAGCTGTCATACCTGAGACTTATCACATGACACACTTGGCCTATACTTAAAAACTAAACACCAACATGTCATTAACAAACCACACCTGACTGAAAGTTCTCATTGTTCCCACACAAATTTAAGACCTGTCTCAAAACGAGGGACATTAACCCCTGTTAATCATTTATTCAACACTTCTTGGCTGATTATTAGCTAAAGTGTTCAACCTTCTATGTTAATAAGTGGATAATGTTAATAGGTATTTGGAAAAGATGAGTCCAAAGCGTTTATGAAGTAATATAACAAATGATCACTGTGCATTCATATGACATTCTTGTCATGATAGGAAGTGTTAACTGAACCCTAGCAATGTAGACAAACAGCAACCACAACATTTCTAGGCTCAAACGTATACGCCCATGCTTGTGTCACACAGAGTTTGAGACACAATGGGTTTCTTTTTGATACGTTACTAACACAAGCTGAAGAAACTTGCCTATAGCTGCTCTATCTGGTAAGTCATTCTCAGTTCTCTTAAAAATCTTGTTCTACTTCACATCAAGGTCTAACTGCTGGGAAAACTGCTCTGTGAGGAGAACAAATAGCAGGTTGATACACTTTAATTTCAAGTGAGAATTTTTTACTCTGGCAGAAATGTAGCCATACACTTTTAAGTCTCAGTAAAGTCAAAACAGAGACAAAATTCTTTTTATATTTTAATTGGGAATTTTTTAAATATATTTTTTGTATATAAATTCTTACTGTATATTTGGTGTCATGTAAATATTTGATTTTTAACATTATCCCATTGTTGTGGATAAAGTCAGACGTAATCTTATCATTTCAATATTCCTCAATTTAAATAAAAATAGATATTTAAGGGCTGATAGACGTAACATAATTGTTTTTTTGTCAGGTGGAAGCAAAGGTACTACCATCCAGTGTGACAAGTTCAGAAGCTGTAATGATGGCAGGTAAAATGAAGAATTCATAGCCTTTAAATCTGATATAATCTGTATAACAAGCACACATTTATTACACAGTTGAGTATCTGCCTATGTTTATTTTTGATTTATTGTTGCTAATTGTCATACTTTATTATGCATTTGTATTTATTACACATTCTGGCCACTAGTGCTTACCTTGACCCGTTCACGGCTCATTAGACACCTCAATGAGTCACATTCAAACATGTATAACTAGACCATGTCAACAGGGATGCACACTTTTAAGCTTGCTAATAAAGGTAACTGCTGTCCTAGACTTCAGGGCTGTAATAGTTAGACTATTCTGTAATGAGTATTCAGTATATACCGTTAAATATAAACAAATTAAGTATATGTATAGAAAATGTGAAATAGAGTTCTCATATTTTCTACCCAATAAGCCATGAGGATGCAAACTTTTGTGCACAACTGTGCAACAACTTTTAGTAGCAATTTTGTTACATTCTAATATATCAAATTATGTTTATTGCTATTAGACAAAATTACCCAAACATATGACTAGACCTTTTTGTCTTTTTTTAGATCATGGTGAACCTTGCACTGGGCCAGATGCATCCTACTGCATGAATGGAGGAACATGCTATAAAATACCCACAATGTCCACACTCACTTGTTTGTAAGCCATTCATAGTCTCTCCACTATACGCATGCAAATGGGGTTACAACAGTTCCTATAGGGTTCTATGTAGAACATTTCAAAGTAATAACTGAATTAACTGAAATAACTGCACCTCTTAAACCTATTTTAAGCCACACAGCAGTTATACTGCATCTAATATACTTCCATTTACAAGCTACACCAGTTGTCTAAGGGTATCTATTTCAGTAGTTTATAACTAGATATTCATGCTATTTTTGCAGCATGTGGACATAATCCAAACAGCACAAGAGATGTATTTAGGTTTTCTGCAGTAGTATGTGCTTTGTTTTTTTTAGTATTAAGTTTACTTAAAAAAAAAAAAAGTTTTTGTCAAAAGTGCTTATTTTAGTTAAAAGAACAATAATTCTGGCATAACTACAGTGGTGGTTAAAGCAAAAAATAAATAAATAAATAAATAAAATGCCCAAAATCCTGGTGTAAAGTGGGCTTCATGATCATATATATATATATACCATAGATACCATTTACTAACATGCAAATGTGTGATTTATAGCTGGTACAGTGCCCTTGTATCAAACCAAAGTATTGATCTAGGTTGGATATAACAGGACAGAGATGAAACGTGAGCATTCAAAGCACGTCATCTCACGTGGCCTGACGTGAGCTCTCAGACGCGATGACTTTTAAAAGCATTCTTAAATGTGTATGAACCCATTTGTGATCTTCCCCTCTTCATTGTAAGACAATTAAATGTTAAGTGTTGGATTGCATGACTGGAAAACCATATATATGAAAGGATCAATGTATTGAGCTAACAATAAGGGCAGTACAGTGATGCAAAGGGGAGAGTGGTCACTAACAGCTCCAGGCTATCTGGTTCAATCTTGAGCTCGGGCTACTGCCTGCATGGAGTTTCTGTCTCCTCATGTCCGCTTGTTCTATAACTTACCAAAACGATGTCAGTAGGTGACTGTGTGTGCATATGGCTCTGCAATGGACTGACCTCTCACCTAAGTCATGGGGCAAGATCATGCCCAGTGTTTCCTGGGACAGGCCCTGGATCCACTTTGATTTCTGAAAATAACCGAGTAATAGTGAAACAATAATTAAATCAATTAGGATCAACTTAATGTTTAAACAAGAAAGTTACTTAACTACGTAACTGTGAACTATGTTACACAATGGACTATAAATATTGCAACACCCATCATTTAAGACCTCATAAAACGATGGGACAATGGGATCATACGAGTTTCAAGGAACTTAATATATGGTTACCCGCCAAAAAAGAGAAAGTTGTGATGTGAATGTTAGTACTACCGCCTGATAATAGCTGTAAACATGGAGCTCGGTGACAGGATTTTTAAATGTTTTAGTTTCACCCCATTGAATCTGCATGTTTTCTGAAACAACTTAATAGAATTACTAATTATTTGATTAGCTAATTATTTATCACACATTACCTTCTTTGCTGTGTAGGTGTATATAGTCCACTGTTCTTCATATACACTTCAAATGTTCACTCTATGTTCATTCTTATTTAGTCTCTTAAGTTTGGTTACCTTAATGTGCAAGATGGTGTTATTGTCCCACAAACACTGCATGGACCAGTGGTATCGCTTTCCCTTGCAGATGCAATGACAACTATATGGGCAGCAGGTGTGAGCAGATCCAGGTGGAGGCCATATTAGACAACAACCATGACACAGGCATGATTGCTGCTATATCCATCATTCTCATCCTCATCCTGCTGGTGCTGGGTATGATCATCTACCACATCTGCAAGTAAGTGAAAAACAAAATGTCACTAAGGAAGTTGTTAAAAATTAAACAGTAAGTCATCACACTTTTCTTGCATTTCATATACAGTGGTGCTAGATAATTGGGAACCCTTTACTATTTTCTGTATTTTTTGCATACATTGTAATGTGATTAGATCTTTAGCTAAGTCCTAAAACTAAATAGAATTAATGAATCAAATAATTAATGTTAAAGTATACCATAAAACTATATTGTTTTTACATTTATTTATTAAGCAAAATTGTGTAACAATTTAAAGGGGTATCTAAAATCACGTGTTTTAATCAAGATGATTGCTATTATGTTTGAAATTAGCAGGTCCTCCCATGCTTTATGAACATAAACCTCAATTAAATGAAATTCAAGAGGATTTCTGATGCTCATCAAGCTGGAAAAGATTACAAAACTTTTATGCCAAACATGGAAGGATTAGTGAAGGCCGGCTCAAACAAAACCATAAACAAATTGCCCCCTATCAATTCACTGTGATATAGATGATATGCAAATGAAGATAATTCAGGACTACTGTTAATTTTCATATAAGTCACAGGGTACGATCTAAAGACCCTACAGGCCAATGTATTGGGAAATGTCAGCGTTTATGAGTCCACCATACAAACACTGCAGTCCAACATAATAACCTCATTTCACCTGTGAAGCATGGGGCTGGCAATATTGTGGGTTGGGGTCCAGGGCGGCTTGATATTATAAATGGACCTATAAATTTTGGATTGTACACTTAAAAAAGGAGAAGATCCTTGAAGAACTTTTGAAGGTTCCTCAGTTTGAAACTGTGAACCTTCTCAGTAATATCCAAATCAAGATTCTCTAGGAACCTTAATTCTAATGGGTTCTTTGAAGAACCATATTTTATACTGAGAAATCCCAAAAGTTCTTCCATAAATTCTAACCTATGAGGTTCTTCAAAGAATTTTTTTATGTGTACCAGCATATTGTACAGGAGAATGTCAGGATCTGTCTGTGAACTGAAGTTTAACTGTAATTGGGACATGCAGCAAGACAATTACTAAAGCAAACAAATAAATGTACAAAGACATGATTAAAGAAATGTAACATTTTGAAATGGTGTCAAACTCCAGACCTAAGCCCACTAGAAATGTTGTGGAATGACCTAAACTACCTAAGAAATCCTACCAACATCACTGAGTTCGAGCAGTTTTCTAAAAAGGGAATAGGACAAAATTCAATTGCTGCTCAAAGGAGTCACAGCAGTTTTTCAATGAAAAGGTTCACATACGTTTTCTGAGAAAGATGATGGATATTTTTGCTCCGAATATAGTTTAAACATAAAAACTATACATTTTTGTGCATTTGTTTGTGTTCTCTTTGTCGAGTTTTAGACTTGATCACACTTCAGGTCATATTTATCCAGAAACTGTTAAGGGTTCACAAACTTTATAGCAGCTCTGTAGTTATGAATTTTTTTTTTTCATTTTTAGTTGACAGTAGCAACTAAATTATTATTATTAGACAGGATTATTATTATTATTATTATTATTAGTAGTAGTAGTAGTAGTGGTAGTATTGTTATTGTCATTATTAATAATTGTATAGCATGAATATTGACTTCTTCAAATTAATCTTCCAATCATTTATCGTATGGTTTCCTTTTCAGAGTGCAAAGAAAATCAAGAAATACACAGACCTTACCATACTCCCAGCACTGAGCATTGACTGATCCCAGTGAAGGATATAAATTGACTTCTGAGGCACTGTGTAATCAGAATACTTTCTTTATATTTAAATTGTCACATGTAAATAGTTATTTTCCAAGACATCTTTTTTTTTTCCCAAAAAAAAAGTATATATTAAATTAAATTATAAATTTTATACATACTAATGTATTTAGAATAAAGGTTATATTCCAGATTAGAAAAATGTACATTTCAAATTAAATTTAATTATTGTCAGTTTGACCCTACTGGCAATATAAACCTTTAAGGAAATGTCTTAAAGATCATGTCTACAATTTTCTGCCCATACAGTACTGTGCAAAAGTCTTAATCAAGTGCAAAGAAATGTTGTAAAAATAATTCAGGTGTGACTACACTACTGCTTTTTTCTTAAATAGTAGTCCCAGGTAAAGTTTGTGCGGTTTTATAAGAAAATTAGCTTTAAGATTACTGAGTGCATTGGAGAATCTGTCAAGGTTCTTCTGTCGCACTTCTTCTTTTCTTTCTTTACTGACATTTTTTGTAACATTATATTTTGAAAAGGAATGCTAGGAAATCTAAAAAGGTTTTTGTACTCACTTGATTGTACTTAAAAAAAGTGTTTAGACCTTTGCACAGGAATGTACAGGCTACAAATAATTCTTATACAGTTTTAAAAACAGACCAAACCATGTAATTAATTTTATATTTCACTCTTCATTCTGACAGTAAAAAAGACAAATCAAATACTCTTTGAATGTAATGATTTAAAAGACTATGCTTGGAAACATGTCAAGAAAATAAAAATCTAGCAGTATTAATACACACACATGTTTATTACAGGTTACTTTAATCAAATAAAACAGTCTGTTAAGATGACCTGATCCTAAAACAATCTTAAAATCAATGTTAATAATTGCTCCAAATCTGATTCTTTTGCTCCAAATATGATTTAGCATTTTTTGCTTCAGATTTTTTTTTCAGAGTTTGATCTCAGACCTTTGGACCCCACTGGATGTGTAACGTAAGGGACCGTCTTCAGATTTTTCTGCCATTATGATAGTTTGGGAACACCCAAGTTAAGAGTTTTGCATGTCTTTATACATTTCTCATGGTCTTGAAGGAGGCCTAGTGGATTGTAAAAATGAACCTGGAAGATAGATGAGCAAAGTCTCCCTCTAGTGGGACCAACAACACACTCCAACTGATTTCATATTTAGCATAGTGATATTTTTTTAATACTAAATAAAAAATGAACAGAGCAAAATTTAGGCAATTCTCCATTTTTTTATTTATACAATACACTATTCAATTTGTATGAAATAATTAAAAAATCTGTGACATTACAAAGAAAAGGCAATGTGTAACGCCTGTGGATAAGTTCTCTCACAATCATAGCTCAATGCTGTAAACAATGTATACAGGGCTGCATTACGATATGAAATCTGTAAAAACACTGAATTACTTATAATCAAACACTGCTGCGTACTACGCCCACTTCAGCTGTCCTTGGCCTTTTCAAACTCATGTGCAATCTTTAGTGCAGTGATATTAAGTCCTACAGACTGCATATTTGTCATGATGGCCACTATAACCCCCTGAGGAGGAGTGGCTCTCTGTCCTGGAACCTTTTGACTCTCACTGGGTAACACCAATAATACACTGCTCGCCCCTACAGCACCTCCTGTGTGTGAGATGTAGTGCCTGCGCATGCGACACTGCCCATACTTCTGCTGCTTCTCCACCACCAGCCAGCCCTGAGCGTAGCGGCCATCTTTATCCCAAGAAGCCTCGGTTTTATCCACAGGAGCCCACAGAGCTTTGGCTGTGTGGGGTTTAAGGAAACCTGGCAGGAGGCTGCTCGTGTCCGCCATGTCCAATAGCTGATAGCTGTAGAGCAAAGCATTACCAAAAAGCAGCAGATCACCAACTGTGGACAGAAAGCCTCCTCCAGCCCATTTATAAGAATTGTCCACATAAGGGCAGTTCACAACACGCCCCTTTTTATTCCAGTGGTAATACCTGAAAGAGGGAATAAATACAAAGAAACAGAATAACTCCAAAGCAGTCCTTTCATGTGTAGTAGGCAACTAGTTACATCAGATGAAATCCTTACTTTACACTTATGCTGTAGTTGACTTACCCTGGAAGATGGAAGTTATTTTCGACATGCGTTCGAGCTACAAATTTGGGGAAAAACATGGACTCTTCTGCGTACATTATTTGTTAGCAACTAGCTAGACAGCTAACTAAATATGGGATGTCTATTAACTTCTATAAAAACAGTGAACTATACAGGCAAAGGTATAGACTGAAGAAGAAACTAATACATCTATATTTTCATAGATCTACAGCAAATACTTGTGTATATCTACACTGAATACAGCAACTCATTTAAAGATAAGTTTAATGAGATTTGACATCACTTGCTAAACTTGGGGGTGAGGTCACCTTTCCTGATTACTAATTCCATATATGTACAGTTGTGATCAAATTTATTCAACCCCCAATGCTGTGAAGGGTTTTATGGAATTCAGTGCACATTTGTAATTGTG
>JAOVVF010000010.1:12027363-12050688 GCA_028565595.1 Duopalatinus emarginatus | reverse complement strand
TATAGAGTATAGTCATGCAGTATAGAGTATAGTCATGCAGTATAGAGTATAGTCATGCAGTATAGAGTATAGTCATGTAGTATAAGTGTATAGTCATGCAGTATAGAGTATAGTCATGTAGTATAGAGTATAGTCATGTAATATAGAGTATAGTCATGTAGTATAGAGTATAGTCATGCAGTATAGAGTATAGTCATGTAGTATAAGTGTATAGTAATTGTAGTATAAGAAGAAGTTGATACCTGTACCTTGATCCGTTGAAGGAGGTCGCGGCTGATTTCTATGGCCTCGCTGTATTTACTGATATTGTGAAATGTGGGTGTTTTGTCACATTCACACTCACACCGCTCTTGACTCTGAACGTGATATTTTAATCCTAGAGCTAACAGAAACCCTGCCCCGGTGCCTAGTGCCCAGAAACGTGTTTTTCTGTTGTTATTTGTGTGTAAAATCCGCCGTGTTAGTGTCAGAGTCCTTCTCTGTGGCGCTCCGACACTCAGCGGCTGACTGTCCGCTTCAACACGAGCCGCAAACCAGGAGGAGAAACTGCTCCTGTTCTGAGGATAATATTTACACCGGAGGCAAATAACAGCCGGGGACGACCTTAACAACGGGAACATCGCTCTGTCTGGACAAAAACTAAACACATGCGAAGCCTGTACCCTGAATACTATGTAAATACACACGACTGAGGCTCTATGAAGCTAGCGACAATAACGACATACTGCCGAAATGAATCATGGGTTATTGTGTATTATTGTATATTATTATAATCACGTAAATTAGTGTAAATGTCAGGCTAAATGAATCACACAAATTACAATTTAATCATTTATTTTAAAAAAATAAAACTCATGGTTTCT
This sequence comes from Duopalatinus emarginatus, assembly GCA_028565595.1. NCBI lineage: Eukaryota > Metazoa > Chordata > Actinopteri > Siluriformes > Pimelodidae > Duopalatinus > Duopalatinus emarginatus. The sequence continues at coordinate 12,049,825 of JAOVVF010000010.1, read as the reverse complement.
TCATATATTATTCTAACATTATTATTATACTCTTTAATTTAAAGAAAATCCACAAAATGAGTCTTTTATTTTGAAAAATGTTACGATTTAAAATACACTGGCAAAGTACATGTTCATGTGTAACAACATCAAACACCCCTAGGGCCGCATTCCAAAAGGTGATGGAAGTAGTGCACTAAAAAGTAGCGCGTACAGACCGCAATATTATCTGCTATGTAGTGCACATACAAATAGAGCAGGCAGTCGTTTGATACTCGGCCATTAGGTTTTTTTTTTTTTACTGGGCATTAATTAATGTAATGAACACAGATCACACACACACACCATTAACTCCTCTTCCCACACTTTCAGTGGAATAAGTATTAAATGTTAATTCCTCCTAATACCAGGCAGTAAAATGTGTCATTACATCTGTTAAGGTTCTGATGCAAATCTGGATCATGCAGATTTACAGTGGAAAAGTATATTGGAGGAGCACCAGAGAGAAACCAGGGCATGCAGGTGGTCATGACCCACAGTCTCATGGGCCACATTACCACACACACACACAAACTTTTCTGCTGTAAACATAAATAAAATAAAATGACAAAATGTTGGCAAATATAGCAAAAATGTTGAAACGTCTGAATAAAAATGAATAAATATCAAGTTCTTCCTAATGTATAGAAATAAATCTGAAAAGTTGTTTAAATTCTCCCCAGAATTTTACTGAATAAAGACAAGAGGGATGATTTTTCCAAATATAATGATCTCCGTAGCAGTGCCTGAGGTATCATTTTAACCAGAAACAGCTTCAGAGTCAACTAAAATGACCTACCTCTTGCCTTTTTCTCAGAACTGTGATTTGGCACAGCAAGGGGCTGGTGGTAAATGTTGAATATTTGGACTAACATGTTAGACAGTGCTCTAAACCATCTTCAGCAGTGATGGTGATTGGTTGAGTACAGTACCATGGCATCCTTTCAGTTTTGGCTCACTGCTGGGTTGAGAAAAGTAAGTATGGTAAAGAATGAAGTGTTTTTCAACTGCACACCTACATGCGTTTACCAACAAGCTCAGTGTGTCTTATGAGGTGGCCAGTTAGCTTGCGAGAAGCACTCGCATCTTAGTGTTACTTGTATGCCATGTTCACTTGTTTGCGTTTGGTTTAGAGAACATTAGAGTACGAGTCACCATACTGATAAGGTTTCAAAATATTTCAATACAGAATTATGTCTGACATTACCTTTGTCCTTGCTGTATTACTCTTAAATACATGATAATTTCAGGAAGGCTAAAGCACAAGTTTTAGTTGCTGACAACAATGCTATACTGATGCCAAGCTATAAGGCAAATAAATGACAATATGGAAAACAGAAAATATTTACATCTGTGAAAACATCTGCACATTAAAGTGATGAGACAAAGGGAGCCAAGAGGAAACAATATGCATTTCTACATTTGAATAAATTTAAGCGTTAAGAATGGACCCCAGGCTTTAGAAAATCTAAAATTGTGTAGTTTTATTTATATTTAGCTTTATACATTTTTGATATGACACACATTTAATACATCTACATTTAAAATGACTTTTGAAATGCATGAGGCACAACCAAATATGATTTAATTATCTTTCAACTCATAACACAGACATTTGACCCATACTGGTTTAATTATGGGCAAAAAAATGATTTGCAAAAATAATGCTGTCTGGCATTTTGCACTGAGTAGAAGTTGAAAACAGACACTGTAGATGGGGACCTTTCTGGCTAGGGCTACTACTGGCACCCAAATAAAACCCTAAACCAAATTGCTAATGTATACAATCTATAATCTGCTATGTAAAAGCTACAAACTTCTGGTTTGTCTTCACAGTAGCACCAGTGTACATGTTGGAAATCTAATCCAAATGTACACTTTAAAGGAATCTTTGGACTAATAAAATACATCTACTTAATCTAAACTTGGCTTAAGACTCAACCGTGTCCACTTTCAGAATAAACGTGCATAAATTGAGGCTTAAGTGCAATCTTTGGTGAACCTTGTTATTTCTTATGGAAATGACAAAGCATGTGCATAACCACAGTAAAAACGAACAAGTACCAGAATATTACTTTAAAAACAATGAATGTAAAACAGAATGTCATTTTAGGTATGGCACGTCTTGCAATTTGACTTTTAAAAAAAAGGGAACCACTCAAAAGTTACAAAATGCAGACATCGTCAGGTGTACAGGCCTTTCACATATTATTCAACTCCAAAAGAGTCTGTTCCAACATCTGGTTCATATCGATGTTCTCCTCTTTAGCATGTGACAGTTTTTCTGTTAGAATATCAAGTGTTAGAAGACAACATTAATACCATTAATCACGTATGACACAACAGAACATGCACAAGTACTACAGGTACACAGGCGTTCAACATACACTCCAGTTAAGACTTTATAAATACACACATTGTTATTCAGTTAGGAATAAAATGTCTTGCTACATTTTCCTCTCTTAGAGACACATGAGTAATGAGTTTGAGACCATGCAACACTACCCAGTACTTAAAAGCAACACACCGCCTCGGTTTATTTAAGGCATGCTTAATAACTACGGCGTGCATAAGCTACATTGCAGGTTTTAAGATATTATTAACACAGTGCTAGATCACAGATAATTTGTCCCAGGTTGTAAGTATGATTAACAGACTAGATGGTATAGTTTTCATAAATATGCTGCAATCACACACATCTTAGTGTAAATCATACATTATTTGGTTATTTATATGGAACAAAACAATTCACACTAGATTTAGTCTTCATTCAAGGCCAGCCTTAGTTCACTAGAGAGAACACGGTTTTTCTCGAGTTGCCGGTAGAGGCGGTCTGTTCAGTCAGGCAGCAGGTTAGGGAAGAAAAAATACAAGAAAGTGAAATAGAGAAAACAGAGAACAGCTAAAAGTGCAGAAGAAGAGTTAGTACAAATTTGATGGACTGTACCTTGGTAAGAAAAGAACATTTTTAGAATGGACAAAAGTGATATATATTTCCCTGTGGATAAGCAGCTGATAAGAAACAACAAGAACTTAAAGTGACACGATCTTCCCAAGCCTAGTTGTCTTTCCTGCTGTAACTCATCAACTAACGAAAGACTGTTACTTAGCTGATTAATTATGTGTGGGAGCATGTTGGGATCAGGAAAAAAAAACAACAAAAAAAAAACATTACTATGGGATGAGAATTGGTGATCTTGTAAATAAGAAACATTGCCACTAGATTCACTATATGAATCATCTTTCATAAATATAATGAGAGATTTACTCTGATAGATGCACCTAGAAATTAACAGAAAAAAATCGTGCATTTTTAATATTAATGTGTATTATTGTAATCAGAGAGAACAAGGCTTTGTTTAAAACAACTCCGAGCTCCTTATTGTTCTCCACAGTGTGAAATGACTTGAATGTGCCATGCTGTTTAGCAACATTAACTGTGAAATCATTATAAATGCAGATAAAATCCAAAATGATTTTCATCCTCATATTCTCAATCCAGTTTGTGATGAATGCTGTTAATATTAACATGTTTATACTTCACTAGTATCATCTTGAGGGCTTGTATCTGACAATTCGAAAGCGGGATCACTCGAGCTAATTTTCAATTACTGCTTCATTTACATGTTTTACAGTTAATGCAGTGGCTTTAATTTAATCTCTGTAATATAATTTAATCTCATACATCTAAATTAGATATCAAGATGGATTTGCATACGAGCTAATGCTGTTAAGGCACATTCTATGTAGGCAGTCCCCTAAATAACACACACTCCAGATTTATTACCAGTATTATCCTTTAAATAGTTACCACAGGAAGTAAATAAAATGCATGAGGTAATAGCAGGCCATCTTGGTTTTATTATAGCCACTCAGAAATAAATTAAAGCACATAGAAATGAAAATAAGACAGCAAAAAAGAACAAAGAAAAAAGGACCAAAAGTGAAGAGATACAGTTTTACATAGAAGGAAGAATGTTTTATTTTTACATAATGCAGAAAGAATCAAAGGTTCTGTACAAGAGAAGGGAAAGAAACAAACCAACACTGAAGGGTTGAAGGAGACAGAGAAATAAGGGGAAAGGGAAAAGGGGAAAGACAGGCAGGTGAAGGGAAAAGAGAACAGAAGGCTGGAGAGAGCAGGATGATGCCGCTCAGCCGACAGGAGGCGTCTTTGATGGGGCGTAAACAATTTATCTGTGCAGGGAAAAGGAGCAGAGAGATCGTGATGAAGCGGCCTGGCTGTGGGGCAGAGACGATGCATAGCCCACACCAGAAAGGAGAAGAAAAGGAGCACTGCAAACATGAACCACAATGTCCATCACAGGGACATTGCTCGGTTGGCACACTAGTGTGCATCACTCTCACACAATCTCACACGGCAAAAATACGAAACCAGGCAACTCATAACCAGGGCTCAGCGTATACTCAGCCTATATTTCCGAAACGAAATGTAGCCACTTTAACATATACAACTATTTCAACCTATATACTTGTGCTCCGAGTGTATACAATTAGAGAAGGTCAGAAACTGTGGTGGTTTAGTGTGCTCTAATACGTTACGGTTTCTAAATTAAGGCACAGGTTTCGATTTCAACTCCTTTACAGGGACTTGCACAGTGGACTCTCCACAGAACAAAAAGGCTGATAATAAACGCATTTAAAATGTATTGATATTTCACAAGAAACCGCATACTTTGTGATATGGTGACATTTTCTAATAGGAGATAGAAGTCTGAGGTTTAACTGTAATCTTTGTAACAATGCTGAATTACAAAAGGAATAACACGCTTCAGGCCATTTTGTTACAGGAATATAATCCATCCAATAATCCAAAGACAAAAAGTGGTTAATTGCTCTATAACACAGCCCAGAGTGGTTTATTCCTTACTTATATAACGTCAATGCAAAATAGTAACGACGTTAGCCTGCTTTTTAAACCTCCGACCTAGGCCCTAGGTAGAGCATAAATGCAAGAATAGATTTACACCCACTCTAGATTGCAGCTAGCTTTAACTTTTATAGCTACAGAGAGACGCCAAACCCCCAAAAACACCTGTGCCGACTTACCAAACAGCATACAGGTCAATCAGAAAGTAGAACACGACATACTGTACACTGTGTCATCTCAGTCTCGAACACCATGTTGAACTGAGGTACACTAAGCACACTACATAAAAGTTGACAATGTTAGTAGGAGCGGTGCAAGTCACAGAGGATACACACAGGAAGTAACTCAGTACAGTTTTTAAGGACATGCTTCCCCTTTAACAATACTGCTTTTTAGCAAACTGTGTACATGCTCTGTGTCAAGGTTAATGCATCGTAATTGTATCATATTAATCATGAGTAAACATTTTTAGAGCTTGGTTAAAGCTCTGTCTGCATGACAACCCAGTAAAATTCATACAGACGTTATAAAAACAGCACACTACTATACACTGCTTTCACAAAATCAGGCTTCACTGTTAAACATATTACATATGTGCTCCTCACACCTCACAAACCTATGGCTACATGTACAAGAAAGGAAACTACATGAACTAGCACATTCACAGCCTTTGCCACAGAGTGTGCAGAGGTGTGAACACGCCACAGACAATGAATAGAGGAGCAGTAACAGTAACAGCAGCCATCGATCTTGCTAACAGAGATAGCAGGAAGTTTTAAAAAGGGAGGTACAGTTGGTGAATATCAAAAGAACAAGCTCACACAGTCAGAAAGATGGAGTAATCGGGTGAAGATGGAGGAGAGAAGACAGGGAAGGGAGGATGGGCAGGCAAAGGCACACACAAACAGAGTGCATAAATTACATTGAAGTCATGTCGTTGAGAGCGTGGTCCAGCTCCTCGCTGATAGCTTTGTACTTGAGTTTCTGGGAATACAACTCATCTTTTGGGGCGGTGAGGGATGGGTGGAGGAAGGGAAAGGAAAGGGGATAGGGAAGGATAGAGGTGACAGGAAGGTGAAGAGGTGGGTGAAGTGTCCATTCCAGCAGCATGACAGGCCCGAGAGAGAGAGACAGAGAGAGAGAGAGAGAGAGACAGACAGACAGACAGAAAGCATGGAAGAGTGGGAGGGGAGTTTAGAAAAAAAAAAAATGAAACATGATACTTCTTCAGTGGTACTAAAAATACTTACAGTAAATGTCCAAGCTCCACAGATCATTTACTGAAAGGCCAATTACTATTACACAGGCCCGTAACTTAAGGAGATACTCTAATACCGACACCACTAACAGATGTCTTTTTTGATCCGTGACTTCACATTACCAGAGTGCAAATGTTCAACTCACTGGGCCACAATTATGAAAATGACACACTGGATGCATGAATAAGCAAATGACTAGGTGATCAAGGCATGAATGAATGGTAGCTTGTGTCTCTGTAAGTCTAATTAGGCACAAGTCAAAAATGCTCCATTGCCTTGTGTAAGGCCAGATCAGAAACTAGGAAGGTTGATTTGTACTGCATTCATTATAGTAAGTCCATCAAAGAGAACGGAAGTTTAAAGAAGCTGTACAGACGAAATTTTTATTTAATAAAGAATAAAGAAGAATAACTGAAAGAAAAGTAAAAAGCTTTCTGTGAATGTAAAACAGAAAACGATAGAGCTATAATAAACCGTAACTCTATACTGAAAAAAGTCATACCTTCCAGGTCATCAATGGTCTTCTCAAGCTTGGCTACTGATCTCTCAGCAAACTCAGCACGAGTCTCAGCCTGAGGTGAGAGAAAACTGGCTTGTACACATGTATACAAACACTAATGTGTGTAAAGTTCTCTGCTATAGCTGCTATAGAATCTTACCTCCTTCAGCTTGTCAGTGAGGACCTTGATCTCCTCTTCATATTTGTCTTCCTTCTGAGAGTACTGTATAGGTAAAGAGAAAAAAACAAATATCAGCTTCCACCTGAGCAATTCACTGAAAGTTCATTAAAAGTATCTGCTACAGAATCAGGTTTACATTTTCTGTCGACAGACAGAAAGGAGCTGTAGATACTCTGGTGTATGTAAAACTTAGGAAAATTAGACCTTTCCTTTAACTCTGCTTATACTCTACATTTATGCTGGTATTTTACCATAAATAACCTGATGACAGTTCTGATATGTTCTACACCATCACATAGTGGGAGATTTAACCTTGTTTAGGGCAGAAAGGTTTTCAGGGGGGCTGAATCACACAGACAGCACACCTACCTTCTCAGCCTGGGCCTCCAGAGACTTCAGGGTGTTGGTCACAGTTTTCAACTCTTCCTCAAGCTCAGCACATTTGCTAGTGGTTTACATAAAAGGGTGATAGATGAAGGAATAGAAGGAAAGAAAGTACGGAACATAGCGAGAGGAAAAGGAGAAAGAATACAGAAGATGCAGATTGATTGAGAGAGGCAGAATAGGATTGATGTAGAGAAAGTCAGACAGAGAAACAGGGTAAAGGGTAAAGAAAAGGGAAAATCATTAAAACCCCCAAAGTGAAGGAAAACAAGAATATAAATAGCTGTAAGATGTCCAAACCCACCAACAAAGCAGGATAAATAATAATAATAATCAATGCTATATAATTTATGCATGCTTAATGCAAAGCTGTTCTTGTATAGTTTTCCTGCTTGGTTAGTTGGGTTAAAAAGGTGGGGGCAAAAAAAAAACAGGTAAAGCAGGTAAAGCAAAGCATGTTTTGGAAGGACAGAAGCAGGAAAGGCTACTTCAGAGTGAGGAGACCTGGCAGAGTGTTAGTGTTAGTATGCAGTACCTGCTGTTCTGCTGATTTTAATGACTTAACGTTTTGGTCCAGCACACTGAACTCTTCCTGTAATCGCCGCACACGTCTGTGAGTGCATGTGTACGGCACAAGGCCATTCCAAACAGGGAACACATGCAAGTTAACAGTGCGTGCAAAAAAAATACAAAATGCAAGGGTGAGATAATTGCACTGAAGCAGAAGCTAAATCTTTGGATTTAAGTAACTTATGTGGCTATATTGTGCAAAAACAGGCAAAATCATATGGTATAGCAGATCAGTGGGGTTATACAGGCTGTATGTGAAACAGCAGTGAGGTGGCTCACCCCTCAGACAGCTCAGCACGCTCCTCTGTACGCTCCAGCTCACCCTCAACAATCACCAGCTTACGGGCCACCTAAACACACACAAGCCAGGATATGAAGTACATCTATACAGCTCAGCTAAACATGCACATGTTAAGCCTATTAGCATTGGATTGAATTAGTGTATCTTCATAAAAGAAACAGTAGCATTTAAGAGTTGTACCAGCCTTTAGACACACACCTCCTCATATTTGCGGTCAGCTTCCTCAGCAATGTGCTTAGCCTCTTTAAGCTGAATCTCCTGGATTTCCATCTTCTCCTCATCCTTCAGGGCCCTGTTCTCAATAACCTTCATGCCTCTGTAAAGAAAAAAAAGAGGGGAAAATGATGACAGACGAAGTGGTAGGAAGGGAAGATAGAAAATATACCCAGGTTATCATGAGGACAGCGTCTTCTGTCACGATAACTTAATTTGCAGCAATAACCACATTAAACTCTGTTACTGATGCTAGAATTTTGCAAGCACTCAAATACTAGATTTGTGTACACCAGATTGTCTCTGTTTTTAAACACATTTTATTTGAAAATTTAGCCATTAACTAAAGGGGGGTGGGGGGGGGGGATGATGCATTAGTAACTGAAGTGAAGTCTCTGCCTAGAGCAGCTGTGTACGAGGGCGTAGGGCCACACTGCACAGAGGGGCTGTGTGTAAGGAAAACAAAGAAAGGGAAACAGCCTTGTGCCCTATGAATTGCTGTTTATTCAGTGCCATGGTGCCACTACGCAAATTGCTCACGTCTGTTTAGGCCAACATGTGGCATCACCAGAAGCATGACTTACAGCATCAGCATGCAACATCCTTAATCTCACCGAGTTGTTAGTTATTTACTGAACCTACATAGATTCAGGAGATTTATTACAAAATAAATTCCTAGTTATCCTGGCTAACTGGGTATGATAGCTGGAAAACTATATCCTCAGTGGACGAACATACAGTCATATAACAGGTTATAAATGTACAGTGCTGCCCAGGAAGTGGTGGCATGTCATCACTTTTGTGGAAGTAACAACTGTAGTATCTGTGGTTACCATGTACAACTACTTAAGTCCCGATAAAGGAGGGGGAAGGGTATACCAAAGTGCAAGTGTCTGCTCTTACTATTCAGGCTAATCTGTTGTATGTACGGCAAACCTCCTCCACAGCTCACCTCTCGCTCTCATCAGCAGCCTTCTCAGCTTCCTCCAGCTTCTGCAGGGCAGTGGCAAGACGCTCCTGAGCACGATCCAACTCCTCCTCAACCAGCTGGATACGTCTGTTAAGAGAGGCTACATCGGCCTCAGCCTAAGGAAGGTCCACAGAAGAACCACCATGACATGTCAAGAACAAAAAAAAAAGAAAAAAAAAAAAACAAAAGAGACAGACACCAATCCTCCCACCACACACGTAAAACATGTGTACATAAATGTTTGATGTTCACCAGTAAACACAAGGAACTCTGCAATACGTTTCTAAACAGTCCACTCAGGCGAATTAATGCCCACAGAATCAGATAGATGACTTCCTCTTACTCTTATTCTGCATATGCTGGCAACAGTGTTAATCAATGTGAAAGAGCTGTGCACTTTACTGGGGCACTTAGAAAGCATTACTAAGTAGTCACAGTCTCTATAGGGCAGAATACATAATTCTGTTAATCCCCTATTAAACTACGCAAATTGAAACAATATAATTTATAAATTTAGTTTTAAAGCCAGTGTATCCAGAAAGCACTGCAATCACCAGTGATGCAGTGAATACTGTGGTGGTATATATACACATCATAAACATAAACATAAACATGTGTGCATATATAACCTTTATATAGCTATATATAGATGTGGACAACCCAGATAAAACCCAAAATTTGAAAAAAATTTCACAGTACATGACATTAAATATTTATATTCACTTTTATCAGTGAAACAGCAAAACTGAATTATAGTTTCGGTTCTATTTTAAAAACAAAAATAAATATTTCAACACAGAAATAAGAAAGGAAAAATAAACCAAATACATTCATGTCCTATCAGCTACTTGTAACTGTAAATAACAAAACAGCCAATCAAGAGTTATCAAAGTACTGTCAATTTCTCTATTAACAGAAATAAAAGCACTAAGCATATTTTTTTTCCAGCTGTGGGGACTGTACTGTCCATGGCCTAACATTGTGCGTTTTTGTGGATATTTACTTATCAAAGCTATACCTGTATAGTATTATTTTTATTATAAGGCACACTGTATTTGTGTTTCCAGGTAAAATATACACACTAAAAGCTTTTAAAAAAAAGATACATTCTTACACCTCTGCAACAAGGAAAAGTACGGTTCGGTACTTTGGTTATTTTGTATTGTGAAACAAGTGAGCATGATAAATATCGCCCTTTAGATACCATCTAAAAACATGTCCAGCGCTTAAAGAAATGTATAAATGAGTATGGCTTAACTGCACATGGGTACATACTACACAGCCAGTTTCCACAACCAGCCCCAACCCCTTGCAAAACCCATGCAAATAAAGAGTTGCTCGCAGCTGAAGGAATCACACAGGACCAAAGTGCATCAGGTGCTCTCTCTCTAGGTGACTATGACCTAGAAAGAGGCTGGAGCACATAAACCATCTGTATCACATCTGCTTTCAGATCTTGGAGATGACTCATTGTTGCACTCCTGTGTTTAATAATAAACAAAAACTGTATGTGTACATGTGTCTGATGTCTGGTTGAGAAGCTTCAGTTACAGCTGTAGAAACTGTTTCCTGGTTGTTGTCTAACAGCTCATCTAGCTTTCCCTGTCTGCATAGAACAACGCATCTGTGCCCTTATAAGGCAATTGGTTTGCACATGATTAGTGAACAAGCGGGACTTCCACGCGCAGCACTTTCCTTTTCAATGATGATACTCAGTGCTACTCAGTACCCAAAACACCAAGTTGTCTTGGCTATACAGACTAACAGCCCCGCAAATACGCACATTACACGCAGTCTGTACGACTTTTTAAAGCGGCATTGTAAATATACTCATTTCATTTCTGCTCTTCTTTGCTACTAATCTTACTAATTATGAAGGTTTTAAAACCTGACTCTATTTCCAAAGGCGCAGCAAAGCCACACGTTGTTCTGGACGAACTGCCCATGACCAACACCCTAATCATTATCCAATCATCTAAACAGGATGGAGTAATCAGACTCGTGGAAATGGGCAGAGGTCTTTAGATGCATACCAGAGCGACGGTCCGCTCGCTCACTATTGCGCAGCATCACATGCGCCTGAGACGCGCCTCTTCACACCAGTCAGCTAATAAACCATCCTGCTATACACACTGTCTATCTGGAGATCTCTTTATGGAGATCTGTACTATACACCCACCCCCCCCTCCTCAGCTCTGACACTCTTACCGCTTCTCTGGCTTTCCTCTCCACCGCCAAGTCCCTCTGCAGTTTCTCCGTTCTCTCCTGAGCACCGTCTGCCTGTTCTTGCAACAATTTGATTTTCCGCTTCACAGCTTCCAAAGAGGATAATCCAGCCATTATTCTACCCGACTACTGAAATGCTGATTATAGGTTATGTGAAAACTGGGCTGAGAGGGCGGAAACGCCCTGGAACGTGCAGCCTGAAGGGGTAAAAACTGCCCTGATCAGTGTTTTGGTGAAAACACGCAGCAAGCGAGTCTACATCCTACACCGGAAGTAGCCATGCTTTTGTTGCCACGCCCCAAATAAATACGTCATCGTGCTGCCAGACTGTTGGTATGGCATAATGGGTTTTAACTGTACTTGCAATAATAGTAATAATAATAATAAAAATATTTTTATATTATTATATATTATTATACTATTCAAATGCATCCTTTAAGCCAATTATTATTATTATTATTATTATTATTATTATTATTATTATTACTGCATCCTTTAAATCATGGCCTGATGTGCTATTTATTGTACTTATACAAACTGGACGTACAAGACCCTCGCTTTTGCTCTTGTTAACGAATAAACAGCACACTCTACTGGTAGATTCATTCAACTGAAGGCCTAAACGAGAGGCGCACAACTCCAGTCCTTGAGGGCCCCATGTCCAGGACATCTTGGAGGATGTTTCTCTACTCAAATACACCTGATTGAATTCACCTGTTAATTGACAGGTTTAATTAGTGTGTTTAAGTAGAGATACCTCCTCTCAGCTCAGGGATACAGGCCCTCTAGGACTGGAGTTGTGCACCTCTGGTGTCTACAAACCACATTTTTACGTTGTTTTACTGTGGATTTATGACAAAATAAAAATACCACCAGAATAAATTAATAATCTAATATCAAGGAGATTCATGAAATGTGATTATATTTAGCTTAATTGGATTTTCATACCTGCTGTAATTAAGACTGGTGCAGTTTTATCCTTAGACCAGGAGGTGGCGCATCGAGCGTACACCATTTCACATGATAGTGGGTGTAAATGGGAAAGTTTTCCATTTCTGGTGTGTGTGTGAGTGTGAAGCGACTCGATATTTTGTAAAATTGTTAACCTATAAATGTGTCTACAAGGACCTCTTTTACAAGCAGAAGTCTACTGCTATAGACTTTCTCCTATATTACCATTAACACACCTAATAATACCAAATTTCTTACAGAAGGGAATATTTGGGTGTCTGAGATAAATGAAGACCTAGATGAAACTATATAATAATTATAAACCTCCAGTCCGAGGGATTTCCCACTGTAGTTCTTGTTGTTTAAAATAAAAGAGGCCACATCGAAGTGTTTTGGAGACTTTCTCCTGTCCTCAGGAGACACAGCCCTAAGACTCAGCTCTGCGTCTTTACCATATAAAGCACTAGTCTAAATATAACAGACCGGCTGCTCAGCCTTATACAAGAGCCCTGGCTACATCAAGTCTAAGGCTACATCCAAACCCACATGCTATTTTGAAGAACTATTTCGTACGGTAGTGTGTGGTTTCTATGTCTGGCCTAAGTTGCAACAAAATCCCTCTTACAGAGTTCCTTGTGTTACAAAGTACAGTGTGTGTGTATGTGTGTGTGCTGGTGACATCAAAAGTGAACACTTATCAGACCTAACTTGGTCTACTCAGAAAACGTGAGAGAGGGGGAAAGTGTGTGAAGCAGTGAGCGGCTGGATTTGCGGCACTTTCTATATACTTACATCTGCGGCCTTCTTCTCAGCCAGCTCCAGTTTCTCCTGGGCATCTTTAAGAGCCTCGGAATACTTGTCCAGCTCATCCTCAGTACCCTTCAGTTTCTTCTGCAGTGCTACCAAATCATCCTCGAGCTGAGTGCGGGTGTATTTTGCGCATTTTTTGGTGACAGCGGTGAATAGCGGGAAGCAGAGCGTGTGGAGTGAGGAGCATAGAGACAGACAGACAGACAGACAGAAGGAAAGAAAAAAGAGGCGATTAGATGCAGACTTGGAAAGGCACTCTGAATACCTTTGTAGCGACCTCCTCGGCGACCAGCAGCTTTTCCTCAGCACTTTGGAAATCCTCTAACACTTTGTCGCGCTCGTCCTCAGTTATGCGCAATTTCTTTTCCATTTCCCTTAATTCATCGTCCAGCTATACATGCATGCAAACGACATTATATATATATATATATATTTTTGAAAGAACAAATTACGTGTATTATCAAACAGAAATGAGGATTTCCCCCAGTTTAATGGAGAACTCCTAGTTACAGATCAGCAGTTAACTCCTAGCTACAGAGCATCATTATAAACATTATAAAACTTTTCACTTGTTAAACCCATGCACCCTATTATAGATCTTCTGTTCCTATAAATCCACTCGGGTTAATCCGTTTAATTTGAGGCACTGATGAAGCAGGCATGCTTTGATACCAGAATTCATGCCTTTTTTTTTCTTTTTTTTTATTACGAATAACAACAAAGTCCCCCAAAGATATAGCCGACCTGCTTGCTCCTGTCCTCTGCTGCCTTCTTATCGGATTCAGCCTGCTCAGCTCTGTCCAAGGCGTTCTCCTTGTCGAGCTTAAGCATCTGCATCTTCTTCTTAATGGCATCCATGGCTGCTTATTTGTGTGTTTTTCTCGGCCGCACAAAAAAAATGACTTAATGTCCAACAAAAGACACGGCGGTGCTGATCTTAAGCTCGGAGCGTCTGTGCCGAACTGAACGCTAAGCTGGAGTGCAGGCGCTCTCTCTGTGCGCCCTGTCAAATATGTACTTTCACATGGGGGGCGGCTGAATTCCTTAAGACATTCAATACTTTTTTGGAAAGTGCCTCTGCCAGTTCCTTGTGGAGTGCCCTGTCTTCTGTATGGGTCTGCATGGTGATTCGCTGCTGCTACACATTTGACTATTCATATGCCTATATATGGGGTGTGATGGATAAGGAGGCGTCAAGACGGACCTATTTATAACTCTGCAAAAGTGCAGGAAACCCTGCTGTGGAAAAAAGTTACCGACTAATTGTTCTGATTCTGGTCTTAAACTGTTTCTTAGCTATATATCTATCTCTCTCTCTATAGGCTATGTGTTAAAGAAAAGCATCTGGGATTGAAACAAATCTTCTTAAATTGGGATACTGAGATTTTTTTTATGCAGATTTCTTTCTGATTTATTTATTTGATCAACACACCGTTTCACACACCACATGTGAAAGCCGTACTGCCTGGACCAATATAGTAGTGTAAGAGCTCACACGTCTAGAAGAAAGAATGGGACACCTGTATATATACATCACCAGAAAGTGTCAGGCATGTCCACAAGGTACTTTATCTAAATCCTCCTAAATTTCTCAAATCTCAAACGGAAGCGTTCCGTTAGCAAGGGTTAAGTGCTCTGAATGTGATCAAGACTAGCTGGTGACAGAATACATATCAAGCCTCTTGTGTTCAAACTCCAGTTTAGATATCCCACTTCTAGACTGATATGTAGGCTAAGCTTTTGATAACACTTAAGAACCTATAGGCTTTGTCTGTGCAGGCTTTGGGCCAAAACCACTGTGAAGGAAGGCTGTGTGTAACACTGACCACACCAAGTGCTTCCCAAAGCTCCTGAATGGGGAGTCTGCAAGTATATTAAAGGCATAGTCGCTGAGGACACCTATATGAGGTTTTCATATCAGATTCTGATCTCACTGTGGTGTTTGTTTTCGTACAGTTCTCATGTCTTCTCTGAGGCTATGACTTCTGTGTATTTTTAGGTTCGCTTCCTTCTGACACCTGTTCCAGTCTGTAAATTTCCTTCAAGACACCCTGGCCAAATGGGTGAAGCCCCTAAAAGAATCCCTGTCTTAAACAACACAACTTTGACAGGTTTTAGTCATAAAACACATAGATAATGAAAATCATTCAAAATCACTGATGATTACAGTATAAAGGCGGTTAGAATTGTCTTATAAACTGTTTTATAAACTGTTTTTTCTCTATTAAAGATTAGAGCACCAATATATAATAATATTTAATGTATCTGTCCATGAAAGATTAGAGCAAAAATACTTAGCCAATGTTCCAATAACTACAATAGTTTAACATATTAATGTTATAAAGTTACAGACTATTGCAGGTTTGGACTGAATTTGTTACTGGGAACAAGTAAAAGAAAATTTATTAAGCTGTCTATTTGTATAGACTATAAGCAGTATCCTAAATCATTTCAGACTGGGGCTAAATTAATCTAGTAAATTATTTAGAAAAACTAAGAAAAGAACATATTTATTAATCATGACTTTTTGAATAACTTGTAGACTACAGCATCTTGGATCAATGATTCCCAGGCATTAAATTTAGGCTACTTTGCACACAGGGCTATAGTAGGAACAAGCTACTAATAAATTACTGGCAATCTGGGTAAATTGTAGAATAAGAGAAACATTACTTTTGCAGGTCAAACAAATCACACAGCAAGTTTTTGATTTAGGCTTGGATTACTGTAAAATTGTTAAATAAATACTATACATTGTCTAGATCTAGAAATTTTTCAGATAAATTAAGGAGCAATACACAAGTCTAGTACGAAAGTAAGAACCATGTTTCCATATGATATTCATATGATAGTCACACTATCAATTCATTTGCATCATTTCAGTTTTCTTAGGACACCTTAAAAAGTGGTAGTTGAGACAAAACAAAAAAAAATCACATGCTAGAATGAATTCAACCCTTCAAATCTGTCTAGTTTTTTCCTTGAAATGGTTTGTGTGCATGCCTTCATGTGTTCAGTGTGTGTTATAAGTACGTTCTTTCTACAAGGCTTAATCAGACTGTTTTGTCTTTGTGTGCAAGGTCAGTGTTTCACTGTGAGTGACAGGTATTAGACTGTTTGAGTAATCCTAGATGGCAGGAGTCAAGCACAAATACTAACACACTAAAAGTAAACACAGCTGATTTGACTTTTTCCCCTTTTTTGTAACTTAAAGGCACATATGGTTTGAGGGATTATAAATTTCAAGGAACTCTTTGACTTGCTGTGAAAGTGTTACAACATATTGCTTTCTTAAATCCTTTCCTAAACTGGGCTATGGTTTAGATTCAGTATAACAGAAGGAAATATTTATACTATTAGACTTGGGAAGGTCAGAGCACTAGTCAACTGACAAAAAATAGATTCAAGTATAACTACATTGATTGTTTATATGCTTGCTATAGAAGCCTATTAATGGATTTATAGTAGTATTCTAGCAATGAGATGATTGATTTTATTTAATTTGAAAAACACTAAAGTTTCAGCAGCTGTCAGTAAGGAGTCTAAATAGAAGTTAAATTCATTTGCATCAGAAACATAATAACTGTGTCACAGACAGCAATATATCAAGCTTAGTATCATTCTCAGTGAAACAGGTGAATATAGTATTCACTTCTGTTCATAGCAAATTTATGATATATTACTGATGCCATTCTCTTTGTTATCTATTGTAAATTCTATACACACAACAAGAGCTTTAAAACCAAGTCAAATTCATTGTATGCTCAAGTATACTTATACCAAAAACTGTATCAGGTCACAATTTCCTCAAAAGCATAATACACTTTACACAATTTAACTGGTAGATAAAGACTGAGTGTTTAATGCCATGCTCACTCTACTATTTTACAATGATCCTTGTCCAGTATTGCTTTTGGAAAATGGGGCCCAGAAGAGCTTAGCACGAACTGTATCCCATCAGTGTGCCATCTATCTAATATAAAATATTCATATATAATGCATATCAGGCAGACAGTTATTAATATATACCACAGGGGGCTAAAAGGCAACAGACAACCTTAAAATTCTACTAATCAGAGATCTGTGGATCACAATTTGATACCTTTTAAGTCTGCTCTTGGTGCTAAGCTGCTGTTTATCAGTATGTTGATCTTGTAAGGGTCGCTTCATTTGGGTCATTTACCGTAATCCTTCATGACTAGAAAGAAGAAGGTTAAGCCATTTTGCATAGTTGTTTATATGAGACTTGTGGCCCTTGGGAATGTCTAGCTAGAATCTCCTTTGACAGAGGAAGTGCATTCCGACTAGTACACAGCACAAATGGGTTCAAACCATCTCCGGTTTTCTTGATAATTACATGTACAGAAGATTGTGTTCTCTAAGACTGATTCACAAGATTTATTACAAACACAATACAAGTAAGCATGAAGAGGTGAGCATGTTATAAAGCACTACGGAGCATTATTACAATCCTAGTAATGAGAAGGTTACATGAATTTGGGTTAGTACAAGGAAAGGATATGAGGATATGTACTATTATATATATTATTCTTGTCCATGTTTCCTGGCCATTATCATATTCTTGTCTTAACTATCTTCTTAATTGTGTAACCTTGTGCTATGTTTCCATGTTTAATGCTTTCCCTTGTTTAGTCATAGCAGTGCCAATTTCTATTCCTTTTCTTTCCTATTTTTAGTTTCTGATCATGAAATTGGCCATGAGCCTGGTCATGAATAATGACTGTACTTTATAGCAGCGGTTCTCAAACTTTTTTAATGAGTCTCCTGTGTAGATGGTAAATGCCACTGTGCCCCACCCCCCAGATAAACAAACAAACAAATAATTAAATAAATACAAAAAACAACAGATTTTGCATACTTAGCAGATGTCCTACCTGATGGGTGATGGATAGGACTGTCTTTCACTGCACAATTTTACAATCCTTGGTGTCATTGGAGACAGACAAACTCTCATGTCATCCTCCATATCAAGTCAAGATGTATTTTTATATTTTTAATTTTTAATTAAATAAGAATTATTTAATTAATTATTTAAATCATGGATCATGTTTTAAGTTATGCCCAAATAGTGATAATGATAAATGGACATTATAAAAACCTCTAATGCTTTTCTGTGGCCCGTCTAGTGCCCCCTTGCTGCCCCCGGCCCCCAGTTTGAGTACAGCTGCTTTATAGGATTCATTAAATGACATACATCAAAACAACTCTACTACATTAGAGCACAGAAATATAAGCACAGACAACAGCTATACAGAGGTTTTACAGGCCATGACCATGTCACTTAGAAGACACAGGTGTTGGCTTTATTTCAAAACAAAAATGTTTTTCTTAGCACAAATGAGAGAAAGTCATAAACTAACCTTAACCTCCTTAAACCCAATTGCTTCCTTCCAACGTCATAAGCAACCATCATAAGCCATTTCTTAAATTCCATTCGGGCAAATCTGCCTAGAACAACTTTTACACTTCTTAAACTCTTAAACATGCTGACTCCTTGTTGGTTTGTATATAGTCAAACATCTTCTGTGGACAGAACTGAGCTGGGTTTCTGATTGACTGAGCCACTGAATCTGTCTAACCATTTGAGAAGGCCTATGCCACCCTGGGTTGGATTTATACAATATATACACATGGGGCACAAATGAAAAAAAAACACAAAGCTCTGGTATTATTTGGGGAGTGTTTATTTACTGACATGGCTTGACTCCACTTGTCCCCCTACAATGAAGTGTCACTACAAATCAATATCAAAACATTTCTATCCTGATGGAGATGGTCACCAGACTGACTCCATACACATTGATAAGACATGAGGGCTTACTGAATGGTTTAATAAGAAATAAAAATAATGTACATCATATGTACCCATTAGATCTCAACTCATTCAAACACCTAGGGGATTTTGGATCTGTGTATTAGACAGCTTCTCCACCACCATCATCAAAACATTTACTAATGACTGATCCATCAACTACATATAGCTACAAACACAGGGCATGTTCACTGAGCCAAGCAAATGGACAAGACAGGAAATGAGGGGTTGGAGGCTGGAATTTTTGCCTATTGTACCCTGAGTGAGCTACAAACCTACCACTCTATATAACACACATAATGCCTATGCCTATGCCTATGTAAAGGCATATGGAAATGCCTATGTAAATGCATATGGAAATACATCTAGTAGTACACTGCCTTAGATGGTCAGTTAGTGTTTTTAATTTTTACTTACACTGAAGTGCCAGTAAACTTGGGTTTGTTTACCTGTCATTTTATAGGACCTCTGGTATGTCTACAAATGTCTCTGACAGGTGAGCGCTCATCTTTTTTGTTATTCCCACATAAGTCACCAGGTCTTGGTGTTACTGAACACATCTGGGATGCCATGCAACCTTGAAATACAACAGAAATGTGGACCAGTCTGCAGGGAGTATGATGTTCATTGCCTACAGAATCTTGAATGAATACTGTGCCCTATGGGGAACCAACCAAGTACCACATTGGTGCCCCAGTTTTTCGTGATACATCAGTGTAATTTCAATGTCTTTAAACTACATTTTCAAACTAAAATGTCCTCCTCTAGTACAGACTTTCATGTCAGTATATATCTCACATTTTCTCCACTGCAGAATCAGATAAAGCTACTGCTGTAAACTGTAAGCATGTGGTGACCATTATATTCACACTGCTGGTCATTTGGGAAATGCCAGTTGTTCTGTTTAACATTCTGAAAAGCCCAGGGATAAATGGGCAACATGTTTAGACTGGTGGCTGCCCATGACTGGCCATTAAGAAGCTTACTAGCATTCCAGCTCTGCTAGCTGTTTGCACTCGGAGATCAGCTGTGATTGAGATGGCTTCCTAGTATTCCAGAAAGAGAATGTGTGCTGGGATGGTCAGTAAAAGGCAGCTTGTTTCATGCCTAAGCACACTACGTGTTGCAGAAAAAGATGAAGATAGAAGTTTTACATTTGTAGTGATTATTGTTATTCCAAACTCTAGCCATATTTATAATAAAAGGCATTTAAATGGCAAATCATGTCTCACATTACATTCCTTTTATTTCTAGTCAATAGCTCATATCCACTGAAGCCAATATCCTGCTCATGAAAAATGTAGAGAAGTAAAGTGATTGAACTGGCAGTGAAACGCTGTTTGGTATCTGACCAACTTCACATCCAGCTGGGAGGAAAATGGTAAATGCATTGTGATTGGTGAACAAGTCTTTTCAAGGATGCAGTAATCAGCAGGAGGAGGTTTATGTGAAGGTTTTGTTCTTTTTTTTCTACCCTAGACAGATAACTTCCTACAGAGGTTAAAGTGAAATAGCTGTGGCCTTGAAATCTGTTCTCTCAATGTTATTTTGTTCCACTGTCATACAGCTGGGAGAAAAAGACAGAGGAAATTGGGTAATCTGATTCAGCCTCAGATATGTGTATGGTTTTTCTGGGGGTGGGCTGGTGGTGTTGGTAGAAGAGAAGGAGATATCACCATAATTGGTCTAGTCTTTAAACTCATATGCGAAAAAGCCGGATTTAAGCTTCCTCTTCATGACCCAATCAATTTTCCTAACCTCTTAAATACTCACACTATATTGTGCAGTTATCAGTCTTGAAGCAATTTTATTCCCTAACTACTGTGAGTTATTCAGTAAATGCGCTTGAAAAATACAAAAGTCTAGATCATTTGACAAGTCCTGGGATTTTGCTGTGATAAATAAAAACATATGTGTTTCTAATATTCTAATAATGAAGTGAAAGTGAACTATTTGCCTACTGTGCTTGCATACAGAGGAATGTGACCTCCACATTTAACTCATCCGTGCAGTGAAACACACACACACACACACCAGTAAACACTAGGGGCAGTGAACACACTTGCTCAGAGCGAACAGCGGGCAGCCTCAAACCATGGTGGCCAAGGAGCAGCTGGGGAAGTTAGGTGCCTTGCACTGTAAGGGGATTGAACCCAAAACCTTCTGGTCACGAGAACAATTCCCTAACCACTAGGCCACGGCTGCCCCCATAATAACAGTAATATCAATAATAATGTTAACAATAATAATAATAAGCAGAGTTGATCTGGATTTCACTCCAGTTCCAGGTACTTACTATGTCTCTGTAGGCTTTACTGGGGTTCTCTAGTTTCCTTCCACCAGAGTGTGTTATGCTTTGCACCAAGTTACTTTTATAGGATAAATAAATGTAATATAAAGCAGAGTTTAACATTTAACATCTTGTGGTGCAATAAAGCAATACCATATTAATGCACAATCCTTTTTTTCAATTATAATATTTATTATAATATTTCTTTTTTCTTTTCTTCCATTCCTCAGCAAGAGACAGCAACAGGGGTAGCTGGAGGGTAGAAGGGGTTGAAAGACAAAGTGCACTTACTGGCAACTGGCTTTATGCTCCATTGTTCAGATAAGAGATTCCTTTACAGCATCTGGGCTGTGTTTGCACTACGGGCCTTCTTCAAGAGACTGTAGATATGGGATGTTTTAAACTGCTCCAGTGAAAATCTCGCCACAATAAGAAAGAGAGAGAGAGAGAGAGCGCTTGTTGATATTCTGCACTGTGGTATACCACACCAACTGCTGTATACTTGCGGCTGATTGCATGTTATTTCAGAAGGAATAAACAAGCAGTGTGTAAATTGTAGTACTGTACACACCACTCTAAGCTGATAGACAAACAGATCCCCAAGTTTCACTAATTTCCTCCCTCCTCTGAAACACACATGTGACTTGGTGATTTAGCATATATCTCAGAATTTGTAGTGCATGACATGGGAAAGATTCGATCAATATTTGCTTAGTTCTTCACCTCTGAGTGTCACAAGGTTGACATTTTCTGTAGCGGTTCGACAAGGCAAATCTTTCCATATATGGAGTGAGAGAGTGTCGAGCTACCCTGCTGAACGAAAGCTCCTTCACTGTTTGTTTCCATTTCACTGTACTATAAAACTGCACGGTATGTGCAAGTCACAATCAGCTCATCTATATCAAAGCTAAACGAGGACAAGCAGGTCCAAAAAAGTTCTCATTCAGGATCTGTGTTAGTGTATAGGTTCAATATTTTAGAATACTTATAGTACTGTGCAAAAGTCTTAGGCACCCTATATGGTGTTTAGTATAAATGTTGTTGTAGACATTTATTTTATGAATTC
>JAOVVF010000010.1:12009520-12027263 GCA_028565595.1 Duopalatinus emarginatus | reverse complement strand
AAAAAAGCAAAGTGTAGTCTAACCGAATCCTGACTTTCTTTACTTTATTACTGTTTACTGCTCATTGTGGGGGTTTTTTTTTTTTTTTTTACATGTGCCTAAGACTTTTACACAGTATGAATGGCAGCTTTTTAAAAGCAGACAGGTAAAGCCAGGTAAATTTGATGCATGTGAATTTACTAGCTGCTGTTTACATACTTCTGTCATTAAAAGAGCCTGTGCTTCTCACAACAAACCTCAGACAGGCAGGAAAACATCTATACCATCTGAGCAAATACAAGGCAGAGCAGATAGAAGACAGGTAGTGAGAGTTAGGGGCTTTGTGGCATTCCTTGCTTATAGTAAACCGATGTTCTAGGGCTTGAGCAGAGATGGTGTGTGTGTGTGTGTGTGTGTGTGTGTGTGTGTGCCTCACACTATTCATTCAAAACCACACTGGAATGCGCTGGGGTAAGTTACTCCAGACTGATCATTTGTACAAAGGCCTAGCTTTTGTATGGGTTTGTGTTGTCTTTCTTTAGAAGAAAAAAATCATCATGATTTGAGCAGCATGACAAATACTCTTCTGTTGTTAAGCCAAACCTAAAGTACTATTATTGCCTTAAGTATTATGCAAATGCCTACATGCTGATCTCACTAGCTTTTACTCATTCATGGTTATCTGCCCTTTTGGACTAAAGTATATTTTTACTGCTTTCCTGCAATTGCACTGCCAGAAAAAACTTTCAGCTTTGAGTAAGTAATATCACTCAATACAGCTGTGGAGAGAAACCTCACATGGGACTAAGGCCCAATTACTGGAGAGTGATGAAAGAAAACATTTGACAAAATATGGGGACTGAATCAGTCAGCATGCCTTAAACACCTCCAGGTCATTTAGCGGAGACAAGGGAAGAAGAATATGGTATCTGTAAAACAAATAGACAAGCAATGACTGAGAGGCCAGGCTTATTCTGGATTGATACTTCAGTAGATATACAGTATTCTGAACAGGAGACATGCTTCAGTAGATATATAGCATTAAAAGTAGCACTAAACATTCTCATTTGCTAGATTTTTTCCTCTGACCGAATGCTTGCTGTGTATCTGGGAAATTGTTCTATGTCTGTTCAGCTCGCCTCAAAAATGCAGGCCAGCCATCTCAATGAGCAAGAGCCATTTCCTTAATACATTTCCAGAGTCTCAGCAAAGCTCTTGTTCACTCATGTTTATTCAGCTTTAATAGAGTCTGGGTGGAGAAAGCCACAGCTCAAAGTTAAAAAAGAGACAGAAACAGTGAGAGAGGGAAAGAGAGAGAGAGGGGAAGAAAGAGAGAGAGAGAGAGAGAGAGAGAGAGAGAGAGAGAGAGAGAGAGAGAGAAATTGTACTATAAGGCTTTCTGCTTTCTGGAAGTGAAAAATGTGGCCTCTTTAGCTTGATGAAAACCTCCAGGATGTAGAGGTTTCTATTTAGATAGGAGGAATGAAATGGAAATGGCTTATTCTCATGTTCACATATAGCTGGGGATGTGTACTCCAGAGAGAAACTAACAAAGAAAGAGCTTGAAACACTTCAGAATTACAAAGAGTGTTGAGATAGGAGTAGCTCTTTAATACAGTAACTGTGATAGGTTTAGTTATTAAGTGTTACAGATAAACCACTGATTTGCTTCATGAATAGAACTTCATACAGTGGAGGAAAAACAACAGCAGAGCACTGGGTGTGTTTTGGCGGCCCTTTTTTAGCATGTCCCAGCTGTGCAGTGGCATTGGTCATTACCTCCTCCTCAGGTTTTTAGCACTGTCCAAAATTAGCAATGTAACTGCCTAATATAAAACAAGCATCAGTGCAGACTCAGTGCAAGAACTATATCCATCGTCACATTGCTCAGAAAAATAGCTGCCCATGAGTTTGCAGCTAGACCATGTGACATTGAGGTGATAAAGAAGAGCTAACCAAGAATTGAACCTATCCAACATATTATAGGGGTTTGTGGGATTCTCCGTCTGGTGTTACACAAACTGTAGACGTCAGATCTCAGAGTCACAGTTGCATTAGAAGAAGTATATACCTTACAAGACAGTGAAATTCTTTCCTCACATATCACAGCTTATTAGGAATTCGAGTCAGAGCGCAGGGTCAGCCATGATACAGCAACCCTGGAATAGAGAGAGGGTTAAGGGCCCTTTTCAAGGGCCCAGCAGTGGTAGTGATGTTGGGGCTTGAACCCACAACCTTCTGATCAGTAATCCTGAGCCTTAACTGTGGAGCCACCACTGCCCCACTAAACTTGGCTCTGTTGCCTGTGAAGGGCCAACATGCTAGTGTTGCGCAATCAGACAGCCATCAATGGAAAAACACACATTATCACATTATATCACATTATAAACATATAAATCACATATGAATCACATATATATCTGCATCTTCTTTTGTATTCTTTTGTATACAGAACAACAAGATACATTTTAAAGGTAAAGTGATTTCAATATATAATGTTTCATTTTTGGCATCCATATAATTTTTTATTTTTTGGTAGCAAATACCAAAGGCAAATTCATTTGGATTTTTGTGAAACTGAATGCAACAGCATCATAGCTTATAAGAGAAATACACAAATTGTATGAAGAAGAGAGGCTGGGGCAAATTTCTTTCTAGCTCATACTGTAAATACATACAACCTATCAGTGACAGACATGTCAGAATGACTATATTTAGTGGGCATTGGGGCTAATATTTCAGCCTGCTTTGCAGTGACTAAGAAAGCATACATGAAATACAGTACAATAGCAGGTGTAATGAATGCCTTAAGAGGAGAAATTAAAACGAGATAGACTAAAACACAGAAGAAAGACACAATGTAACCTTGCCATAAAATGCATTACACACATGTATACACACTCTATAAAGAGAGTCCCATCTGGTCTGTGTGTGTGGGTAATAAAAAAAATAATAATCAGAGTTACATAAAAAGGGAGATTGAGGAAATTGATTAAACCTGTTAGTGTTTGTAGTAAAGGGCAAAAAGAGATCCAAAAATGAATGAGACACAGTATGAGAGAGAGAGAGAGAGAGAGAGAGAGAGAGAGAGAGAGAGAAAGGGGGGGGGGGTCTGTGATGACTGGGAGTGGAATTTCAGCTTATAGTCTGTATTTGGAAATGCTAGCCCGTCCGGGAGGAACACAGACAGTAAGCAGCCACCCAGGTTATGAAAAAGTGGCTAGTAAGCCTGTGTATTTGATGCTGTGTTCCTCCGAGTGCATGTTTAGGTAGATGACGCTCACATGCTGTATGCTGGGTAACCCCTCAGAGACCAGGCCTAAAATAGTCATGTACTCTACACCATAGCCCTGCACTGACTCCCATCAATTGCTCACGCTGTCCTCTGAGTTTATACTTTGCACTCGTCCCACTCATAGCACAACAGAGCAAGTGCGTTTAAAAGCCATCAATCCTCTGCATCCATTTTCCAAATGAGCTCATTCATGCCTGTGTTTAAAGTAGATATTATAATTGAAGCTAGACCTCAGCTTTAGAGTAGTATGGGGTTGGGAATTTTAAAATACCAGATTTCTAAACTAAGCAGAGAAGCATGCATTATCGAGTAAGCAGAATGTTTTTTCCCATTGGAAAAGTATAAGTAATTGGTCAGTGCTTTTATCTGAAAATCTACTGGGTTAGAAAAGATTGTGAAAAAACTATTGTAAAAAAAGGCCAGTCCATTATAGCTAGGCTTAAAAATGATTTTTAAAATGCCACAAAATGCATAAGAATACAATGTTGGTGTTGACCTGATTACTCAGACCACACTGCAGTTTTAAGGCTCCTTTGGATGTTTAATGGTTCAATCTTTATAAAGTGAAGTGAGTGAGTTACTCTTTTGACCACTGACCTCCACATTTAACCCATTCGTGCAGGTAAACACACACACTAGGAAGCAGTGAGCAGAGCAGTGGGCAGCCCCTTACCACAGCACCCGGGGAGCAGTTGGGGGTTAGGTGTCTTACTCAAAGAGTCTTGCCAGTTGTGGGACTCAAACCTGGAAATTTCTCGCCCCAAGACGGGTTCCTTAACCACAAGCCTATGGCTGCCCCAGGTTTTTCGTAGGACTCTTATAGGTCAGTCAACCATTAAAGTGATCAAAGCTGTTAGCTGGTTAGAGGCACACAATTAGTATAGCAGTTAGCATACTTGCATTCCACTAGTACTATGCTATACTGCTAGTACTTGTACACTAGTATCTTAGTTACTAGTATAGTATAACAGTGGAGCAAGGAACATGCACAGTTGACGTACATTAATATTACTAGGCAATACAGTGGGGCATGTGCAGCCTCACAGCTTCACAGCTTTTTATTAATCATTTACAGTTTATACTACCACGCAATCATTAATAAGTGCAGCTCATGACAACACAAAATAGTACATTTAAACACATAAAGCAATGAACTATATGCACCACATTTTGATAAGTTAGCAATTTTATTTGTTCACTCATCTTGAACCCTTGTGTTGCATTATGAGACCACTCAGCCTTTCCCCAGTACCAGCTTCATTCCTGTGGTGTAAGACTAGAGCAAGCTAAACACAGTACCCAACCTAACCTCTCATTAAAATAAAATGCTCCAAATTCCTGTAGGAAATTGGAGATAGATCTTCGAGTGTTGGAATATTAGACTAGAGAGAAATATAGTTCTGCACTGGCCTGACTTCTGAGGTTATACAGGTTTTATTGTAGAGATTTTTAAGAGGTGTTTAAGTGATAAATGTGGAGAATCCAAGAGTTATTAGGTTTAAGCTACAGCCTATTGGACTGAAGTACTCCTATATTATATACACATTAACAGGTGTTATGTGTTTTTGTATTTTTATTTTTTTCTACCATCATTAAGAATACTACACAGCTCATAGCAGAATAGTCCTTAAGAATGATTCCTCATGCTTCCTGAATCACTGATATCATCATATCTGGAATAACGACAGGAAGAAAAAAAAAATCCATTGATAGGATAACCTGCTCATTTATTGCACACAACATTACTGAGCCTTGACCTGACTGATTAAAGCAACCCCAGATTATAAAGTATCTTCAGAGCCTCCACACTCAAACTGCAACTTTTTTAGACAGTGGCTTGCACAAATATTTATCATACGTGAGCCATTCCACTTTTATTAGTGCTACAACATGTCATTGAATCTACACAAAATATCCCCCCCAAAAAAAAAAAAAAAAAAAAAAAAAAAAAAAAGGAAACATCAATATAGTTTACAATTTTTTTTTTCAGTAATAATATAGAAGTTGTTTATTAGGTAGGTATTGACTTGTGAAACTCAACAGATCAGTAACCACTGAGCTACCGCTACCCCAATCTATTATCTGTAATGACTTACATTTATTAACAGTTGGGGGTTTGGGTTGTGCTCAAGAACCCAGCAATGGCAACTGGGTTTGTTGTACACATGACTTTAGTTTCCACAGATTTAATAAGGAACTGATTAGACAACACTAATGAAGTCTGTATCTTTAGACATCCTTTTCTCTGTTGCCAGACATTTACAAAACAGCAGGCTGCGAGGAACAGGACAGCATGATCATTTCTGTATAAATGACACAAACATTCTTGGCTGAGACAAATGCATTGTACTGTTGCAGTTCAGCTTCTCTACAATGTACTAGGGCAGAAGTGTCATATGTCCTTATTTGGACATGAAGACAGAAATTTGGCTCTCCACTATTTCCCAAAGCAAAGAGGGAGCCTGACTAGAGCCCACAGACATGTTACAGTGACACCTAGAGGAGAGAATGTATCTCTGAATATACTGAAGTATCAGGAACTACAGGGTCAGATACTGTAAAGCTTTATCTCTGTGATTATACAAACATTATTCTAGGTCTTTAGTGGTCATTTAACCTAAAGTAAACCACAAGGTCGGTTTAACTGAGTGTCAGTGTTTAAGTCAGTCTGGACTTGTTTGGTGAAATGAGTTTAGGTGTTCATACTGCGGCCTTCATGGGCAAGTCGGAAAGAAAAGCATGCAAAACAGCAAATGGTGTTTAAATAATGAGTGAAATAGACTGCTGAAGGACCAGAACCCTGCACACAATTCACAAAAACAAGGTTTGTTGAAACTCTTTTATTTTCAGTGAATACAAAAAATACTTTCGTGACCAGATAAATATTTTACATACAGCATCATAATTATTTCATTTTATTGTTATTTTATTTCAGTGGGTTAAAGGCGGCCCTACAAGTCTAGTTTAATCGAAGGAGCTGTTTCTTTTTTCTTTTCTTCTTCCGCTCCATTAAAAGACACCACATTTTTAACCACATATTGCAATATCTTCATTACATTTATTAGTAAATATAAACAAACCCTTCATACATAGTGGTTTATTGGAGAGAAAACTCTTATTTGAGACATAATTGCAACAACTTCCATTTAAGCCTCAATCAGGAAATAGGAGGCAAATTTGGGGTATGAAGACAAAAGGGAGTGCAGCAATAAAACTGTTACAAGACCACATCAAGTAAACCACAGCGATATGTATGTTTCACATATGCTTTCTGTTAGGAAACTCCGAGCACACTGTGGAATCAGTAGCTCCTGATTGGGGTTCTGCGAAGTAAACTGAAAAGTATAGATACATGTGCATGGAATGCAGTGTTGATTCTTGACTCACTGTAAATGTTAAGTGTGTGGAGTTAGTGATGCTGTTACACTAACGGTCCTTCGAGTGAATTACAGCTGGCAGTTGAGCGATCTACCAAGGCAAAAGCATCAGGCCACATCGGAGCAGTAGAATATGGCAGAGCAGAATCAAACAACAGTCAGTGGCTGTTATAGGTACATAGTTTACACTGCTCAGAAACAGACAAAAACTACACATTTATACTTACTGATACAAGTTGCCTCTTTCAGCTGACCAAATCTGAATCTTTATGGTTTCTCTTATAGTGGTTGAGGTTATGATTGTGTCTTTGATAAGCCTCAAAGGGCAACTTGCATCAGAGCAGACAATATAAGGCACTAATATACATCGCAGTCCAAATTTAAGAGGTGGGATATTGCAGTTTGATATAATATACGTAGTGTTCTGAAGTGCCACGTTGTGTAATCCTTAATACGCAAACAACAATCGAACAAGAATAACTACATATCCATCTGAAATTAAGCCACTTATTTTCGCACTAATGTCTACCACGAGAAGCATATGTGTTATTTGCAGAAAATAGTACACTGGAATACAAACAATATCAGTGCATCCTATAAATCTTGAAGTGCTGGGACATCTTTTTTTTTTGTGTATTTTCTGAGTCATGCATGTGCATCCTCAAATCAAATTTAAAAAAACACACAAGTTAAAGATCTCAATAGTCTGACTGTGTGTATACATGTATACATGTGCATTGTGTGTTTGAAGAGGAAGCGGACAGATGCAGAGTTGACTTCACACGGTCGTAAATATGTCTGTAGTGTGTTAAACGTGTCTGAGGTATTCATGAGTGCTTGAACACTTAAAACGTATGTGTAGCAGTGTCTGCTTCAGTCTCACTTACTGTAATATAACAGATCAGTGACTGTAATGCATTTGGTGAGGAGCTTTTAGTGACTCTCTTATCAATAAATAATACAACAAAGCACAGACATACATTTTCCGTAGTCTTATAATAAAGCTAATTCTAGCTGAAGAACACAATCCTACAATGAGCTGCATTTTTTTAGCCTTCATGATATGTTTAAAGTTGTGTAGTGCTTTAGCAAAGGCTTCATATGAATAGTCCTGCTTAATAATATCACACCAGTGAAAACATTGAAGCAAATGTATCCTACGTATGTTCTTAATGCTTGTGAACGAACATCCTACTGCAGGGACATACAACACATGTTCATTTCACCTGATATCACCAGACATCAAGTGTACATGCGACCGTGTCCTGGTCTATTAAGTGTATGAATGAATTACTGAAAGGTAGTTCTATACGGCCAACGGTATTATTATAAAGTCTTCGATCAGGCATACTGCTTGGACTGTGCGCGCGCACACACACACACACACACACACACAAAGTGCATATCACACGAACAGAAAAAGATCTGCAGCAAGATATGACAGAAAACAAGACACATAGCCCTATGTAAGAAGAGCAACCAATCACAAACAAAAACACCACCCTTGTGTGTGGAAAACAGCCAATCGGTGGTATTAGACCACTTGCATCTTAAAACATCATGGCGTATCACCAGAGGATCCTTCACCACGCCTAACGATTCAAGACCAACGGCTGACAAGCTAACTGTTAATGTCAGACTTTATATAATTTGGTGTGTGTGTGTGTGTGTGTGCGTGCATGTATAAGAGCTCAGCTCTGATCTTCTCGCAGCTCAGTGGGAAGAAATTTATACTGCTGTTGTCGGATGTGGGCCAACTTCTTGCGTGCCTCCTCCAGCTCTCTCTCCTTCCTCAGCATCTCCTCCTGAGCCGCAATGATCTGCAAGCAAGATGTGATAGTCAGTCTGCTACTGTCAGCAAGTTGAGCATCAATTAGACCAATCGGCACTCATCTTAAAGAAGCTTGAAGAACTGTCTATAACCCTGCACTGTTTTTTGTAGGATTCTTTTGGTTGGTTATAACACTTCATCTCAAAAACGGAAGGACTCCCTCTGAGTTAAGTGCTTTAGGGGGATTTAATTACAGCCAAGACTGAAATGAACATAAACTACACAGACTGCAGCACATGTTTGAATCTGGACTACATACAGTACATTCTTGCATGCTTTCTGTACAATAGTCCTGTTTTCATTTTCCTTACTTTGCATGAGCGCCTATTTGTACTGATTGTACTATGAGAAGTATTTCTTTGTCATCTTTGTAAAGACATTTGTGGTTTAGTTCACTGCAATGTCTGGATTCCTTCACTGGGAAAAAAAAAAAAACTGTGACAAATGATTCTGGAAAAGGGAGTGAGGTATGGGGGTGGTGGTGTTAAGGGTGGTGGTGGGGGTCCACTTTGTGACTCAGCTACTGAATTAAATGTTTTTTTAAAAGTTTGACATTCAGGAATGTAAGTGGTATGAGATGAAGTCTGCTAAAGCAACACTGCTTCAGAATATTTCCAGTGCAGTGTGGAACAAAAGCAATGAGAAATGCACAAACATTGCCAATAAAAATAGAGAGAATGATCCAACCAGTAACACGAAACAAAGTGAACTGTATTAAATTACTGAAATTCTGTGTAGATCAAACCTGTGTCTACAGACACTGAGACTATACATCATGTATATGTATAATATACAATTATGTATAATATACTAGAACAAATTTTACGCATATACACTGATCAGCTACAGTGATAAAATCAAAAAGCACTGACGGGTTATGTGAAAAACATTCATCATCTTATAACCATGCCACTTGTCGAGCTGTGTGATATATATTGAGCAGCAAGTGAACGGTCTGTTAACAAAGTTGATGTCTTGTAAACTAAAAAAAGTGGCAAGCATAAGGAACTGAGTGACTCTAACAAAGACCAAATTATGATGGTGAGACAACTGGGTCAGAGCATCCCCAAAATAGCAGGTTTTAAGCGGTGTCCACTGGTTAATACCAATGGACCACTGACAGGATCATGGGTACCCAAGGCCCACTGATGTGCCCAATACTTCCAATCCCAAAGAATATCCACAAAAGGATCTGCTGCTTATGTCTTGGTGCCAGATACACAGCACACCTTCTTGTGGAGTCCATGCCTTGAAGGGGCAAAGCTATTTCGGATGTGTTATGGCTATGTTATGGCTGATTGGTGAAGATGTGTAGTGTAGTGTGTGAACATTCTGCTGTACTTGCAACTGATGTGCTATGTAAGGGAGCTGATGACTCCCTAATGAATGTCCATACAATCTCCAGTTCCACTATTAGATAATCAGATGAAATGCTGACAGACATTTGGCTCAGCTGTTCTCCAACAGGAGGGGTCTCACTGACCAAAATTAGTGCATCTACTCAAGGCGACAATAACGATAATTTTAAAAGAATGCCATCATACAGACAAAACACATGGAGACCAAATAGTCTGAGCTGTTTTTTTTTTTTTTCAACATAAGTGACTATATGGTACATCATCATCATTAGTGCTCTATACATTCACCTACAGATAGGCCAAGGCAATGAGAGAAAAAGGTATCCTATTAATGGCTCATTAATAGGAAGAAATGCAAGGTTAACATATCTGATGTCCATTACTTATTTAATCTATAATAAAACTGAAGTCTACAAGCAAAAACACAGACAAACACATCTCAAAAATAATTGGCTCTTAGTATTGTTTTGTTGTTTTGTGCAGCACTTTTGGGTTTGTTAAGAACAAAGATGACAAACATCACCGCTATTGCTACTAGAAGTGTGATCATGGAGAAAATAACCATTAGGTTCAGGTTTTACTTTTGTAACATCATATAAAGTGTGAATAGGTCTCACCTGGGCAATTCCACCAACAAATTTAGTCTTGACCACCACGTTATCATCATCAGCCTTGTCAAAGGCGGCTTTCTGGGCTGCCTTCACGAGATTATCTGATGCCCTCTTCACTGCATTCCCGGCGGCCTGTGGACATTAAGAATAAGCTACTGCAAAAGGGCAAAGGCACAAACAGAACCTGCAGTCTAAAATGTTATAGTGTTTCTGAACAACTCTGAACAAGACACTCTTAAAATTTACTCTTAAAATGCACTCGGCATTTAAAAAGCATATTAGACCTGTAGTCTCCTCATGGCCTCTGAGTCATGGTCAGCTTTCACTTTGCAGGCCACCAGCAGCTGGGCAGTGGATGCAGCTACTTGTTTAGCAGACGAGATGAGTTTCTCCTCACTGGCATGACCCTGCACTGAGGCGTTGGCTGCTTCACACAGGTTACTGGTGGCGACTGCTACCATACGGGCCTGTTTAGCACAGAGAGTTAGAAATGTCAGTTCCTCCATGAGCTTTGCGTAATGAACAGTTTGAATGTCTGCATTATATTTGTTTTGGATCTTCATTTTAAAGCACACTATTCTGCCCAGACTGTTCATCAACAGCTAAAAAGTTCTGCTGGTCGCATGAAAGGCTGTGACTGTGTGGCTGTGCAATACAGTCTTCTTGTATTACACCAATTTATCAGGGAAATAGCGTTCAGACATGTAAGGTGGCTGGCACCATGCATATTTCTAGAATCTACTCTTCGAAAAATCAGCCATGGTAGTTTTTACTATGGTTTATTTTTATGCCATGTTTTTTCTACTATACCATATGGTATGCCATAGTAACCATGTCATATTTTTCTTTTTACAAAAAAAAGCACGGACAACATTTCATGGTTAACCATGGTTATTTTTTTATAAGAGAAGATTTCTTAAAAAAAGATTAATTTAATAAATAATAAAAGATTAATGAATAAATAAAAGAGAATGCTGACCAACAATGACCAACACACTGGTTTTAAAAAAAACTTTTTAAAAGCTTTAAAAATTATTTATTTACAACAAGAAACAACTTTTTTATTAAAAATTTTTTTTACTTACTGCAGATATAAGACCTTGAGACCACTGGCCATCATCCACAGCATTGGCTGGAACAGAGCCCACCTAGAGAACCAAGTTAATTTAAAAAAGCATATAGTTATCGTACAAACAATACACTGGGTATGAAGTGAAAAGCAAATGACTTTGACTAAACAAATAAGCAAAGAAAACTGGCCATTCAATATGTGTGAAACATAATATTACCTTGCCCTGGGCTACAAGCTCTCTCTGTGCAGCTGATGCGGACTTCACCAGAGCGCTGGTCGCTGCGGCGATGGACTTGGCTGCTTCTAAGATCTGCTCTTCAAAGTCCAGCGACTCGTCTGCTTGCTGCAAACAGAACAATGCAGTGATTATATCAGGATACTGATAGTGAAAAAATAGCTCATATCTGTGTAAACAGGCCGCTCCATTTACTTCTGCACAGCTCAGGTGTTGTAGGATGCATACAGTCTATGCATACAACTGAAGGGACAAAGAGACACAGTGATTGTCTAAAAACCCTCAAGGAAGCTTGACACTGTAGAACAGTCCTGAGGGCTCATTTACACTAATCCTAGATTTCTCCTGTATCTCTTTAAGAGTGACACCTAGTGGTGCTGAGGAGCAATTACATCATGTTTCAGTCACAAATTGCTCCATGCAGCCAAACCCCTTCATGTAACACCTTTCGTAAATGGTTTCTGAGTGATAACAGAATGTGAACCAGCGAGCATGCCTCACTAGTGGGCATACAGGCTTTCTCACTCACAGCACATAGAGCACACGAGTCTGGAGACAGGGCGGGACACTGTAGGAATATGTTTGATATATAGTTGGACTGAATAACAACCTAATATATCAAACATATCAGACAGAGCCCTGCAGCAAAGGCTTCCAGGTCTAGCTGACCTCTAGAACATGGAGGAGAAGAAAGCAGGACAGGAGAGTAGGGGAGGACTTGGATATAAGCAATACAGGATGAACAAGGGGGAAAAAGAAGGAAAGATGGACGGAATAGGATGAGAAGATGGAGGTAAGGAAAGGGGAGATGCTGGAATAGACATGAACATTTCTTGAATGAGAGAACACGATATACAGACACAGAAAACAGTTGTGAGTAGGTCACACACTAACAGTGTTAGTTCTTGTCTTCCCTGCACAGTGTCTGATAATTACATATACTTCAAATTAAAAATAATGGAAACAAAAAGGTTGGGGGCATGTGTAGAGGCATGCACGATACCAGTGAACAATGAACATGACTAATTTTCCATGAAAAGATTATGTGCAGGTCAGGGAGATCCACAGCTGGATAACTACCAGATGTTTCTCTTTTCATGGAATCTGAATCTTCCCAATGCAACCAACTCCCAACTGCAAACAATGGCACACTACCGCCTTCAACACCAACCCAACTGACTACAGCTCATGTCCTAGATTTAGTGGAGGACACAGAGTTGCCGCGTGGTCCCATGTGAACTAATAATCCTTTAATATAGGCATACATGCAACACAATGCCATTATCTATATCTATTTAGTGCTTCACACTAAACTGTATCTCTACTTGGATTTAAACCCAAAAGTAGGTGTGATCTAAACCATATTGATCCATTCATGTATCTATGTGCATCTCTTCTTCCTTTCCTTGAATCAACCTTCTTGACAATCTTCTCAAGGCTGCGGTCATCCCCGTTGCTTATGCACATTTTCCTACCACACTGTCCCCTTCTAGTCAACGTTCCATTAATAGGTTTGGATACAGCACTCTGTGAATAGCCAGCATTAGCTTACCCTTCTTGCAGAGGGTAAAGAAATATGTCTTCTGAATAACTTCTGGATAGTCAGCAGTCTTCCCCATGATTGTATTTGTGTGTGCTGAACTAGACACGGTATTTATATGGTTTGAATAGTAATTTACATTCAAAGGTATATATCACTTTATGTAATGAATATTTCACTTTACATGTATTGAATGTAATTTTTACACCTGACCATTACACCAACAGGAACTATAATGACACTCTATTGTAATACACATACTTTAATATAGAGTTGGTCCCCCTTTTGCAGCTATAATAGCTTTCTTGGAAAACTATCCAGAAGAGTTTGGAGTGTTTCTGTGGGAATTTGGGCCCATTTATTCTATAGACAGTTTATGAGGTCAGGCACTGATGTTGGACAAGAAGACCTGGCTCAAAAACTCTGTTGCACTTCATCCCAAAAGTCCTTAACAGGGTTAAGGTCAGGACTCTGTGTGGGCCAGTCAAGCCATTTCTTCATAGTCCTTGCCTTTTGCACTTAGGCACAGTCAGGAAGGGCCTTCCCCAAACTGTTGCCACAAAATTTAAAGCATACAGTTGTCTGAAATGTCTTGGTATGCTGAAGCTGTAAAACTTTCCCTTCACGTAAGATAAGAGGCCTTGGCCAACCCCTGAAAAACAGCCCCACAGCATTATCCCTCCTCTACCAAACTACACAGCTGGCATAATGCAGTCAAGCAGGCAATGTTCTCCTGGCTTCCACCAAACTACTTGGTTTTATACACTTGTGGCAACGGGTATGATGGAAACATATTAACATGTGTGCCGAAATATTCTGCTGGTCAGGGATTTATTTTTGTTTGTACCTACCTGCAACATTTTCTAAAAAAACAAATCCACCACTACCTGGACTAGGGAGTTAATAAGAACTGGCACAGGCTAACAATAATGTTTTCATTATTTATTGGCCTGTACAGATCCCCTGACCCTATCCAACATCTTTACTGAAACTAAACATGAGCATTTTTGCACTGTTTCATTGTTGCATTCAAGCTGTTCTGATAATCAAAGAAAAAGATTA
This sequence comes from Duopalatinus emarginatus, assembly GCA_028565595.1. NCBI lineage: Eukaryota > Metazoa > Chordata > Actinopteri > Siluriformes > Pimelodidae > Duopalatinus > Duopalatinus emarginatus. The sequence goes on along the minus strand of JAOVVF010000010.1, from coordinate 12,012,903 downwards.
TTCAGCTATACCTAAAAACTAAGTAACTCATTTTATTTTATATGTTTTAATTAAACTGGAAGAGACAGACAGAACTACTCTGACTACAAATACAAAGGCCAATTGTTTAATTTCAATATATCTCTTAATGATTTGTTAGAATTGAAGTACAATAAAAGATAGCCACAGATACAGTATTTACATTCATGATCAATAACAGAACCTTTGGTCTATTGTTAATCTGACAATGTAGATAAATGGCATTGCAAGGCTGATATTGTGAACTGTCTGAGCTCCATATGTTGGGTTTAGTTCAAAGATGATAAATAAGCCACAGTGTGGCTGAGTTTTGTCAACAGCTCAGTTAGTCACATTACAACTTCACGGTTTCTTCATATGACAATTTTTTTTTACATTTACTCATTATGTTAATAGCATCGATCTGAGAAATAATAAAGAAATTTGTTGAATTATACAAATAGAAATTACCCTTGGCAGTAGGCTGAATTGAATTTGCACTTTTTCCACTGAGGAGATAAAGCTTTGATAAATGGGCTGAAAATGGTAAAAATCTGTGAGCGACGGAGTCACAACCATGAAGTGAAAAGCACTGACAGATTTAGTTTTCTGCAGGCGGATAAAAAATAAAATTCAGGAAAACAATAAAGAGAAAAATTCAGGAAAAATTGTTTTAAGAAAGTGCTGGCCTTTCCTTTTGTTTCCTGAGCTTCAGACAGGTCTGACTTTCTGAAGCATCTGCATCTAACCCTTTAAGACTTTGTGTAAAATATTTAGAATGCTTCTGAAACCCCTGTACCATCCAACACCACATTCCAGCACCCAAAGACCAGGTGGAAGCGATTAGACGCAGGTATGCTGATAGACAGAGAGATTGAGGAAGAGTGTTTCTGAATACAGTACAGAGAGGCAGGGATAGGGTGGCTACCTTGGGCTTGGCTCTGGGCTTAAGCTGCTCCAGTTTTTTAGCTGCAGCCTCAATGGAAGCAGCAGCCCCCAGCAGCTCCGTCTCAGCGATTACTGTAGGGTCCTCAGGGTCCACCCACTCTGAGCCTGGGGGTGCAGGTTTCATGGGTAAGTTGAGTTATAAAACGTATTTAAGCTACAACAGAAACTGTACAACATGCTGAACGATTAGATTTAGATTTTAAAAAATCATATAACATATAAACACACCAATGCACTATATACTGTACAAGACATTACACTGTAAATGTAGATAAACCACATACATAATATGAAACATAAAAGACAGGATGCTTTACATAAGGAAGTGTATATAAAAAAATGTATAAAAAAAAAAACTATGGAGCCTTGTTTTAAGTGCATCTTGTGGAAATCCGTTTTTGATACATTATCCTTCTTCTTTACTGACTTTTTAATTGGCTATAAAATACTCCATTTTTTAACAGCTCATGTAGGCAGACAGATGGTTTTGGGGATTATACAGAACCCTGGAGAACACTACCCCCTCCCATATTGTGCTTGTGTGCTTGTGTGTGTATGCTCCAACACTCATGCTGTCTCATACTCACCTCCGTCTGCAGCAGAGGAAATGAAAACAGTAGTATTAAAGGAGTGAAGCTGGGAGGCCCAGTGGGCCAACTGCTTTATTAACCCCACACAGATACAAGTCATCCCGATATACTGCCTATTACTGCTAACACCGATATGGCTTTACTGACTGGACATGAGCCAGAGCTCCACAATACACACATTTAACTAACAGCCTGTGGGTTCTGCTCTTATAGCCTGTCTGATTGAGGATCAGTCAACAAACACTTGTCTAGAGCTAAAGCCAGTTTTCTTCTTGTTTCTCTAACAGTGACAGGGATTCAGTTTATCAAGGAACAAGATCAAACATTACCCATTTGTGATTTATGGTGCATGTAGTACATCATCAAACTTTCATGTTGCTTTATATTGTAGTTGCTTTATAAAGGTACATTGATTGCTCCTCGTAAGTGGTCATTTATGAGGAATTTATGAGTAATAATGTCGATTCCCACCTCAGCACGCTGGATGTGTGAAGGGGGAAAAACATGACCACCCTGCTGAAAGCTTGTCTTTTGTTAACTCTGTCAGAGCATGTGAAGCTCATAAAAAGCTACTCGAGTGGCTATTGATTTCGCTCTACTATAGTGGACTTCAAACAGTCATGCAGCATTCTGGACCGAAACTGCAGTGCAGCGGCAACTACAGCAGACAATAACGACTAGAATGTTCACACAAATGCACCATAACAACAGATCACCTATTTAAATGCATATATGCATGTGTGTTTGCGTTTCCTCACCTTTCAAAGCTTCAGCAGTCTGCATAAGTTCAGTCACTGAGCTGGCTACTTTCTTTGACAGCACAGCCAGCTGCTGTCTGTGTTCTGCTGCCGGCTTCTGCAAAACCTGGAACCACATGAACATACTGAATTACATCAATTTCATCAGCCTTAGAAAACCAATCTGTATAAGGCGGTAATGAACTTCAGATGAGCTCTCTATAGTCATTTTGACAGGCATACTATTACAGCACAGTAGAGACTCTGGGTTACTGATCAGAAGGTCAGGAGTCAAGCCCCAACACTGCCAAGCTGCAACTGAGGACCTCTGTGCAAGACCCTTAACTCTCTCTGCTCCAGGGGCAGTGTAGTATGTCTGACCCTGTGCTATGACCCCAACTTCCTAACAAGCTGGTGATATGCGAAGAAAAGAATTTCACTGCGCTGTAATGTACACATTGTTTCTATATTAGCAGCTCATGCACAGGGACTTACTGCAAAATAATCTGTGTGTATGGGGGGGTGGGGGTTGGGGGCACTTATAACAGTTGGCAAAAATGCTTTAGTGGAAGAGGAATAAAACAATGTCCCCAGCCATAGGAAGATAATAATTTACATGTACATGTGCACAAATAACTAATAAATACTGATATATCGTAACTTGTGCACTGTTGTCCACTGACAGCCAGCAAGCTTGATCAACTGTCCTTAAGTGCATAATTAATTATTTTGTGAGAGTAAACTATGAAGATGTTTTCTGTCAGTATTCGACTAAATAATAAAGAAACTAGTAAAACACTACTAAAATATATAACATTTACCAGTAGGACATGCTCGAGCAGTTCAATGTATCCGGTGGTGCACTCTAGGCCATAAAGCAGGGCTTTGCTCCGCACATCCTCAGCTACGTCCTGATGATATGCAGCTTGCTGTAGGAGAAAAAGACAACACATAAAGAAATGCACATACTTGACAAAAATTAACAGAACCACTGAACAAAAAACAAACCACTGATATATACAGTACTGTGCAAGTGTCTTAGGCACCCTATATGGTGTTTAGTATAAATGTTGTTGTAGACATTTATTTTATAAATTCTGCATTTTTGAGT